>LPNX010341392.1:17881-45237 GCA_001517045.1 Pseudotsuga menziesii
AACGAACTGAAATGGATTGATGTGAGCTACGACCAAAGTTTGGCGAAGGAGGATGTAATGCCTCAAATGTTGCACCACATGAATGGTGGCTAAGGATATCTTCTCAACATGGGAATAACAAAGTTTCGCTTCAATAAGGTTTCGAATCAGATAATATATGACATGCTCATGGAGCTCCTCATCCTCCTGACCCAATACCATACCAACCGTCTCTTGAGACATGGCCACATAAATCAAAAAGTCACAGCTATAGTCTGGTGGACTAAGCACGAGGGTCATTTCTAAGTCTTTCTTAAGAGCATCGAAAGACTCCTAGGCTTTCTCATCCCAGTAAAATGGGTGTCCTTCTTCAACAAACGCATGAATCCTTTAGTCAAATTGGTGAATTTCACCACGAACCTTCGGAATAAGTTCTCCATTCCTTGTAAACATTGAGGATGTCGAATGTTAAGCAGGGGATACAATTGAATTATTGCCTCAACCTTCATGGGATCAACTCTAATACCCTCCTTAGACAAAATGAATCCTATTAAATGACCAATCATCACACAAAAGATGCACTTGTGAGGATTTAATCGAATTTGATATTGATGACATCTTTCAAAAACTAATCGCAAATGATAAGGATAATGCACTCTCAAATGAGAGTGAGCAGCTAGATCATCCAAATACACTTCAATAATCATTTTAAGATCATGAAAGGAAAAGGCCATGGCCCATTGAAACGTAGCTCCGGCATTTTTAACACCGAAGGGCATCTTCCGATATGAAAAAGTTCCCCAAGGACAAATAAATGTAGTCTTATGTTGATCATCGGGTTTAATCTGTATCATATTGTATCCAAAAAATCCATCCATAAAAGAAAAAACCTCACTTCCCAAACACTCATCCAAAATTTGACCAATCAATGGTGTAGGGAAATTATCTTTAGGACAGGCTTGATTTAAATCACGAAAATCAGTGCATATTCGGATCGCTCCTTGCTTCTTATCCACTGGAACGGGGTTTGAAACCCACTCTGTTAAGGGAATGGGATAGATAAAACCAGCTCTGAGCAGTTTCTCTATCTCTGCTTTAATAGTAGATGCTTTCCTAGGATTCATGACACTCAAACATTGTCGAACCAGTTTTTCATCTAGATAGGTTTTATTTCGTGTTCGACAATGCGAGGGCCTATTCCTGGAATTTCCTTGTATGACCAAGTGAAAACATCACGAAACTCTTTAAAAATATTGGTATACTCTTTAATCTCAATGGGGGGACAATCTGCTCCAATGTAAATGTTCTCAATCTTCCCAAGATCATGAGAAATGTTGATAGGAATTGTTGGTGACAGGTTAGCCATGTTCCCTTTAGCAATTTAACTAGGAGAGCTTAATGGGACCATGGGGATACCAACCTTCTCACTTATAATTACCCTAAAGTCATCACACTCTAACTGATCAAGCTAGGGAGGAAATATGATCTATGGTGTAGCTCTCCCCAAGGTTGTTCTATCCTAGACATAGGCTCAAGAATAGCTTCATCAGATGGAAAAACATCATCAAGGTAGTCTTGAGAGTGAGATGACTCTACTTCCCATGCAGTAATCACATAAGGGTCCTCCTCCTCCGTCCATAAAGAGGAAGGACTATTTTATACAACATGATCAAGATTCGCTTGATACGTCACCAATGTTGCAGGAAACGGCATGTCTGTCTCGGCAGGAATAGAATTATCACTCGAAGTACTCAGTGAAGGAAGAATCCAAGGATCCTCCATATGAGAAGTGTGAAAGGATACTGAATTCGATGAGGTTGAAGCCCCACCAAGACTAGACCTAATCATAAGAACAGGCACAGGACAACTAAAGGTTCCCATGAGAGAAGGATACATACCTACACCCACATTCTCAGTTGTCGACTGAGAATGATTGATAATCGGGATAGAAGCTCCCGATGATGCATTTACACTCGGATTTTGGAAATATTTTTTATCAATAGTAACGATCTTCTGATTCAATGGAAAACAAACCACTCAAAATAAGGAAGAGGCTACAGCTTGTATATTGTACATCCAGTTCCTACCCACCAAAAAATTGTAGTCAAGGGGTGCATCAACCACCTCAACCTCGATCGTGGTAGTCTTCCCCCCCAATTGGACCTCTAGGGAAGGAAGTATACAATGTGGGTGAAATTATATTTTATTGAAATAAGTCAACATGTTGGAATACTGAGACAATGCAGGAGAACCTAACCCCTTCTAACAGGCCAAATACATCACAAAAGTGGCAGTGCCTTCATCAATCACACTACATGAATCAAAAGAGACATGTAGTAAGGCAAGCGAGGTTGGATTCCATGAGTTTCAAATTTAATCACGGAAGGAGAGCTATCATCACCAACCCCAAGAGTAGATAAAAATGCCTTCCTTTGCGAAGGACAAGTCTGAAGCACTTCTAATGCAGACATCGCACAAGGAGTCTGGCCCAAATCCTTGACAATTGAATAGTTCTGGGTGGCTCAAGCATTAGGATTATGCCCCGAGCACTTCAAGACTCCCTTAGGAATGCGAGGCAGAGCTTCAGGCTTATCCATAGGCTTTTCAATTCGCAAAGAGCTCTTGGGTGGGGCAGGTTATTTCCCAAGGTCAGATTGTTTTGAACCATAGTCTTTCGCATGCATCACAAAATTTGTAGCATTCACCATGTTGATGCAACCGTGACCATTGGCGACATCTGACGAGTTTGGAGTCCCACTAGAAGCACTACCAGGATCAATGGTCCTCGAGTTCATATTTTTATTATTAGGTAAAGTATTAGTAAACACAAATGGTCCCTATGCTATGAACTTTGAGGCGTCCTCCATATGAGAGGACAAGTGAGTGAGGTGATCATCCTTACACAACTTACAAGGAAAATTCACCTTACACTTAGGCTTCTTGTTTTCCCCAACATTTTTCATGTTCTTATCATTATTATTACCATTTTCATTTTTATTCCCACCCTTGCAGTTATTTTTTCATTTCTTTTTATTCCTTCCAAGCTGTTGGTTTCCTTTCGGGTTTGAAAATTGTACTGAAAGCACACTCACTGATTGGGTGGATGAGACGAAGTTGTGGCTTGTCCCAACATAGGCTAATTAAGCGATAACTAGCTCACTTGTTTCGTAACTAAATCTGCAAGTTTGGCACTTGTGGAGCCAACAGTACCATCAGCATGTGACCAAGGTTTAATCTTGGAGTCGAAATGGGATCTTGGAGAGTTTGGGATAATCTCATACAAGAGTATGGACTGAGCATAGATCAAATCCAACTCTTGAGCCCTAAAAATAGCTTGGTTCTCATTTCGAACTTCGGATGTGGAAACATCCTTCGCGATATAAGGTAACAATGACTTGAGCAACCACTCTAGAAGAAACTCTGGTGGTATAAAGGATTTAATTAATTGTTTCTGTCTACGCCACTCTTGAATATGATCCAAAATATGAGTGGCTTTGTCTTCCCAGAAGGTCGACAAGAGTTCGGTACCGACGTCGTAACATATAGGTAGTTGGAAGTGATTAATAAAAGTCATGGCCAGGTCATCAAACATAGTATAGGTCCCCCCCAGTAACTCTATATACCATTTCACTGCAAGACCCATGAGGGTGCGCTGAAATAGCCTTAAATGGATGGAATCATCGGTTAAAAAATTATAAGAGCACCAAAGGTGGAAGGTTGTGACATGCTCACTAGGATCTTCACCGGCCTTACCTTCAAACTTGGGAATGTCTGAAGGAAGCTTGGTAGGGACTGTCGGTCATGCCGGATCATGAGACACAGGATCATTCATCAATGTCAACAAATCATGTAGGTTCAAGGTCATAAGGAAAGGGATCCTAGGTTAATCTGTCAATGCCACAATCCCTGATAGGACTGGTTCAGATAAGGTTTATTTCTATACACACCATGTCCTTGGCTAATGGAATAATAACCTCCTCCCATTTGACCCATGAAGGGTTGCATGAAAGCATTGTAATGCAGAGTACCTTGAGGCTGAGGTGCTACAAAGCCATAGTTAGGAGAGTAAGTAGGTTGTTGATACCCATACCCATACAGTTGATAGTTTTTTCCATAATACGGTCCATAAGAAGGTCCATGGGAAGCTCCATAGGTTGGACCATAAGATGGTCCATGAGATGTTCCATGAGACAGTCCATCGGTAGGTACATAGGAAGCTCCATGAGTTGGACCATGATATGGTCCATAAGATACTCTATGAGATGATCCATAAGTAGGTACATGACCTACTGACACATAAGGAGGCATGTGGCTTTGTGACACTACGGTGTTAGTAGACGTAGGACAGACATGACTTACAGTAGAACTCTAACCCAAAGGACCACTAGAGTTAGCAAGAGGATGCGCCAAAAAGGAATTTGAAGTAACATGTTGAGAAGACGATGGAATAAGTGAAGGAATATAGCTTGTACCCCCAATATTCACATGTCTCGGCTGAGGTCCCTAAATAGGAACACTAGTGCTAGGTCTGGGCTGTGTGTGTGAAGGAATTTCCACCGTTGGAGTGGATGGTGCAATGTGACTCTTATTATCAAACCTCTCCGCATGGAAAGGAATGGAAGTTCCCCCGGGTGTAGTACCAGGGTCACCAACTGATTCGGAATTAGGTGTTGGACTAGTCTCAGGAATATCAGGCATGCCATACCTAATATGGCTAGTGTTGGTGGGTGCATGGTGAGTCTCTTCACTTGGATAGTATAACCAATAATGGGGGTTGAAGCTAATGTAATAATGAAACTATGATGGATCTTCTTGTGATGGACGAGCCCCATAAGGAGCAAACTCAAGTGGAGTCCCATATATTCTTGAAGGTTCAACTTCCACCACCAGAGGTGGGGAAGAGGGAAGCTCCGGGACCTCAAACCCATGATGACTCATGGTGAGATCTCTGTGTGAATCAAAGTGATGACTAGTCCACCTGGACTGTCTGGCTCTCTCTCCCAAGGGAGGAGGAGAAGTAGAACGTGAAAGACGTGCTAAACGATGAGAGCGATGAGGAGCCACACCCGGATCCACAATGACTTAACAAATAAAAAGACTCGATCTAACTACGCAACCCAAAGAAATCTAACATGCACAGAGCATACACCTAAGAAAAACTACAGCCAACAACTAAGCAAACCAAGGGTAGGATATATGAGCTCCCGAATGAAGTAGGTATGTCTCGCCTAGGATAGGCTTGAGACTCCCATACAAAACAAGTGAAGGTTCGTAACCAATTATAGTGTCCCTCAGCTTCAAAGCATATATCGACTGTGCTGTCCAACCCCTACTTGGCGAGGATACCTACAGAATAACCTCTGCAAATACCCCCTTGATAACTTAGGTAAGGAAACTAAGGTCACCTCAATATAAACAATGCTCAAGCGAACAGTCACAGGCGATATCGACCGTATGGGCAGGGTAGCAAATCTCGAAGCCTGAAAGCACAAACTGGTACCCCAAGGGTGCACCAAACATACCTCAAAGGCCCCCAGATATGAATACAATCCTGGAAATATCTTCAATGCTCACAGAAAGTGACCAGGGATCATCCCAATCAAAATAGTGTGCACTACCTCGTGATTAACTCCCGTGTAAGAGGAGCGTCCTGAGAAACACTAATTATTCCAAGGGTTTCACACTCTCACCTGGATAGACACCTAATTGTTTAATGGTCTTGGATTATTAACTCACAATGAACTATTCCAAGACCCTAAAACCTAATCTTGTTGATGCACCCTAAAAAGAAAAGAGTGTAATACATTTTATTAAGTGTTAATTTTATTTGGCAGTGATTACTCAAAGGGAAATGGTCATGTAACTTATGAAGTTATGACTCAACAATAAAGTAAATATGCACACCTAACAAGCAATGCCAAGTGCAATCTTGTAGAATGAAAAACAAGGTATGCCACTAAATGAAATGCAAGATTTTTCCTTCAAATGTAAGTGCAATCATACCTATATGAAAATATGACTATAATTCACCAAGAAAAACTAATGCAAGTACTGTGCCAATGCAAAATGCAAGCAATGCATAACTATGAAAAAAGAAAAATATTTTTGAATTTTTGAATTAAATGAGATATGAAGGAAAAAAGATGACTCTACAACCCTCAGACTCTGCAACCTCACAAACAGCAGCCAATCAAAGCACCAAGGTAAAATATACCTAATACATTAATCCCAAAATAAAAAGTAGAAAATGAATGACAAGAACATTTCTAAAAAATCAAACTAAAAAAGGTCTTTGGTCAGAAACAGAGGGTGTATACAAACTCCAGAAGCATCCAAGAAGACTCAACAATCATACAAACTCACCCATCAACACTTAATCCTCCCACTAAGGCTCAAAATCAAAGCATATGTGACTATTCTCAGTAAACCAGCGTACATACGTGACTATACTGTGAAAGCTAAACCCGCATACAGGAAGAAAAAGGAATAAAAATAGGGAAAACATTCAAGCTAAGACAAAATTTACTCCTTCATGACCCTACTGGGAAAATAGGACCCCAAACCCGACACAGAAATAGAGAAATCAGAGCAATTTAAGTACATTGAATACCAAAAAATACCAAAGAGAAACAACTAGGAACATCCCCAGCAGATTCGCCAATTCTGTTATGGAGAGAAACTTCCTATGGCTTGGGGTGTACCACAATAGACAAATAGACATGAGAAATCAATCCTTTCCCAATATGCAAGAGAAGCCAAACACCTAACACTAGGGGACCTCGAATCATACCTTATTCTGGACAGTTGAAGTAGATCCCCGTTGAGCATTTTCCAATCCTGCTTGCGCTAACAATTTGCTCTCAACAACAGCAAACAAGACAAGCATGCTATATAATATGATGTTAGACCTACTCTAGCATATATAATCAACAATGTATAAGCAATTAAACATATCCATGGATTCAATATTTACATTTAAATGCACATTATTGGATAGTAAAAGATATTTTTATTAATCAAATCAGAGATTACACAAGTGAAAACCTCTGTCAGCACATCTACGAATGAGAGAAACCAAGTCCTCCACTGGGGCCTCCACCACCTCAATCCTCCATCTCTCGATAACAAGCTCACAAGCAAAGGCAAGCTTGGGAAGAACACAAAGTGCTCCAAAGGGACAAAGAGATGCAGACTCAAGTATATGCAAACTATGGCAATAATGGATTATAGTTTCGTTTCTCTTCTATTCCTCCCCCTTCAATGTATCGAAGGGGTTCCTTATATAGCACTCCAAAGTGGTAATGGAGGGTCGAATCCGAGGGATATCAAGGCATATGGAATGCCAAGATTCAACATCTTTGGACTCATCCAAGGAAAAATCCAAAATTGTTTGGCTTTATGCACACATCTCGATGTACGCAGGTTTGAGGTCAAAAGTCAGGTGTACATGCGATTATGGGTTTAAAAGTCATGTACAACAATAAATAGGGGTTTTTAGGGATGAAATTGGAAACATAAAAATATAATATCAGTCCATGGGGTATAAAGAGTCTGCAGAGGGACAGGGAAGGCCATAAATATGTGATCAACCATGTGTGGTAAAATCATCTATAACAATCCCTCAAGCTATGCCTTCCATTCCAGTTCTATTCAAAGTGTGCAAAGAAGAAAACCAACCCCTCTAGATCTATCTATGAGGTTCCTTCCTACACTAGGTTTATCAAGCTATTTCAGACCCAATTCCACTCCAAACCAGTTCAGCCCAAAACAAAATATGCACCTACAGCAAGATACAAGTTCTGGGATTGATGAAAAAATGGTTTTGGCAACAAAAAAATGGGTAAAATGGGGAAATCAACCCCTAGGTAAGAAATTTGAACTCAACAACTATTCTGGGTAGTTTATGAGCCAAAACGACTACTATGAACCCCAAAATTGTGAATCCTTGATGGCCATTCACTCAACAACACAAAAACAAACTTATTGGGCATGGAAAATGAGGAAATCAGCAGGAAAACATAAGAAAGACAACCCAATCACAGGGAATTATAAAAATGACCTCCCATTCATGGGGAAAAATGAATTAAACAACCAAAAACATGAATGAATACACACTGAAAGCTCTATATGGCTGAGATATCTCATGTGAATGAGAGAATGGGTGAGGAAAACTGAAAACGTGAATGCATGCTGGAATGGGCAGACGTTTTTGGGTTTTTACTTGCCCAAGGATTCAAAATGGGTGCTCTTCCCAATTCAATTTTTTTCCCATACTCTTTTCATTCCCATGCAATAACTACCTCAACCAATTTCTAGTAGAAATAAATGATTGGGGAAAAAGACAAGAAATGGGTAGTTGACAGTTTTTATGGGTTATCCCTTTGAGATTTCGCTTTTTCCCATTGGATCAAAGGTTTGAATATTCCCCCTCCTTGTCGTTAGAAATCATGCCCCCATATTTTTAATGTTGCATTGACATAGCTGGTTGTGGGTATTTTAATAAAATTGCATATTTACATGATGTCCAACATTATAATGTGCCTAGCTAGCACGAAATACCGTCGGCAACGATTATTAATCACCGAAAAATAAAAATATAAATCGATGGTGGGGTTTTTCCTTTACCTCCACACCACGATTAAATACAATATTTACATCATATACATTTTTAAAGCAAACGGGGTCAAAACCAGGGTGTTATACCTAACACCCCCCTGAATCCTAATTTGGACAACTATGGGCCCTGGAAAATAGGACAAAAGTCACCCATATACAATCTAAAGGATAAAAAATGTTGCTTAATAAACCAAGGAAAAAGGGGAAAACCTCATGGGAAACAACACCGCCCCCCCCCCCCCCCCCCCCCCCCCCNTGTCAAAAACTCTACTGCAAATTGCAGCTTCTATGCAACAGTATCGTTCTTATATGTAGCAGCATCTTGAACCTATGTATGTGAACCTCTCAATGTCTTTCTGAATTGATGGATGTTGTATGTGCTTCTTCGGTATGGAAGAGGTGGAGAATAATCATTTTTCTTCTTCTGTGGGCCAAGTGGTTGATCATTTGCTATCATCATGTAGCACTTTCATGGAACTTTGTTGCACCACTCTTTAGGGAGCGAATCTATGCGAGAGAGAGAAACATGCTCATTTTGATATGGGACCTAGTTCTCCTTCTGATTATGGATTCCCAGCACCATCCCCATCTGCAGCAATGAGATTTTGAGCCCATCTAGGCTTAGGCCTTTAGTTTGGAATGGTTGATGGATCTGGATCTAGAATCTCATGAGATTCAGCCTCAATACCAAGATGATGTTGATCTTGATCCTCTTCATCTTTATCGAAAACATGTAACAAATCATCATCATCAAAACGTGGTGGAAGAGTGGTTATACCTTCTTGTGCTTTGGATGGTGGTGCATCAAACAATTGATCTTCTTCAAACTAAACACTCTGCTCAATGAAGCATTTTGTAGTTACAAAATCCATCAACTTGTATGCTTTTGCATCATTTTCATATCCCAACATAATGCATTCCCTACTTTGGGCTTGGAAGGAATTTCTCTTATCAATGGGTATTCTAGCCCAAGATTTGGAGCCAAAAACTCTCAAGTTAGAGACTTTGGGCTTATGCCCATGCAGTGCTTTGAATGGAGTGGCCCCAACCACTGATTTATGAGGAAATCTACTCTGCAAGTATGAAGCACAGTTTACATCTTCTTCCCAAGGAGAAGGAGGAAGATTCTTGGAATGGAGAAGACATGTTGTCTTCTCCTTCAGTGATATGTTTTCCTCTAAGCCACACTATTTTGTTGTGGTGTGTATGGAACTAAGTGTTCCATTCAAAACCCCTTAGATTCACAGTCATGTTGGAACTCTCTTTTAATTTACTCTCATCCTTTATTATATCTTATGGACTTGATATTTTTCCTGAAACTATTCTCAACCATAGCTTTAAAAACTTTAAAATTTTCAAAGACTTCTAATTTTTGTTTCATAAAGTATATCTATAAAAACCTAGAACAATCATCAATAAAAGTGAGGAAGTACCTGCAACCATTAATGGATGTTCTGGGCATTGGTCCTGCCACATCACTATGTATAAAATCAAGTATAGAGGCGGCCCTATCTGCCTTCCCAACTTCATACCTCTTCTCTAGATGCTTACCTACCAAGCAACCATCACATACTCCATCAGAAGTTTGGATGAGAGGAAAACCTTCAACCACTTTATCATTGTGGATTTGCTGGATAGATTTGAAATTGAGATGGCAAAATCTCTCATGCAAAATCTTGTTGGTGTTGTTAGCATGATTCAATAATGTTGTAGGAGGTGGGACATAAAAGAAATGTGAGAACTCATAAGCTTTAGTAGAATGATTAGCATTACCTTCCGCAATGAGTCTTCTAGTATCCTTTTCTGTGATCTCAACTGAATCTGAGTCGAATGTAACTCTCTTGGGACAACATGTATGTGTCATCTGATAAACAAACAAAAAAATAGCTGCAAGGGAGGGCACATAGAGAAAAATTTAAATCACCATGTTGGATTTTAATTGAACCTCTAATTGCTGCTGGAATTTGGGATTCATCTCCCATGTGAATATTAGGCCCTTTTGATAGTGTGAGGGTAGAGAAAGATTCCTTGGAGGCAACCATGTGCTTGGATGTTCCATAATCATTTAAGTATGCTTTTGACTGAGTAAGGCCAACCTTCAAGGAACGGAACCTCTCATGATCCTCTTTCTATTGTCCAACATCAAACATATTTGCTCCATGTGGAAGAGAAATGTTGTTCTGTTCAAGGAGGGTAGATAGCTGGTTGATCTGCTTCTTCATACAAGAGTTCACTGGATTAAAACCCCTCATACAATAAGGACACTTTGTCTTTTCAAACATTTTATTCTTATTGGATCTCAAAGCTCCTTTAGAAGAATTATGACTCTCTTTAGGCTCATTCCCCTTATGCCTCCCTTTATCTTGTGCATTGGTAGAGTTTGTCACTAGGAGAGCTTGGTTTTTGGAAGTCTAGAGGACTCCCATCTGGACCAACTTATCTTGGTTCTGTATTAAGGAATCGACAAAGCTATCAAGTGAGGGAATATTCCAATTGGGAATGGAATCTCTTTTGAAATGGAAGGTAGAGACAAATACATAATACCCAGAACCTAGTTTGTTGAGTATGGAGAGCACATGTTGCTCATCCTTTCTCTCTATTCCTCACTTCCTACATTGAAGTGCAAGAGACTTGAATCTTGTAAAAAATTGTTGTATGGTCTCAAAACTACTCAGTTGTAATGCTATCAAATCATTCTCCAAAATGTGTCCCCGAAGCTCATCTTGCTTGCCAAACAAAAATTCAAGCTTCTCCCAAGCTTATTTGGGAGTCCTCAAACCTTCAAGGTGGAAGAGGAGGTCTCTAGAGATGTGAGTACATAGAAAACCAAAATATTCATATAAGTGGTTCATAAACTTGTTTTTCTCAGTCGGATGATGGGGTTCATCCTCCCTTCCCATTGTCATCCTCAACAAGCCTTTGTTGCACAAGGAAACCTACATATCTTCCCTCCAATCAATATAGTTGAAGGGTGTTAGGATCAGGGGTGTGGAAGGTTGAGAATTCATCAATTATCCTTTTGGTCAGGAAATATCTTCAATCAAGCTACGTAGCACCTGTAAGAATACACTGCAAAACAAAAACCAATTCACACTATGTCAGAATCAATATTTCCCTCCTTACATGTACACTTTTTTAGGGTTTGTTAGACCTGCACTGCCACTCTGAATGAATTCATAGGAAGTAAGGCACTCTTTACCAGACTTCTGTGGAAACCAAGCTAATTTTGGTGTACAATGGAGATTAGACAACATTGATGCTTGCCTGAGGAGGCTCTGATACCATATTAGAATTATTGTGCCATTGATATTCAAAAAATGAGTTCCATTAGATTTTAATTATTGATGCAGTGAAAAGGAATGAATAATACCCACTGAACAAAACAAATCTCACAGGAAATGGACAAGTATTGCTCAATATAATTATAGTATAAACATCATTAATCCCAGGAGTATACAACATTGTTACAACTAGGATAATTCAAATCATGTGGATAGGATTCGAATCACCAACTCAATCTGACCACATGGATAACTAGAAGTGTCTAAATCACTATCGAGGCTGACTAGCTAAGCTCCAGTTGTCTAATACAGTCTCTCAATCAGTTACAATCAGTTAAACTAGTCTAACTAAGGTGGTAGGTGAGAATTAGGTGAGAATAGGCTCCTTCCCACATGCATCCATGAAATACTGGTGCTAACTGAACTGGAGGAGATCTAAATGAATGTAACTGAAGCATAACTAAGCTTGACTAGTCACCAACTAATAACAACTGAAGGAGGTTGGTGCCGGAACTCCTAGTGGATCCTAAAATTTAGGGATTGGTCTAGGAGGTGCATAAACAGATGCATGAATGTGCAATCAGTTGCATATAGCCTCAATCTATGATCCCCACACTCTATTGACTGATACATGTGGCCCCATTAGGCCAAGTGGGCCCAATGGTACTAGTGGACCCAATAATAACTAAATGATTCCTAAGTTAGGAAAATATAATCGAATAGATAGTTTGGACAAAGGATGATTATAAATCCTAACATTATCGGCCATTGAACTTTCCTAGCAGGTTGGTGTTGGTCAAATATGTCCTACTAGCTATGCCAATTTATCTATTCCCTAGTATGCAATCCCTAAAGATAATTTTGAATGAAATTTGAAACATACAGAGAAGATTCCTCTGGAGTGGGGGTGGTGAACATAGAAATGGGATATTGTTAAATGAGATATTCTCTGCAAACCTAAAAGTCATGGGGGCCTTGTTCTTTGTGATCCTGAGAAAATGAACCTAGTGGAGAGAGCTAAAATATGGTGTCGTTGGGTAACATATGGCTCTGAACCCTAGGTTAAACTATGGCACTACAAATATGCTAAGGATGGGACAAGTAGGATCTCGTCCATCTAACTAAACAAGTGAGCAGTTCACACATATGGAATTCAAATAGGAAAGGAAGGTGATTAATCCAGGAGAATTGCTTCTCGAAAATTATAAATGACGAGTCAACCCTCTTTTGGGAATACGCCTGGTAGCAATTCCTAGCCTTGTGAGCTCCATTGAGGCTCTTATCCTTTGGAAATTATGTGAAGACCAACAGGAAAAAAAAAAAGTTACGGACTTTTGGAAGCCCGAGGATAATAAACACAAATTCTAAGGATGGGATCAACAAGATTGGTGGGAATAGATAGGCCCATGAGAGGAGATGGTGACAGTGCTTGACACCCTACAATACAGGTGCATTCATTTCCATGAAAATAAAGACATGCTCAAATGGGGCATGTAGACGCATGGGGATTTCACAATCAAGGAGTCCTACACAATTCAAGAGGGATTTAACCAAACCCTAGTAGAGACATGCTGGAAGGACCTTTAGGAGGATCGACTTTGGCAAAAGATTACTATATTTATTTGGCTTATATACAAAATAAAAATACTTAAAGGAGAAAATATGAAGTAAAGAGGAAGAATATGCCAGAATGGCAAAGAAACCATGGATCACCTTCTGGACTCATGTCCCTTCTTCATCCATTTGTGGGATCACAGGGTGGTATCCTTTCGATGCTAAAACCGTGAGAGTGAAAGACAAGAATTTTCTCTTCAAAATTGGAAGAAATACCCATTCAAGAACCCTATAATTAACATACTATGGAAACCATTCCCATGGTTCATTGGATGGGAAATCTAGAAAGAAAAGAATCAGAGAATATTCAAAGACATTGCATCCTCTATTGACAGAGTTTGGCTAGCCATCTTTTTTGAAATTCATGAAACTATTCATCTTGATCCGTCAAAAGAAAAAGATTGGAAGGCCCATGGTGTTGAAATTAACATTCTCTAGGCTTGGGGTATCCATATTCCACTCCCCTGTCTTGGAAACCCTAAAAATAGACCCCATGTTACTCCAAGTATGAACCATTGAAAGAACCCACTTCCTAGCTTCTACAAGATAAAAATTAATTGAGCATCAAAGGGTAACCCCGGGGAGGCTGGATTTAGAGGAATAATCATATACCATAACAAGTAGATGAAAACCTTCTTTCGTGGTGGGTTGGGCTATGACACGAATAATGTTGCTGAAATGGAGGGTCTAATTCACAAACTGATTCTTGTTGAAAACAAAGGTTGGATCCCACTAGTTGTTGAAGGGGATTAGAAACTGGTAATAATCATGGCTGGGCATATTCTCAATGGAACCTTATGGTGCAAGGTGTCTCTGAATTGGAACTTAGAACACGTACTTGTAAAATTGGAGGTGCACCTTCAAATGACAAGAGTCATATCATTCTTCCATGTTAGAAGCGATGACAACAAAGTGGAGGACATGCTTGCCAACGAAGGAATTCATGCACCTCACCAAAAAACTAATGATGTGTGGGAAGAAATTACTAATAAGACTGTAAGGGAATTTTGTTAATCACAAGTTTCTCAGGATATCAACCATCGTGATGAACTTGCCACCCATGTGTAATGGAAAGTACATAGTAGGGACGTGTGGCTGTTGAAAGGACTGTGGAGATAGGTGGGAAGGAAGTTGGGAAGAACATTTTCCTTTATATCTCACGAATGCTATTTCAGATGAGGGCATGTGGAAATTCCATTCCACATGGGAAACAATTAATACAGATGATGGAAGATCTACGAACCTGAGGAAGGATATCTTCATTCAGACTAGATTTAAGGAGGTTGATAGAAGTAGGTGTACCTACACAATCATGGAAATTTATGGGAAGCTGCTATATAACCAACACAAAGTTGGCAATATGCATCATCGTGCAAATATCCTTATGTGCATGTGTTTGGGAAAGCAGTATTCAAAATCCTATTTTCTTATTTGCACTTCAAGGATGGAGAAAGGGACGTCAATGGAGGGGAGTAGCATGGGAAATGAGTGAAATACTCCAGTGGAAGCGCCTCGGGTACTCGAAAAATATTACTAAAGCCCAAAAACTAGCGTCCTGGGAGGATAGATATTTCCAGTTGGGCCTCCCGGCTAAGGTTGAAGGCCACCTGGAGACAATCGATTCCAAAATAGGGGGAAATTTTAACCATTAACACCTAAAAGAAGACAAGAAAATCATTGAACGCACAATCGCTTTGTTCTGGGTAATGAAAAATTTGATGGGCCATGTGTTATGGGAGAGACTACAGAAGGAAGAGGGGGATGAGGTTCCCATTCCATGCTAGAAATAACACCACTCTAAAACCAACCAGCTAAATGCAAAAGTGGACACCATTCTTTCATCCCTGTGTATCTGTGATCCTGCTTCCTCCAGTGTTCAGACGAATGTTGCAGGAGCCTCTCCTTCTGCAACCTTTCTGGGTTTCATGTGTAGGCCGTTTGGCCTTTTATTTCTATCAGTTTGTCATGGGCCTTTAGGTTCTCTTTTGCGGATTTATGGATTTTTATGTTAGTAGTCTTTGTTCTATAAGTATAGGAATGGCCCAACAATTAATCCAATTCAACCGTATTTCTATTAGGCAATGAAGTGGTATTAATATATTGTCATAAATGCTAAATCTTTGGTTGTATGTTTGGGGTTATGGGATGATATGTTTTGTGGTATTCAAATAGTGATTGAAAAAGGAAATGGAAAAAGAGAGGTAGGATAATTTGAAAGGTTTAGTGGAAGGTATTTTAAATATAACCTTGAGAAAAAGGGAAGGGAGCCTAAATGAAATGGAGTCTAAATATACGACAATTTTGTTTTTCAAGTGATTTTTTTATCGAAATCCCACAAATATTTTTTAAATTTTTTGGATTGTGTGTGTTTTAAATTGTGACTATTAATGTATAAATGGATTTAGAAGCCTTCAATACCCCCATAGAATCCCGATTGATCAATTTTACCACTGATTTATGAGAATTTAAAAAATTCTTCCTAAATTCTTTCAAAATTGTACCATAAAAAACTCTCAAAAAGAAGTGAAATCGTCATTCATTTAGACTACTCTAAATACAATAAACAACAAACACACGAGGGATATATGACTTAATAAAGGTGATTATTAATTTTTCTTTATAATGAATATTGCTATGATTATTAGGTTTAATTGACGAGCAAACTATCATTAACACCACATAACCATAACAATTGAAAGCACTTGAGCGATCTAGGGAACATGGATTAGAACGATGTGATGGTAAATGCAACATATGGAAATGATGATCGACGTTTGAAGGTCATAATAAGATTTAGGAAACAAGGATTAGAATAGACAATGCACCATATGTTAATGGGGATCAAATGTGGATGGGATGGAATTGGTGTGAAGGAAACATGGGATGGTATTGATACGAAGGAAACAAGAATTAGAATGTCACTCAAATAATCAATGCATCCTCTAATAATGGGATCAAATGTGGTTGGGATCGGAATGGGAAAATACAATGACATTTTAAAATATCAATTAGGGATATGAAGGGTCTCCTTTAACACTTAAAGTTGAACACAATTTTCAATATTTAAAAATGATGTCATTTTCTATATAATATAAATGGTGGGACACAATATAACCTCAACTCAAAATTAAATTTCATGTTACCATCTAAATTTGATGACTAGACAATACACATTGATTGAATAAGTGGCCCTTAAATGGTCATCTAATTACATATTTTAAGGGGAGCTTAAATGGTCATCCAATTACCTAAATCTATGTCCATTTACGCTTGCATATCATCCTAGTTGAATAAAAAAATCAACTAGGATTTAACTAGTTACCAACTTGATCTTAACCTAGGCCTCCTTCCACATTAGAATCCTCAATCTCTAGTCCTTCTTTAGTTCTTAAGAGAAAATGATATTGTGGACAAATTATTCATTGAATAAGTAAGTTTTATTGATGCTATCAACATTGTCCACCTCCTTCTTCCTTGTTACATTTTCTTCGTGTTACATAGTCTACCATCTTCTTCCTTTGTATAACATGAAATGCTTTCCTTCCACTACAATTATTATATTCCCCTTTCACCTTGTATTAGCCATCTTGTCACTCCAAAATCCTACCCTTGACTTTATAATTATAATTCATCCTAATAATAATACTTGGCATCTAAATCTTTGATATTTTCCTAATATACTATACCCTCCACCACCTGCTTCCATGATTTAGAACAATTAGTTTGTAAGACTTGATCAAACATTGTAAACCCAACAATTATTTCATTATTCTCAACTATGCAAAGCTTAGATAAATATTGACTGATGGTGTTACCATTGACTAAGATGTTGCACTAAAGCCCTAAATCAAGTCCCCTAAGAAACCCAAATACTTCTGTCACTTCCTCCATGTACACATCTATCAAACTTTTAATCTCTCTTAAATTATATTTATGTATATATGTATATATAAGTATATTATGTAAGACATTAACCATTTAGATTTTGTGCACATGTGTGTCTGTGTGTGTGGCTTTCTATCTCAATCAAGTGTACTAGATGGATCAAGATATTTCTATCAAGTTATATATCAACCCTTGATTGAAGGATGGACTAACACTTGATCAAGATAATTGAAAATTCACATGCCAATTACTCGATTGATTGTTTTAAGGGCCTAATATAGCTCGATTGAGTGCTTAATTTACACAATTGTGAAACCCATTCATATTTTTCATCTTAGGTGGGATAGTTAAGTCCAATGGTTTCCTCAATGAATCCTCTATCAAATGACATATCATTTTCAAACTTTTGATTTCATTTTATTTTTTATATTTCATTTCTTTAAAAATTATGAAGAATTTTTTCCCCATGGTTTCAAAGGTGTTGAGAGGACAATGAGTACGAAAAAATATATGCAACAAACAAATTATGAAAAATAAGTGGAATCTTTATGGACCTTTCCTCTTCAAAAGGGTATTTTTTTGTTTTTTTCAATTTATCTAAATAGTTGGAAAAATATTAGCATGCACACAAAGGTGTATAAAATGTGATTCAGGTACTAATGAGTCAAATTCAAAACATAAAATTAAAATTAAAATTAAATGTGTGTTGGGGGGAGGGGGGGCATCTACTACATTATATGTAGATAAATCCCCTATATATTTTTTGAAAATTATATATTAAACATTGAATTATTTATGGGAACAAAACTCACTTGTTAACTTTTGCATAAATTTGCAAGGACACACATTTAATTAAATGAAAATTTAGTACATTAAATGACACTAATATTTTTTTGAAAACAATATCGTTATAAATACAACACAATTCCCTACAAGTTTCTTATTTATTACAGAAGTTAGCTTTTTCACATGCCCTAAGTTCTAATTAGTGTTAAAGTTCTAACCCTCTAAAATCTTCTTGGATAACCTTACATAATTAGCTCTACATGTATGTGTAATGACATTTTACATGACTTTTGGTTAGTGTTACAATGGTTAGTATTATACTCATTCATAATTCTCTAAAATATTATTAGATAGACTGACATAGTTAACTCTGCATGTATGAGTAATGAGAATTGGAGTGAATTCTACATGGCACTATTATGCTCATTTATTTTCGACTAATACATATCTACACCATACTAAACCTAAACTATATATATAACAAACACATCAAGTAATTCATTTCAACCAAATTGTATTAGGTAATGAAACACATCATGGAAAATTTTAAGGATTCATAATTTTCTTAAGGTGCTGAAATTTCTAAGTAATTTGTATAGTTTTTGGACAATTTTGGCGATTTTTTGAACAAAAAAAAATTATCCCATGGAATTTGGGTGAATCATTTTTTAAAAGTAGGAAAATTGGTGAATTTTTAAAAAAAAACCAAAAATAGCCCATGTACTAAATTTTGCCCCAATTTTTTTTTATGATTGTCCTAATACTAAATCCGTATTAAATTTTTTATTGAAATTTTGTGGTTATGTGAAGTTGTACTTGGTTGTAATAAAAGAAGGATGAAAAAAGGAAATGGAAGCGAAGAGAAGTCGCGAGGATAACATTGGTGGATTTGAAAGTTTAAGTGGATAACTCTCCATGAGATAACGTTAACCAACAACGAAGGGAACATAATACACAATCAATAACAAATGCACTAGCTTGCGAGATGTGCAACCTAATAAGATGATTGTTAACGTTTCTTAATTATGCTGATAGGCGTATATATCGTAAAATTTTGGGGTGGACTACCATCTATGATTTTTCATCTACGGACGAGAATGAGACAAGTGTATAGTCCAAATTGATTCTATGGGTGTCGTCCAAGATTAAACGAGAATGAGACAAGTGTACTCTCGAGATTGATTCTATGTGTCTCGTCCAAAATTAATAATTAATAATTTCATAAAAATAAAAATAAAATAGATTAATTAACATGTGATAAGTACAGTTAGTGATAGTTGTAAAAATTAAAATTAATATTCAACTAGTTGATTATTAGATACAACTACAAGCTTAACTCCATAGACTATTAGATACAACTATTAGCTTAACTCCAATGATTCTAGAACTATTAGCTTAACTTAAACTCTAATCACAGTGATATTGTATAACTATGAGCTTAACTATTAGATACAACTATTAGCTTAACTCCAATGATTCTACAACTATTATATTAACTTCAACTCTAATCACTTAAGGCTTAGTCCAACTGGATTTGGAATCTAAGAGTATAGGTAATGTGCAGTCATGTAAGAGTCCAACTCCACTCCACTCCTAATAAAATCCATCGAACTCCTAATAAACTCTTCCAAACTCATAATAAACTCGTGCATCTCGTAGTTGGGAATTTAGCTAATATACAATTTGAGCCTAATTCCATTGAAGATACAACTATTAGCTTAACTTAACTCCAATAATAACTTTTACTTGAACTGCACTTCCTAATATATTACTTTTTAAATTAACTATTTTATACAACTATTAGCTTAGCTTCAATTTTAATCATGATTATATTGGATAACTATTAACTTAACTATTAGATACAACTATTACTCTAATCCGAGTTATATTGGATAACTATTATATTAACTATTAGGTTAACTCAAATAGTGATACAACTATTAAATTAAATTTAGATGAATGTGGTAATAAAAAACTATTACATGAATGTGTAGTTGTACCCTTGACTCCATCTTTTAGCTTGAAAAGTTGAACTTAAGCATTCCATTTGGCAATGTAACATCATGAGAACAATAAGTTAGGTAATGTACTTCCAAATTGATAGGCTCAATGCAATGTAAACCTATGTATTAATAATTTATTTAGATCTCAATGTATCAAATATAAACCTCTCCGCATATTCCAAACATACTAATCTTATTAATATGATTGTTATTAGTTACTATGATTAATGGGTTGAGGTGACGAACAAACTACCAATAACACTATATACCATATAAATATAACCATTGGAACATGGATCAAACTCATTCACACAATAACGAAGATAATGATAAGTTTAAGGAACATGGATGGATTAGAACGACATGATGCTCAATGCAAGATATGATAAGGAGGATCGACGTTTGAAGATCATAACAAGATTTAGATGTAACAAAGGAGACATGGATTACAAGAGTCATTGCACCATATGTTAATTGGGATAAAACCCGTGGATATTGGCTTCGAGATTACGAATTAGATGGGATTGCTACGAAGGAAACATGAATTAGAACGGCGTTCAAATGGTCTTAAACGTGGATGGGATTCGAATGGGACATGGACGCCGTGTAATGATATGTTGAAATAACGATTAGGGGTATCAAGGCTCGCGGCTAACCCTAAGTTAGGAGTAAACTTTTTACCCAACTATTTGCATCGACAATCAACAATGCGTGATGTGAAAGCTCACGCAAGCCAGGTCGATCGGTGCAAATAGTAAGGTAAAAAGTTTACTCTCTCAAGTTGAACTCTATTTTTAATATCTATAAATGATGTCATTTTTTTTAGATATATATAAATGCAAGGACAACATATAATGTCAACTCAATATGAAATTGTAGGTTGCCATCTGAATTTGATAACTCGACACCACCCATTGATTAAACTACATTGTAAATGCAATATATGTCATATCCCAAGTGTTCGTTTATACTTTTATACTTTTGGTTTAATATGGTTGACTAGCTTTTACATGTGCCTTTCAAACTTCATATGGTATACTAAATAAAAGCCCCAGTTCTTTTCAGATTTTGAAACATAAGTGCACGGCATTGCAAACATGGGTTGTTGCCGACCATGTTTGAAGGTCAGAGTGAATGGATAGGACTCGCCCTCAAATTGCGTACATCAAGAAAAGACCATACTTCATGCCCTTTCTGCCACATAACAAAGCTTTAGTTCTTGGAATTTTATTTAAAGATGACAACTTAAATTTAGCAATTGAGGGCGTCCACACAACTCTTTTCTTATGGAATGATGTGAATAAATACACAAACTTTTATGCAGTAGACTCGCACATACTTCTCATAACGATGGAATTGAGAACTGCAATTCCAACGGCCAAAGGCTATAGTTATTGTAATGCTAAGCCACAAATTCTGCGTTCCCTACTGCAGCCACAGACAGCAAGGGAAAGTTTTGTATGTTGTACGCCGCTGAAAAGAAAACAACGAGGGTTAAGGCTTGCCGCAATTAAACCGAAGTCTGGTGACTGGCAACACGATCCAGGTATTGCTTTCTAATTTCTTATATTATAGAGTGTGGGTGTTAGGATTTTTGTATCGGGTGATTTCATTTTTCTCCTTCAAATTGTGCTACAAACAATAAAAGCTGCAGCTTTTGCACAGATTCTGGAAGAAAATGGATTAAAAAATAAAAGTCAAAATCGTCAAAGGGCTCCATTCTTTATCAGTGCAATATTTTTGTTGATACAAAAACTGTATTTTCGATTGTTGCAGGTGGTGATGGTTGGAGCATTGTGGACGCTAATATCATACTTCTCAGAAAACGGATAATGGAGCTGAAGGCTCAGGAAGACACTTGCGAGCTTCCAGATGATTGGACGGAGTGGGAGAAGAAAATATACCCATCATATTATACGAAGATAATTGATGCAATTCGATTGTTGCACTGTTCTTTGATTAACACTCGCCCGAGTGTTGGCCTTGCACTTCTCACTTTGATAACTGTGTGGGTTCCGGCGTCCTTTGTTGTTGCAATGGTGGCAACGTTTCACAAATTAACTTCCAATTCGTAATTCCATCGATGTTACAGAGACATTGAATACCCATCATATTATACGAATATAATTCATGCAATTCGATGGTTGCACTGCTATTTGATTAACACTCGCCCGAGTGTTGGGCTTGCACTTCTCACTCTGATGACTGTGTGGGTTCCGGCGTCCTTTGTTGTTGCAATGGTGGCAACGTTTCACAAATTAACTTCCAATTCGTAATTCCATCGATGTTACAGAGACATTGAATACGTAAGTTTGTAAGTATTCAATGTACAACCCTAACGTTTGGTTCATCCAACTAACCAACAGCAAAGTCAACTAACCAACAGCAAAGTCCATTGTTGAACGTACATGTTTTTTTAAGCTCACGAGGAGAGATGCCAAGAGAGTATTCGTTATTAAACCTTGCCACAGATTGTAAAGTCAACTTCGCAATATCATATGGTTTGGTCATTTCGTGATGTTGTGGTATCATGGAAGAAATTTTTAATTTTGAATATTATTCTTGGTTTTAATTTTCGTTATGAAGTCAAACATCATATTTTTAATTTAAATTATTAATAAAAAATTTAATTATGTCGATAGTTAAGTTGATAGTTCTATATGTCTTAGAATTTTGGGGTGGATTATCACCTTTATGAACTAGAATGAGTTAACATTTGATAAGTATAGTTGATGATAGTTAAAAAAATTAAACTTCAACTTCAATTATTTGATTATTAGATACAACTAAATTAAACTTCAACTTCAACTATTCGATGATTATTAGATACAACTATTAACTCTATTGAGGATACAACTATTAACTTAACTTCAACTCCATTCCTGACTTTTATTTGAAGTGCAAGTGCTGATATATTAACTTTTAAATTAACTATTAGATACAATTATTAGCTTAACTTCAACTGTAATTAAGGTTATATTGGACAACTATTAGCTTTATTTCAACTCTAATTGCCATTATATTGGATAGCTATTAGACAAATATTAGGTTAATTCTAATGATTTTATTTTTTTAGCATGAGAAATGGACTTTCATTGCACTGATATTTTTTCTTAATATTACTGAGTCAAATGATATTAATTTATTTGTACGGTTGTGTGAGGAGATGCTCTGTTTTAATCAAAGAGGGTTTGGAAAAAGAAAGGAAGCGAATCTAAAGGTAGGGAGTATAATATTAGTGGATTTGAAAGTAAGAGTTAGCTCTCCACAAGATGAGGTTATGTAAAGAGGTGCTTCGTTGTAATCAGAGAAGGACTAAAAGAGGAAATGTAAGCGAAGAGAGGTAGGGAGGATAATATTAAGAGGATTTCAGAGGTTTAGTGGTTATCCTAAACGACAATCAACAACGAACGCACTAGCTCGAAGGATGTGCAGCCTAACAAAGGCGAATATTAATGTTTTTTTTATACTGGGAATTACTATGATTATAATTGAAACATAAGTGCACGACATGGTAAACATTGGCTGTTGGGCCTACTTATTGGGTTGTTGGGCCTACTTATTTCATTAAAATGGGTTGTTGCCAACCATGTTTGAAGGTGAGAGTGACTGGATAGGACCTTGCAAACTTTGTTCGGTCAGATCTCATTTTCAAATAATTGCTTACATCAAGAAAAGAACTTTCTTCACGCCCTCTCTGGTACAATATAGCATACCTTTAAGATTTTTTTTTAAAGACTGACAAATTGTTATACTACCAACTTTTAAAACACCATCATAGACTTCATAGCCAACAAAAGAACAATATAGCGTGCTTTCCAACTTATATCTATTTGTGTTTTTTTTGGTTAAAGATTTAAGATAAGAAGCAAAGATGTGCAACACACAATCAACATATTAATTGTTTGGATGGTGGAATGGCTTCTCAATATTAACACAAGCATTTATAAGACTACATAACAGCAAAACTATGGATAAATACCATGGGTCGAAGAATATCTTGGATTACTAATTCTAGGTAAGATGACCAAATCAACTACTCAACTAACCAACTAATTAATACACTATTAACCATAATGAACCATTAAGAATACAATTCTTAACACACCCTCTTAATCTCAAGTGGGACAATACTTTCAACACTATCAATGCAAAAAGATGCCTGCTGATTTATGTCTCACCTAGGCTTACATTTCAAAACTGCAGCTTTACTTTCTTCCTTGATGTGTACTTGACTGCTTCTTCTTTGTCTTCTGGATCTTGATGTTAAGTAGACCTCCTTTGAGAAAGATCAATACAAATAACTTCTGGATGCCTTCGTTGGCCTCAACACATATTTATATACTAAGTCTAATCTAAATAACTATTACTCCCCATGAATGTGGGATAATACAACATACTCACGGAACAACTTACAAAGCATATGCATCGAACAATAATATACTGACAAAGTAAAGATAATGGTTGACATGGGTTCCTAACATCCCCTCCCTCTTAGAAAATCATTGTCCTCAAATATTTAGATTTGGAAATTGTTGTTGAATCTAAACATTAGAGGAAATTTCAACCCAAAATGGGCCTTTTAACTTTTCACCCAAATTCCATGTCATTATGCATTAGCCAATCAAATTGCTTTAAAAGTCAAACACCGTATAGGTCTTAAACAATATTTTATTACACAATCTCATAATAATGGAATATTTTAATATTATAATTTTCTTGGAGAGTGAAATAATATCTGCCCAAGGTGCCCCAAATTGTCTTGGAAAGCGAAATCCAATATGCACGCCTTCTCCACATATTGGAGAGTTATTAATGGATCAAAACATGTTGACCACATTAATTACATTATTATTTTTTTTAATTAGATAGAGGTTTTTTTTATACATAAATTTGTGGGTTTATTACCTACCACAATATCAACTGCACCTACAATTATATATATATGTTTTTTAAGCCAAAGATAAACATGACCAATATTTTTTTATATATACTTAACTACATAAAAAAATTACTATTAACATATTAAAAAATATATAAATTTATATAAATCTATATTTAAGTAAACCCTACAACTTACTTCTTTTTTAACTACTCTAATGGTTAACATTAAGTTCATTAAGTTGTTTATTTATATTTTTATTAAATACATATACCTAGGTGGAAAATTTTTAATTTCAGTAAAAGTTTTTTACAATAGAAGCGGGCCAATGCTGTGCACATCAAAATTTTGCAAATCAAAATTTTGAGAGATGCCCGCCAATGTTGTGCACATCAAAGACGCCAGTGTTGTGCACATCAAAGACGCCAGTGAATGCTCTTGTTCAAACATCTTCATTACTGATATCACTGGAACATTTTACCTCACCCATTGAGAAATATCTTCATGCTGGATTAAAAGCTAAGCGTATTCTATGGAGTAATGGGGCTGGGATTGCATGGGCCGCATGGGATGAGCATCTGCTGGAAATGATAGAGAGCCAGATCTGAAATACAGCTCAACCAAAGCAAAAGCAGCATTAAGGGAGCATTATCAAAACAACCCAGCAAGCCATCTGCGAACATCCAGTGAAGTTTGGTCCTTCTATTCATTGGTCTACTCGATAGATATCATTCTTAGGTAAATTCAATACTCAATGATCTTATGTTAAAAATTTGGGCAAAACAGAAGTAAAATTCAGTATCTCCTCTTTTATGTAACAATTTTGTTCCTAAGAGTCTTTATTATCCATTATCTGAGTGTGGTTTGCTCTGACCCTGTGGTTTGTGCATTTCTGATTTTGAAGAATTTCAGATCTGGTCACCTTACATGTTGCTCTTGATTCACTGGGCGTGTAGATTGAGGAGAAATGTAGAGAACTGCATAGCATTAAATAAAAATACCCAATACTCCTATAGCAACTCATTTTCTTCCCAATGATCACAATAATGACTCAGCTGCAAATCTAATCTGATACTTAGCGTTGGAATTTCAAATGATGGTCACCAGTCAAAACTGCTGGTAACAAACAAAATGTTAAACGTTTTCTGTATTCCAAGCCATATTTTTGACGAGTAAATTGACCCATGACAGGCATTTACCCGTCAAATTCCATCCCTGCTGATACCTCTTTCTCAAGGGTGCCCCACATGATTTCTCAACGCTGGAACTGGCCTTTCTTGCTCCCACGTGATGACAGAGACAAATATAAAGTTGGAATTTCAAATGACAGACACCCGTCAAAACTGCCGGTAACAAACAAAATGTTAAACGTTTTCTGTATTCCAAGCCAGATTTTGACGGTCTAGGCAAAATTTTTGCTATATTTGACGAGTAAATTGACCCATGACGGGAATTTACCCATCAAATTCCATCACTGCTGATACCTCTTCCTCAAGGGAACCCCACATGATTTCTCAACGCTGGAACTGCCCTTTCTTGCTCCCACGTGATGACAGAGACAAATATAAAGTTGAGGCTTTTTTCATAATGTAATTAATTATGCATCGTCCCTTTTATTAATGCGGGTAGCTCTTATATTTAGTCAGATGGTTCTATTTATAAAGATGGCCTAGATTGAGGCATATATAACCCGTAGATAGCCCTTCTATTTAGGCTAGCCTTTCTTTTAACGCAGATAGCTCCTTATTGAGGTAGATAGCCACTTTGATTTAGGCTTTTAAAGACGTAAAGTGAGGCAAAACTCTATGTATGCCATAATGCTTGGGAGGGCTTCTATATTATAGAGGTGAAAACACCCCTTGAGATAAGGCATTTTAAGGCTCTTACATTTAGGCCAGCTTATAGGCTCAACATCATATGGGTGAATCCATGGACCTGGGTAACACTTTTTGGCAAGCGCTTTTAGGCAAAAACAAAAAAACGTACCTCGGTCGAGGGTCTAACAAGCCCTCGACCGAGGTTTTAATATCTCGACCGAGGTTTTATCAAGCCCTCGACCGAGGTTTTTTTCAGCCCTCGACCAAGGTATTTATTAACCCTCGGTCGAGGTATTAAAACCTCGACCGAGGGTTAATAAATACCTCGGTCGAGGTATGGACTCGATCGAGGTGCTTATGTCTAAAAAATTATAAAAAGAGGCCACAGGGGGGTAGAAGGGAATAGTTCTATAATAGGCAAATGCATGGGATATGAAAACATGTGTTTAGCTAAAAAATACCTATAGCTTATATGAAGGGGCTTAATAATCTT
>LPNX010341428.1:0-53133 GCA_001517045.1 Pseudotsuga menziesii
CTTGGAGTAAATAAAATTTGTGATCAATAAAAACATTCTTTCTAGGATTAGTTTTTCCAATTTTAATGGAATATTTCTTTAATGCATAATTTTTACAAATCAAATGAAATAAATAAAATGTTTACAAAAAAATTCAATGTCATAGAAGTCCTTGTAATAGAATTTTTCTAGATTTCTTGAAATAGGTGTTCAGAAGGCAAGTGGAGTGAAAGACTATGATGTTTTTAATTCGATAAGAAAGGTAAAAAATAGGTGTATAAATCAATTTCAAAGAAAATGATCACTACTTAAAACAACCTTCTCTTTTTTCTTTTTTTTTGTAAATATAAACTGATGAAAATGCAATTATGAAAGAGAAAAATAAGACTTATTTTTTTTGTAATTTTTGAGATTTTATTTAAAAACTGAAAGTAAAACTACCATATGCAATTCAAATGCAAAATGTTTCCAATGTTTTTCTTTTCACTTTTCAAATTCCTCAAAGATTACTATGCACCTAAATGCAAAATTCTTGAGTATGCTTGGATAATCTAACTATATAAAGTAAGCAAAAATGAAGTAAAGCAGATTTATAAAAAACCAAGAATCAACCACCTAAGGAAGACGTGGCAAAACACCCAGCTTGGGAAGACACAATGAATGGAAATCACTGAAATCAATCAAAGGTAAGTGACAAACCAACACTATTTGAAAAGAGAATGGGATATACGGTATCTAGAACCCTGATCACTGATTCAGACAACCAGCACTTGGAACTATCACCCAACAGGAAAATCCACTTCAAATTGCTAAAAGAAAGACAATCCAATCAATAGAAACTCAAGGGCTTACCGAAAAGCACAAAGTATGGCTAATAGGGCTATCAAAACTATAGTACAATTCCAGTACTAAATACCACTAAGCAAAACAAAATCCACAAAAGGATAGGGAAAAGCAACCCAACCCCAAAAATTTTGTTGCTCAAACTTGTACGCAACTGTTCACAAGAGCAACCCGCGTATTGTCCGCGACTGTCTAATAAAAAAACCTACGTACACAGACCTCTATATGTGACTGTGTAGCACAGCAACCCACATATAAGAGTAAAATTTTTCAACAAAAAGAAAAATTATAAAGGTCTTCAAACACCACTACAAGTATGAACCAAGACAAAACACCACACACTAAATCAAAGCAAAGTCTGGGCAAGGATCTACAGAGTTAACCCATAGCAGGCTGGGCTCCCCAATGGAGTCACCAGTTCTATTGTTCAATATTAAACACCTTTTTAACCTAAGGTCTAGGGTTACCAACTTACTTCTAAACTTGCAGACAATTAGCTTTAGTAAAGTACAAAAAGGAAATAGGAAGAAATATTGGACTCACCCGATTACTAATGGTTGATCCAAGCTTGATCTTCTTCCACTCTGCTTCTCTCCAAATATTTCAGGGATGCACCTCCTTCACCTGCAAAGAGAAAATTCTCCAAGTACAATCTTATACATGTATATATGACAGGTTAGATAAACAATATATACAGTGCTTAATCAAATATATTCATCAACCATAACACATGAAAGAGACTCAACACAATGTTGGAAGAAGAAATCTCCTTATTAACAATCAGTGAATGAGATAAGAGTACAACCCAACGACCGAGACAAGGAATCCTCTGCAACCAAAGGACTCTGAGTTCTGCTGCTCCAAGACTTGTGAATATATACCACTAGCATAACTTTTCTCTCAAACTTGATTGATTAATGCCCTCCCCAAGGCCTCTATTTATACTTTGGGAAATAGAGTGGTTTCGAAGGTTGAGGAGGTTGAGGTAGTTGGGGTAGTTAATGATTAGGGCCCAACTGATTTGCATTAATCATGGTTTATATTTTTAAATGTCGAATGGATATGTACGCGACTATTAATATAGGAAACCCGCATATGACATGCAAGTTGCTTAAAGGAAACCCATGCATGATCATGTACGCGGGTTGCAATGGAGATAGTCACGTACAGTACATGAGTTGTCAATGGGAATAGTCACGTATGTACACAAGTTTCAATAAAGATAGTCGCGTACACCAATCAACACTTAGAAAAATAATGTGGTAAGCTGGTTGAAAGGTAAATGCATCTCATGTCATTCCCATCTATAGTGTTTTGGCAATCTTCAATCCTAAAATGTCCTTTTGTGTACCAACATAGGGAATGTTGGCACTCAAATGGAGAAGTTCCATTTGGGTTAATAACAATAGGTTCCTGAGGTTCTTCCATTTATTGATCTTCTTCTAGATTTGCTTTGTTCATAGTTGTTTCTTAGATCCTGGTACTTCTATTTCTTCAAGTTGTGCAATAAGTTTTTTTCTGGATTTGTTGTAAGATGAGTCTTTGTTAAATTGCACATCCTTGCTGATGTCGATATTCTTGAATCCTGGGAAGTATATTCTGTAAGCCTTCAAGCTTTCACTATATCCCACAAATATACCCTTCTTTCCTGAAAGATATAACTTTGTCCTCTTTTCTTTCGGAAGGTGTATGTATAATGGAAATCCAAATATTCTAAGATGACTGACTTCTGGTTTCTTGCCATAGAATACTTGTTCAGGTGTCTTGCTCTCAAGTACTCTATGTGGAGTGCGGTTTTATACATACACAACTATCCTACCAGCTTCTTCTCATAGACGCATGGGAAAATATTGATCATGAAGCATTTTCCTTGCTTCTTTCATAATTGTTCTATTCTTCCTTTCTACAAATCGATTCTATTGTGGATTGTATGGAGTGGTCAACTCCCTCTTAATCCCTAAATATCTGCATAATTACTTGAATTCATATGTTGTGAATTATTCGCAATTGTCTGATCGAAAGGTCTTGATTTTATTCCTTGTGTGGTTCTCGATCAAGGCTTTGAAATTCCTTGAACTTACTAAATATTTCATCTTTGATTTTCAAGAAATTATATATCCATGTCTTCCTAGAAAAATCATCAATGAAAGAAATGTAATATGCATACCCACTTAATGAACTAGATGACATCGAACCGCAGGAATCGATGTTGATGATTTCCAATATTCCTTTTTCCTTTCTCTCACTACTTGGAAATGTTTTCTTTGTGTTCTTTCCTTTCACACATCCTTTAAAAACACCTTCATGTTTTTCCTATATTTATGGAATACCTTCAACATCTTTTCTTGAAAGTGGTAGTGCCCTGTAGTGTACATGTGCAAGCCTTCTATGCCAAATTTCACTTGGATCTATTGTATGATGAACCAAGGCTTGCTCTGGTTGGCTGTTTAATTTGTATAATCCCCCCTCTTGCTCTCCAATCACTACTGCATCATCTATAGTCTTTCCCACAACACTATAACACTATATATGGGCATATTATGAACTATGCGTGTCATACACTAGTTGCCAATATTGATACCCACGTACACCTTCCTTCGACATTGAAAATAATAAATCACGATTATCTAAGATTTGTTAAGCCATTAACCATAATCACCTTAACTGTCTCAACCTCCTCAACCCTCGAAACTGCCTTATTTCACCAAGTATAAATAAAGGCCTTGGGAAGGGTGTTACTCATATATACTTGAGAGCAAAGTTATGCTGGTGGAGTCTATTCAGAAGTATTTGGAGTAGTGGAACTTAGAATCCTTTGGTTGTAGAGGAGTCCTTGTCTCAGGCGTTGGTTTGTCATCTGAACTCATTCATTATTGTTAATAAAGAGAATCCTTCTTCCATATTTGTCTTGAATGTCTTTCATGTATCATGGTTTGATGAATACTTGTGATTAAGCACTCTGTATATGATTTATCTAACCTATTTTATATACATGTATCATCTTGTATTTGGAGGATTTTCTCTTGACAGGTGAAGGAGAAGCATCCCAGAAGGCTTTGGAGGAGAAGCAGAGCAGAAGAGGACAAAGGTAGGATCAATCGTCTTGTATTGGGTGAGTCTTTTCTATCCTCCTATTTCCTTTTCTATACTCTAGATTCAATTTCCTGCAAGTTTCATGAGTATGTTGGTAACCCTAGACCTTCGATTATAAGGTGTTTATTCCTGTACAACACCTTTGGCCACATAAGGACTTGACCAGATACAAATGCAATCCTCATTCCTTTTGCATCCAATGCAGAGATGGATAAAATATTGTTCTTTAGTCCTGGTACAAACAAGACATCCTTCATCTTCATAGAATTTCCAGAGTCTAGCATATAGGAGGATTCACCACTACCCTTTAAGGGATACTGGCAGTCATCCCTAAGTTTCACTTTGTGGGGTGACTGATGTTTGGATAGCTTCATAAAGGATTCTTTGAATCCCGTAATATGCTTGGAAACTCCACTATATATGATCCAATCATTGCTTCCATGTGTGACAGTTCCCGTGAGTGCAAAAATCAAAACATATTCTTCATTACTTGAAGAGTCTTCACTTTCTTCTTTGACTCTCTTTCTAGGAGGTGCATCATCCTCTGCAATGTGAGCATGATGTATTATTTTGTTTCCCTTCTTCTTGTGAGAGCCACCTTTTTTTCTAGGACACTCTCTAGCAAGGCTTCCTTTCTCGAATTATATACTATGTTATATACTCTCGGATTATCTTTCTAATTCTAGTGATAATGCTTACCATTTCGATGATGGTAGTCCATTTTTCTTTTATTGGTGTGTCTTTTGAGAGCTTGATATTGATTTCCCATCTTTTCTTCTCCAACTACTATCCAAGCTTCTTCTTGTGAGCATTCCTCCCACAGCTTACTGAGAGTGATTAACTTTCTTCTAGCTCAAATATTTTGAATGAAGGAGTCCCATGACCTAGGGAGACCATTCAAGGTGGTCATCATAATTTTTACATTCTCTACTTCTTCATCCACTGCTTCCAGTTGTTCTTTTATTTAAGAGACCCTTGTAAAGTATGACCATATGGTCTCCGCATTCTGGATCTTTACATTTTTCAACTGATTTCTCAAAGTCATCTTCTGATTTATGTTCTTCCCTTCAAATAGATTGGTCAAGGAATCAAACATCTCTTTAGGTGTATCTAGGGAAGACACATGTGGTATAAGGTGATCCTTGATAGATTCAACAATAATCCTCTTGTCCTTGACTAGGTTCTTCTTATGTAAGGCCTTAGCCTCATCTCCCTCTGGAAATGGAACCTCTCCACTTATGTAGGTGTCTAGTTCATTTTCTTCAAGAACCAGTGAAATATTATACTTCCATGCTCTGAAGTTTTCAGCTCCTTCAACCTTTTCATCAAGCTTGGTGTGATGAGACATATTAAATGAGAACGTCAAATGGAAATACGAAATATTTAGATCTTACCAATTTGAGATGCTGGAACTCGGTCTGGAGTAAATCTTGAGCAGTGTTGCTTTTCTAGTTCAGGGGAAATTAGGGTTTGACTTTCCCAGAGTTCTACCCAACCAAAAACTTCGATCTTGGTCTCTAAAATTTGATTTTGAGGAGGAGAGAAATCCTATGCTGGGCTCACTAAAAAATGCCACTTCTGTGTAAAGCCCTAATTTCTGGCTATAGTGGTAGGTCAAAAAATGAAAATGCTTAGAATCAGATTCTGCTTTAACAAAAAGATGCGCCCTTCAATGGAGAGTTAGCCTAGCCTTCTTTTGCTGATGATTTGTGGAGAGAGACCCAAAAAATAAGAAGGCCTAGATTCTACAGCTTCACAATGTCTCAGGTTAGCTCTGATACCATGTTAGAATTTTATCATTTAATCAATATGATCTAGGATCTTATCTAAGAGAATAACATGCATAGTAATAATCACAAGAGACAAGAGACACAAAGAGTTTTACTCAGGGAAACCATAAAGGAGAAAACTCCGTAACTTCCTCAGATATAGAATGAGCACCAATAGAAAATGTAAAACCCAAAACAGAAACATGATCTTCGATAGTTGTTCTCTCTCTCACTTGTGCGAGATCCTCTTCTTTCACTCATGTGCTATAGTTGAGTGAGTGTGTGTGTCAATTATAGAGTCCCACTCTCTATTTATACTACTTTTCCGCTTGACAATTACTTACCAGGGTCGACCTCACTAGGAAAGTCTAATAACCCTAGTACCTCTCAACTGTTGGGACTATTGCCCTGAATTACAAAGGAGGGTTAACCTCTGTGACTTTACATGAATTTATTATATTAATGATTTTCCTGATAGGAACATCGGGGTACAATGAAATGCAATATAATATATACAAGTGAATACATTTTGAAGTTACAAATACATCAACAACATTTAGTGTGTGCAATCAAGTGTTATATTTTTATCAATTAGACTATATTATCTTATGATATTATCTAAGAGAATAACATGCATAGCAATCAATCACAAGATACAATAGACACAAATATTTTCCTCGGGGAAACCATAAAGGATAAAACCCTGTAGCTTCCTCAGAGATAGAATGAGCACCAATGTCAGCAGTAAAACCCAAAGACAGAAAGATGATCTCCAACAACTGTTCTCTCTCTCACTTGAGCGAGCTTCTTCTCTCTCACCTATGTGCTATAGTTGGGTGAGTGTGTGTTTTAAATAGAGATTCTCACTCTCTATTTACACTAGTTTTCGAATTGACAATCACTTACCAGGGCCGACTTCTCTAGGCAAGTCTAATAACCCTAGTGCCCTGAAATTGTGGGGACTTTGACCCATAATCAACTAGGAGGGTTAAAATCTATGACTTTACATGACTGGTTTACATTAATTATTCTCCTAATAGGAACATCAGGGATACAATATATGAAATATACAAGTGAATACATTCAAAAGTTACAAATACATCAACACTCCCTATTAACTAGGAAGGTATTCTCTTGACACAATACATCAGCACAAGTATTCGTCACTGGATCAATTCTGTATCATCATCAAAGGTGGATCATCACTGCTTCCGCTATCTTGATCAACTGGTGCTATCTCTCAATTCTTCTCATCATAGGAATTTCTATAGAGACAACCCTTTTTCATGCTGGTTGTATGCCTAGCCTCCATGTAGGTCTTCATCTTCTTCAGCACTTATATCTAACCATGGGAGGAGCACGTCTAGCATCCATGTTAGAAAGGCCCTCCTAGCACTTAAATATGACCATGGGAGGAACACATCCAACATCCATGTCAGAAAGGAATTCCTAGCACTCACATACATCGGCATGATAGGATACACCATCTACCATCCAAGGAAAGGCCCAACACTTACATCCACTGGCATGATAGGACAGACCATCTATCATCCAAGGAAAGGACCAACACTTACATCCACTGGCATGATAGGAAACACCATCTATCATCCAAGGAAAGGCCCAACACTTACATCTACTGGCATGATAGGACACACCATCTAACATCTAGAGAAAGGCCCAACACTTACATATGAACCAGTCAGAAAGGCCCAAAACTTACATCCTCTGGCATAGTAGGACACACCATCTACTATCCAAGGAAAGGCTCAGCACTTACATCCACTGCCATGGTAGGACACACCATCTACCATCCAGAGAAAGGCTCTACACTTACATCCACCGGAATGATAGGACACACCATCTATCATCCAGGTAAAGGCTCTACACTTATATCTAACCATGGGAGGACCTTCCTACCACCATGTCAGAAGGGCTTCGCACTTATATCTGACCATAGGAGGACCCACCTACCACCATGTCAGAAGGGATTCACACTTACATCTAACCATGGGAGGACCCGCCTACCACCATGTCAGAAGGGCTTCGCACTTACATCTGACCATGGGAGGACCCTTCTACCACCATGTCAGAAGGGCTCTGCACTTACATCTGACCATGGGAGGACCTGTCTACCACCATTTCAGAAGGGATCCACACTTACATTTGACCATGGGAGGCCCCTCCTACCACCATGTCAGAAGGGCTCACGGACTCATCACTTCCTCTTGGAAGGAACCTCCATCTAGAGAACACCAAGATTCTCCCTGAAGTACTCAAAATTCACTCTTGCTAATGGCTTGGTCAACACATTAGTTATCTGCTCATTCATTGCAACATACTGGAGCTTCACTACTCCTCTCTACACCATATCCCTGATATAGTGATATTTGATCTCGACGTGATTTGACTTTTCATAGAACACTGGGTTCTCCGACAACTTCACACAACTCTTGTTGTCACAATATATACAAGTATCATCCATCTGGAGATCCAAAAAATTATATAGTAGCTTCCTCAGCCACACTGCCTCACAATTATCCAAATAGGCTACGACATACTCTACTTCGGTTGTACTCATTGCCACATGGGACTATTTCCTCCTAAGACAAGAGATCACACCTGATCCCATACTGAAGCAGCACCCCGAAGTGCTCTTCCTATCAATGGCACTTCCTTCCCAATTCAAATCCACATAACCCTCGAGGTTAATCTTCTCATTTTCCTCATACTTGAGCCCATAATCAACTATACCCTTTAGGAACCTCAGAATATGCTTTGCAACAATCAGGTGAACATGTCCTGGATCCATCAAGAACTAGCTCAAGGTGTTCACAACAAAGACAATATCTAGTCTCGTATTCATCAGGTATATAAAGGACCCAATAATCTGCTGATACAACGTAGCATCAACCGAATCTGATGAAGCATCACTCAATAGCTTCAGGTTCAATGCCATAGGTGTGGTCATGGCCTTGTAGTCCATCATCCCAAACATCTTCAGGATCTATTCTACATACTTCCCTTGTCCTAGGGATATTCCATCTATATTATGCCACACCTCCATGCCTAGAAAGTAATACATCATAGCCAATTCCTTCATCTCAAACTCAGCAGCAAGATTCCTCTTTGTGTCATCAATAAACCCATCCTCACCTGTTACAAATAGGTCATCTACATACAGTAGGAGTATCATTGGGTTCCCTTATTCAACCTTGTAGTAAAGGTTGGAATCTACCTTACTCTTGGTAAAGCCCAAACTAGTTAGAAATTTGTCAATTCTTCTGTACCATGTCCTAGGTGCCTGTTTCAAATAGTACAGGGATTTATTCATTTTACACACATGAGTCTCTCTATCATGTGTCTCAAAACCGAGTGGTTGCTCTGCATACACTTCCTCTTCTACTACACCATTCAAGAAAGAAGTCTTGACATCCATCTTGTGTGTCTTCCATTTCGTTACTGTAGCCAGAGCAAGTACTGATCTGATGGAAGTGTATTTGGCTACAGGTGCAAAAGTTTCTTTATAATCTATTCCTTCTTTCTGGTAGGATAAATGAGCGACAAATCTTTCTTTATATTTCTCTATGCTTCCATCTAAAGCATGCTTGATCTTGTATATCCACTTGGAAGTCACAACAGACTTCCCCTATGGTCTTGGGACAACATTCCAAACATCATTCTTCATGATTGACTGTTACTCCTCGATCATAGCATCCTTGCATTATTTCTTCTCTATTGCTTCTTCATAGTTGGAAGGTTTTTTATCAATGATGTCACATAATAGGGATACATAACTAGAGTAGGACCTAGTTCTTTTCCTCTCTCTATGCATTTATTTTGGAGCCCCATATCTTTCTTCACCTTGTATAGCCTCTCGTACCCATGCAGGTTTCCTCTTGTGAGGATTCTTCTCTTGGGGTGGATATATAGGTTCTTGGGGTTCTTCTATTTCTTGGTATTCATCTTGATTTGCATCATTCATAGTTGTATCTTGAATTCTGGGTACTTCTATTTCTTCAGATTCTTCAACTGGTCTCTTTTTGGATTTGTTGTAAGCTGAGTCCTTGTCAAATGTTACATCTCTACTAATGTTTATCTTCTTGAATCCTCGGAAGTATATTCTATAAGCCTTCTATCTTTCACTATATCCCACAAATATACCCTTCTTCCTAGAAGGATCTAACTTCATCCTCTTTTCTTTTGGAATGTGTATGTACACTAGACAACCAAATATTATAAGATGACTGACTTTTGGTTTCTTGCTAGGAAATACTTCTTCAGGTGTCTTGTTCTCGAGTACTCTGTGTGGAGTATAGTTCTATACATACACAGTTATCCTTGAAGCTTCTACCCATAGATGCATGGAAGATCTTGATCATGAATCATTTCCCTTCCAGCTTACATGATTGTTCTATTCTTCCTTTCTACAATCCCATTCTATTGTGGATTATATGGAGTGGTAAACTCCATATTAATCCTTGAATCTATGGATAATTGTTTGAATTCATTTGATGTGAATTCTCCGCCATTGTCTGATCGAAAGGTTTTGATCTTCTTTTCTGCATGGTTCTCGATCAAGGTTTTGAATTCTTTGAACTTGCTGAATACTTCATCTTTGTTCTTCAAGAAGTATATCCATGTCTTCCTAGAAAAATCATCAATGAAAGAAACATAGTATACATACCCACTCAATGAACTGGATGACATCGGACCACGTACATCTGAGTGGATGATTTCTAAGCTTCCTTTTTCCTTGCTCTTTCTACTTGGAAATGTCTTCTTTATGATATTTCCTTACGCAAATCCTTTGCAAACACCTTCATGTTTTTCCTGGATTTCTAGAAGACCTTAAACAACTTTTCTCGCAAGTGGTAGTGCCCTATAGTGCACATGTGCAAGCCTTCTGTGCCATATTTCATTTGTCTCTGCTGATTCATGGACCAAGGCTTGTTCTGGTTGGCCCTTTAGCTTGTATAAGCCTCCCTCTTTCTCTCCAATCACTACCGCATCATCTATAGTCTTTTCCTTTGGCCACATAAGGACTTGTCCATATACAAATGCAACCCTTATGCCTTTTGCATATAATGAATATATTGAGAGGAGATTCTTCTTTAGTCCTGGTACAAACAATACATACTTCATCTTCATGGACTTTCCAAAGTCTAGCTTATAGGAGGATTCACCACGACCTTTTATTGGATACTAGTAGTCATCCCCAAGTTTCATCTTGTGAGGTGACTCATGTTCGGATAGTTCCACAAAATATTCTTTGAATCCCGTTGTATGCTTGGAAGCCCCACTGTCTATAAGCCAATCATCGATTCCATGTGTGACAATTCCCATGAGGGAAGAAATCAGAACATACTCTTCATCACTTGAAGAATAATCACTTTCTTGTTTGATTCTCTTTATGGAAGGTTCATCATCCTATGCAGTGTGAGCATGATGTCTTCTCTTGTTTCCCTTCTTCTTGTCAGAGTTACTCTTATTTCTAGGACAATCTCTGCCATAGGTCCTCTCTCATCACAAGTAAAACATACGATTTTAGATAGATCTCTATTATATATTCTAGGGTTATCTTTCTTGTGAGAAGGCTTACCTTTGGGATTATGATAGTCCCTTCTCCTTTTCTTGGAGTGTACTATGAGAGCTTGATCTTAACTTCCCATATTTTCTTCTCGGGCTACTATTTGATATTCTTCTTGTGAGCATTCCTCCCACAGTCTATTGAAGGTGACTATATTTATTCTAGCACAAATCCCTTGAATGAATGATTCCCATGACCTAGGGAGACCATTCAAGGTGGTCATCACAATCTATGCATTTTCCAATTTTTCATCTACTGCTTCAAGTTGTTCTTTGATCTAGGAGACCCTTGTAAATTATGATTGTATGGTCTCCATATTCTGGATCTTCACATTCTTCAACTGGTTCCTCAAAGTCATCTTCTGATTTATGTTCTTTCCTTCAAAAAACTTGGTCAAGGCTTCAAACATCTCTTTAGGTGTCTTTAGGGAGGACACCTATGGTATGAGGTGATATTTGATTGAATCAATGATAATCCTCTTAGCCATGATCAAGTTCTCCTTGTGTAAGGCCTTAGCCTCATTTCCCTCTAGAACTGGAACCTCTCCACTGATGTAGGACTTCAATTCATTTTCGTTAAGAACTAGTGAGATACTATACTTCCATGCTAGAAATTTATCAGCTCCCTCAAGATTTTCATCAATCTTTGTGTGATGAGACATATTAACTGTTGTAATCTCACAGATCACATAAGGTTACCAATAATACACACTAAAATATATATATAAAACAGAGACAAGAGATAAGAACAGATAGGTGAATTAACAGATTATATTATACGAATGAGTCCATACAACACAGAGAACTGAACTGAGTTCTCATCTGGCTCAACAGCCTAATATATATGATTACAGAATGGTTACAAAATAACTACCTGTCAGTTCGGTGAACCGACATGACCTTAGGTGGCCGACCTAATCTCTAGTTTAGTCGGCCGACCGACTTAGTTGGCTGATCAACTTAGTCAGCTATCCTTCAAGTCAACTTATCGACTTGCTCCTTCTACATTAACTAGGAACCTCAAATGGAAATACAAAATATTTAGATCTTACCAATTTGAGAAGATGAAACTGGATTTGGAGCCAATCTTCTGCAGTGTTGGTTTTCTGGTGCCAGCGAAAATTAGGGTTTCACTTTCTCAGATTTATACCCAACCAAAAACCTATATTTTGATCTCTAAACTTTGATTTTGAGGAAGAAAGTAACCCTATGTTGGTCTCACTTAAAAATTCCACTTCTGTGAAAATCCCTAATTTCCCGGTGTAGTGGTAGGTAAAAAACTGAAAGTGTTCAGAATCAGATTCTGCTTTGATAGAAAGATGTGCCCTTCAATGGAGATTCAGTCTATCATCCTTTTGCTGATGGATTTTGGAGAGATACCAAAAAAGTAACAAGCCCTCGATTTCACAGATGCATAGTGTATTCTTCTCAGGTTAGCTCTGATACCATGTTATATTTTTATTAATTATGCAGTAGTATCTTAGGATCTTATCTAAGAGAATATCATGCACAACAATAAATCACAAGAGATAATAGACACAAATATTTTCCTTGAGGAAACCATAAAGGAGAAAACCCCACAACTTCCTCAGAGATAGAATGAGCACCAATGGAAGCAGTAAAACCCAAAGACAGGTATATGATCTCCAACAGTTGTTCTCTCTCTCACTTGAGAGAGCTTCTTCTCTCTCACCTATGTGCTATACCTGGGTGAGTTTGTTTTTGAAATAGAGAGTCTCACTCTCTATTGATACTAGTTTTCGACTTGACAATAACTTACCAAGGCCAAATTCTCTAAGAGAGTCTAATAACCCTAGTGCCTTGAAACTGTGGGGACTTTGACCCCTGATCAACGAGGAGGGTTAACCTTTATGACTTTACATGACTTGTTTACATTAATTATTCTCCCGTTAGGAACATTAGGGATAAAATATATGAAATATACAAGTGAATATATTCTGTAGTTACAAATACATCAACAACAAGTTATGAGAATTATAGAGTATGGTGCTTGGTGCAAAGGTTGTGGATCCCAGTGACTGTTTGCGTTGATGATTATATCCAATAACGCACTTCATTCTTTGTTCAATTATAGGTGTATGGGGATATACAATCAATGATCATAGGTATATATGCAATAGTTTTACATTGTTTGTGGAGATGAATTCCTTCTACATAAATAAAATATAACATCACACGAAAATGATAATTACAAGAATTCTAATGTCCTTGGGTATTTGGATTGATTATAAATCCTTTGATTAGACAATTATTGCCTCAAATATGGAAGTTGGGATTTCACATTCATATGAAATTTCTAAATAAGTTTCATTTTTTCTTATCCTTTATATATATAGAGTTTTAGGGGATACGAAGGTCTTTCTTTCTTAGGTAATTCACTACTTATTTTGATTAAATTTGCATGAAATTTTATTTTAAGAAAGTGATTCAAATTAACATTTAATATTTGAAATTTTTTATTAGCATATTTGACACTCTAATGTCCATTTTTGAATTTTTACCAAAATGCCCAATTTTCCAATTTTTTTCACAATTTTGGCTCTTAACTAGTTTTAGTGTCTTGGTCTCGAAATCACCCCAATTGATCCCAAATATTCATAGAAGGTATAAGAATGATATAATAAATTAGTTATTATTTTAATGGATGTATTATGGCACTCCAATCACTTTTGAAAGTCTGTACTAAATTATGAACAAGATAGATGATTTTACTAGAAATTTTGGGCTCAAATTCCCCCTAGGTAAGTGGTAGAAATGGATTCCCAAATATGCAGAAACCCACTCAAATTATTAAATTGAATAAGGGGATGTGTATAATACATTATAATATACTCATATGCATAAACAATCGAAATCCCATGGATTTTATCACTTCTTTCAATCAGATATTAAAAAAACTAGTTTTGGACCCTTGGGGAAATGAGGTATAGTTTGCTCCAATTGCTACGAAATTCGACCCAATGGAAAAAAATTCTCATTTAATTAAAATGAAAACAATAATATGCTTTAATTAAAGTCCATTCATTCATAAATCATCAATATTTTATACATCCATTCGAATCCATCAAGATTACAAGAGTTTACAACAAGGTAGTGGGGAAATGACATTATTTCTTCATTATTGAGCAATAAAACATAAGATTTATTAGCATTTAGACATGAGAGATTTATGAAATTAAATTTATGATAATTTAAATCATAATACAAAATATTGGATCAATAGAATCTCCATCAAAGAGATGAACAACTCACCAAGTGTACCTCACTCCATAGAGCTGAAATATGGTGAGAAAACTTGAGATGAAAGGAAGAACAAGATGAACTTGATATGTCCATGATATGATGTATATTGAAGTTGTAACTTATGAATACATTTAAAATACTTTAAATACATGATTTTCCTCTCCAAACACCAACTAGGATGGGAATATTTCACCCTCGAAATTGGCTAAGGCATGAACTAGTCATCCACTAGCTCTCTCTCTTCACAATAACAATTTTCACAAATGATAAAAAAAGACTTATAAAGGCTGATACCTGAATTTTATAAATATTATTGGTCTTCTAAGGTTCCAAATCCATCCATAAACCAAATCCAAGTCTAATTGGTGTGGCTGCTCATGCTATGCCATGTGGCCTCTCTCTTCACTTTCCTCTTCTCCCAAATTCGAGTAGGAGCCTCTTCTCCTTCTCTAACTCCTATAAGACCCCTCTAATATGCTCTATTTATGTCTGACATGTTATATATGTCATATGTCACCCTTCATATCTGACTTGTGTCATAACTGTCATAGAATCTCCATCATTGGTGTCATAGATGTCATAAATGTAAGGGGAATCTAGCCAAGTGTCCATGAAACTCCCATTTGGCTCTTCCTTTGCCAATGTAAGTTACAATTCATCCCAAATTAGACCTATAAAGTATATGGAAAATTACATTAACCTTATAGTCCATCCAAAAACATTAGGCTTCCCATAGATTCGAGATTGCAAGAGGAGGATGCCATTTAACATAGGAATTCTAGCTTGAGTGGGCCCCATAGTCTCCATGTGTCTCCATTCTCCATAGAAATTTAATTTTTCACTTGAATTCATTTAATTAAATCCATTAAATAAATATTTATTCCTTCTAATGTATAAAAACCATTTAACACCATTTAGTAGGATTGATGGAATTTTCCCGCTATGCAATTATTTGAATGGGGACATTACAGTCCTCCTCACCCAATATTTGTTGTCCTCAAGCAATTTCAGATTTGTATGTTGCAAAATATTATCCTCTTCCCCTATGGAATCTTCACTTGGAATATCCTTCCATTGCACTAAGTATTCTAGACACCATTTAACACCATTCAACACCATTTAATTAACTCCATTAAATAAATATTTATTCCTTCTAATGTATAAACACCATTTAACACCATTTAGTAGGATTGATGGAATTTTCCTGGCATGCAATTAATTGAATGGGGAAATTATAGTCCTCCCTACCCAATATTTCTTATCCTCGAGAAATTTCAGATTTGTATGCTGCAAAAGATTCTCCCCTTCCCCTGTGGCATCTTCACTTGGCAGATCCTTCCATTACACCAAGTATTCTTTGATTTTTCTGCTCGTCAATCTTCTCTCCCTTGTCTTCAAAACATTTTTCGGAATAAGTGTGAGCTGTCCTTCATAATCCAAAGGAGGGAGTGTATCTAAAATGACAATTTAATGACCAATAGCTTTCTTGAGATAAGAAACATGAAAGACATTATGAATTTTACTCCCTTCCAGAAGTTCCAACCCATTTGCTACTTCTCAAATATTCTGGATTACCTTATAGGGCCCATATTATCTTGGATTTATATTTCCTTCCATTTATTTTGAGAGATGCTTGTTTGTATGGCTGCAACCTCAAATGCACTAATTCATCAAACTAAAAGGTCCTTTCCTCTCTATGTTTATCTGCATATTGTTTTCCCTAATTTTGGGAAACCTACAAATTGTATTTTAAAAGATTTAAAATTGATTGGATTTCTTCCACCCAATATTTAGATTTTGTATCTCTACTATCACCAAATATCATATAAGAAAATTTAAGTGCATCATAACCATATAATTCTCTGAAAGGAGACATCCCTATTGACATGTGAAAGGTGGTGTTGTAGCAAAACTCACCCAAGTGTAGCCATTTTTTCCAATCTTTTTGTTGTTCTACCACATAGTTTCAGAGGTACCCTTCCAACCATTTCTTCACCCTCTCTGTTTTTCTATTAGCTTGGGGATGGTAGCTTGTACTTGGAGTCAACTGAGTTCCCACCAACCTAAAAATTTCTTGCGAAAAAGCACTCATGAATCTACCATATCTATTACTCACAATGCTCTTGGGGAGCCCATGCAATCTGAATATTTCTTTGAAAAAAAGGTCAGCCACTTGTGTAGCACTAAAATAGGATGTACGAGAAAAGAAATTAGAAAACCTATTCAATCTATCCACTACCACATATATGTCATCCTTTCCCAAATATTTGGGCAAACCAGTGATGAAATCCATCGATATACTATCCCTTTTTTGCTCTGGAATGGGAAATGGTTGTAATAAACCAGTTGGGTATGTGAGTTCTGATTTGTTTTGCTGACATACCTTATATTCATTCACATACTTCTGAACATCTTCCTTCAGCCCCTTCCAATAGAACGTTTTCCTTAGTTTCCTATAGGTTTTGAAGATCCCCGGATGGCCTGCTAGTGGGGATTCATGTACTTCCTACAAAAATTTGTACTTAAGCTCTGAATATCGAACCAAATAAATTATGCCCTTATAGTATATCATCCCATTCAAAACTCTGTATTTATCATCTCCCATGAGTCCATCTAATACATCACAAGCAAACTTATCTTTGGCATATTCAACTAGTAGCATGTCTTTCGAGATAATGCATCTGCTACAATGTTATTCTTTACTTTCACATATTCAATATCAAAATCATAATCTTGGATATTTATTACCCACTTTTGTTGCCTTTCATTTAGATCCTTTTGGGTAAGGAAGTGTCTTAGACTATTTTGGTCAGTTTTCACCACAAACTTGTTTCCTACCAAGTATTGTCAGAATTTAGCCAAGGCATGCATGATGGCTAACATCTCTTTGTCATATATGGAGTAAATATTTTCATGAGGCTGCAAATTTATTCTCTCAAAGGCTATAGGGTGTTGGCGTTTCTTTAGTACAACCCCTACTCCTCCACTTGAGGCATCAAATTCAACAACAAAAGGCTTAGAAAAATCAGGTAATGCAAGTACGAGACAACTACTCATTACCTCTTTCATTTTTTAGAAGTCCTTTTCAGCCTATTCATTCCACTTGAAAGAATCCTTCTTAGTCAAATCAGCGAGTGTAGAAGTCAAAGTTTTCAATGCAATCTCTAGGTGTTGCAAGTGCTCTTCCCAAGTTTTACTGTAAATGAGAATATCATCAAAGAATACTAAAACAAACCTTATAATATTCTTGAAAAATATTCTATTCATACGTGCTTGAAATGTAGCTGGAGAATTAGTCAACCCAAATGGAATAACAAGGAACTCAAAGTGACCATAATGACATCAAAAAGCAGTCTTTTGGACATCTTCCTCCATCTGAATTTGGTGATAACCAGATCTAAGGTCAATTTTGGAAAATTAATTTGCTCCAAATATCTCATACATGAGATCATCAATCCTAGGAATAGGATATCTATTCTTGATTTTCTTCTTGTTCAAATCTCTAAAGTCTATACACATCCTCAAAGTTCCATCTTTTTTCCTTACCAACAATACTGAAGAAGCATAAGGGCTAGAGCTTGGTCTAATGAGTCCCAAATATAAGAGTTGTTGAATGCAATTATCAATATCATCTCTTAACTTATTGGGATGTATATAAGGTGGTATCTAAATCAGTGAAGTACCCTCCTCCAAAACAATGTTATGCTCAAACCCCTTATTAGGTGGTCTACCATGTGCAAGATCTCTGAAAACTTTTTCATATTTGTGAAAACGTGTCTCTATCTCCTTTGGGTGTTTAATAACTATGATTTTTGGCTTGTGAGAGCTGATATAAAATTCATAAGCCCATTCCATATCATCATGCCTCAATATAGATCTCATACTATTGTAGTTTACTACCTGTTTTGGGTAAGTGTGATGCCCTCTCACAACCCTTAGTACACATGTTGAATCTTGAAATTTCATTTCAGGAATTTGATAATTTACTAAATGATATACTATAGAATAAATCCATTTCACTACCAATGCTACATTATTATCAGAAACATCAACCACATAAAAACTATCAACAAAAGTATAGTTACCTACGGTGACTTGCAACTTTGGAACCCATGTGTTGCATTACATTGTGTTGTGACCTGGAATAACAACTGTGAAACCATAGAATGGTTCACTTGGTATATTTATTTTCTCCACCATATCTACATCAATGAAATTATTTTTATCTTATCCATATACTAAAACTGAAGCTTTTTGTCCCAATACCACACCCTTGCATCGAATAGTGTGATAGCGAGGTACTACTTAAAGTACTACTATTCTTGCTTTGTCCGTTGAAGGTTGATTTTGTTCTTGTTTTTCTTCTTCAGCTACTATCTCATATGCCTCCTATTTATCTGAAATGTGCCCTTATTCATCCATAACCCCTTCATACTCATCATTATCATAAAATACTTCTATGTATTGAGCTTTTCCTTTAACACATTTATGCCCCGATGTCCATGGTTGGAAGCATGTGAAGCACACTTTTTCCTCCGAAGTTCATCCCTATTTTTTCCTTATTTATTATTATTTTCAGATGTATCTCTTTGAAAAAACTTCTTATTAGCTGCATCCTTTTGCCAAGGATTTCTTTCAAATATGAAGTTAGGATTGGGAGGAAATATTGGTCTAGGAAGCACGTTTTGAAGATCTCTAGTCAAGCTCATTGCATCATTTAAGTTAGTAGGCTTGTGGGATTTGACCAAACATTTTAAGGTCTCTTCCAAACATTCAGTGAAAAGAAATACTAACCATACCATAGATACATTATCCAACTTAACTGATAATATTTGGGATTCCAACATATACTCAATAGGAGTCCCTACTTGCTTCAACTATGCTAGTTCTTTGAAAGACAATTCTAGATCCTTTTTCTCAAACCTTTCTAATACCCTATCAACAAATTCCCCATATGTTTTAACCTGATCATGACCCAAGTTTTTTAGAACATGGAACTACCATTTATTGGCATCTCCATCCTAGTACAAAATATCCATTTTTAAATCATCTTCTTCCACCATTGGATTCATCTGAAAATACACATCCAATTTTTGCACCCAAGTGTTACCATAACTTTGAGATGAACCATCAAAAGTATGGAGAGGCACTTTACCTATGGCATAATTCAATTCTTTGTTTTGGTGTAGAGACTTATTGTCCTCCTTATTTTTTATTTAGTTTTCCATGGTGAAGTACTGCTCAAATGTTATACTTCTCCTACACTCTTATCCAATTTAGCCCATTCTTTTGTTATTGTATCAATTTCAAATTGAATGCTAGTCTCTTCTTTGGAAATAACAAAATTAGGTGCAGTAGGAATTGTTGTGCTCTGAAATTCATGGGGTCTATTATGAGGCCCTTTTTGTGAGAAAATGTGCTCAACCATTGTCTTCTTTTCTGCTGATTGTGAACTACCACTATCTCCTATTATCCCTTTGCTTCCCATTTGACTGGCCATCAATTCAAATCCTTTTACTATCTGTTGGGCCATGTCTATCATATTTTTGGTCATGTCCTTGTATATTTCTTCGAACATGGTTTTTACAAGTTTGAGATACTCAATTTTCTCCTTAGTTTAGTCTTCTCCCTCGTGAGCCATAGCTTTAGTCAAAGGTACCTTTTTTCTTCTAGTTCTTTTTCTACAAGCTGAGCACCTTTCAATTCAGATTATAAGGGTGGTGGTTTATTGCTTTGAATCATTGTTAAAACCATCAGGTTCCAATACAATGGTTTGATACCACTTGTAATGTCCCTTTTTTGAAATTTTACCAAAATGCCCAATTTCCAATTTTTTTCACAATTTTGGCTCTTGACTAGTTTTAGTGTCTTGGTCTCTAAATCAGACCAATTGCTCCTGAATATTCAGAGAATATGTATTAATTATATAATAAATTAATTATTATGTTCATGGGTGTGTTATGGCCCTCCAGTGACGTTTGCAAGTTTGTACTAAATTCTGAACAAGATAGATGATTTTACTGGCAATTTTGGGCTCAAATCCCCTTGGGGTAAGTGGTAGAAATGGATTCCAAAAGGTGCAGAAACCCACTCAAATTATTAAATTGAATCAATATATGTGTGTAGCAAGGATTTCTCCCTGATATAGGGGCAGGAATGACTCCCTTATGCCTATAGGGCACAAGGGTAGGTTCCTGCTAATGGTAAATGCAGAAAATAAAACAGAAACGAAAATGACAGAACAAAATATTAAACTAAAGCTAAGCTAATCTAAACAAGATGAATTAAATGGAAAGAACAGTAAACTAAATATAATGGCAGAAAGAAGAAAACAAAGCTTTGGTTAACCCCTCTGTAGAAAACAAGTTAGGGTTCCGCCTCCTTGAAACTGCAAACAAACCTAAGCTCTAATGGAGAACCCGCAAAAACAATGTCAATAACAAAACCTGCAAATAAAAATGAGAGTTAGAAAGCAAATAACATTAAGCAAAATAGAAATAAACCATTGGGTATACCTTCTCTTAGGTGTAAATGGGCCACCATGCCCTAGCTCATGGGAGCATCTCTCTTGGTTGGGGAGCAATGGCTCAAATGGAAATGGAGATGGAGGGAGTGTGGGTGGCTTGAGAGGCAAATGTGTCTCAAGGCATCCATGGGCAGCATAACAATATGTAAGAGAGAAGTGTTTTGAGAATGACCCCCCACCCTCCTTTTATAACTTTTCCAAGGGATTTTAGGGTTTTAAGCCCTTGGTCAGGGTTTTAGCCCCTTTTTTGGGCCTTTAGCCCCTTTCGCCCTAACTTTAGCTCCTTTTAGGGTTTTAGCCCATTTTTTAGGGCTTTAGCTCCTAGGGGGCTATTTTGGGATCCTTTTTGGGGTTTTTAGCCCTTTTTCTTCATCCTTAGGATATTTGGAGGTGTGGGAGTCTATTGGAGGGTCTTATGGAGTGATATGAGGGTTGTGATATGGTGTCCTTGGGTGGTGTAAGCCATTGAGAGCTATGTGGGGGATTTTTGGGTTAACAGATTGCCCCCTAATGTGTGAGGGCAGGAGTTCAACATATGGCCGACGGACATCATAGGATTTGCTATGTAGAGGTGGTGCTTTCGGGGCTGGGGCATGTGGCTTTTGGTTTTTGTATTAATTTGGTTTCCATCAATGGGTGAGATACAATAAATGTGTGACATGTATATGGACAAGGCGGACATCCCCATGCTCATGACAATGTCAAAAGAATCATTTGATCTATGCTCTAAAATACAAGAGCCGATCATATACAACTGATGTTACAATGCTGGTTGCCTCTATGTGAGGCTGAATACAATACTGATTTGGTATATTGGATCCATGGAATTCTCATGGAATGCTACATCTTCATGACTGACGATCTGCTGGATTTGGTACATATCTGTGTGGACTCACTGATTGAGAGTCAGAGTCTCTATGGTACAAGTATGTTGTATTAATCATAAAGGTATATCGAAACACTGCTGAGGATTCTATTCACTGTCTCCAACACAACCCATAAATCATAAGGGACATGACCTGTTTAGGTCCCTTGAGTGGAATCACCAATGTGCTAGAGTTAGGTGACATCCGGGGTCTTCAACCAAGTACTGTGTGAAACAAACCCTGTATGAATCTCAACGGTGTGATGATGGAATTGAAGTCGAGCACGAGAGAAAAAACCATCCCGAGAGGCACTAAGGATTCCTCTCAAGTGGTCCAAGGAACTCATCAATGAGGTTAATGAAACCAAGGTACAGGGACCTCTGGAATATGTGTGTTGGTGTCAACAGAGGGAGACCTGCCCCTAGTCAAGGCAATGATGTTTCCTTGACCAGGAGCACGAAGGAGATAATCGAAAGGTGTGAAACAATCTGCGGATTGACTCACTGAATTGGGGGGGGGTAAGGGAAGGGAAAGAACTAAAAAGGGCCAGGGGGGGAGTGGGAGACTCAAACTTCCTTTATTCAAAGTATGATGGTAGGGCATACCAGGCAGCAAATGAAACTTGACTCAAGGGAATGGGATCATAGCTATAATACCGGGAATGTCGCTGTAGATGGGAAATACTTGGAGGAGGTGGACACTTTTGATACTAATGGGATCCATGGAAGACACATTGCAAAGTACTATGAACAAAGGAAACCCAATGTGGGGATGCTGCCAAACTATTTTTTGTGGGGTGGTGTCTAGGGACACCATTGTGGTACGATCTCGTGGATTTTTGGCGAGCCCGAGAAGGTAAATGCTCGATGGTGCTTTCAATTTTAGAGAGTCTAAAAGCACGAAGAAAACTTCAGTGGGGGCTCTTTTTCATTGGTAGTATCCTATGCCTAAAAAAGGATAAAATTATACATAGGAGAGCTCACCCATCCTAGAGGGGATGAGATACTTCTTTACCATTGGTAGTCCAATTAGGGCGGAAAAGGTTAAACCTATACTGACTGGACAGTCATTCTAATACTTTTATGAGCATGAACGAAACCAAGTTTGCTCAGCAATCTTTTCTTGTTGAGAAGGCTGGAAAAGAGCTTAACGACAACCTGTGGCAGGCTTTTTCGTAAAATGTGGCCCCTCTGCTCGAGAAAGCATAAAAGTATGCAGAGGGGAATGGTCTTGGCTTGAGTGTGCCAAGGAGGTCCTTTTCATGAAATGGTCTACATGGTCTACAAAAGGAGATAAATGAGACGATGTAGACACCCTTTCCTATACTTTAGCGAGCGGGAAAGGAAGTAGCTATGCTCGGTGATCTTTTCATTGTTTTAAGGAGTCAAAAAATAGCTTAAATGAAACTCCAATGTGGTCAACTGACTATGGTGGCATGAGTGGTGCCCCATATCGGGACGGTGGACAGAGGTCCAAAGGTCATCCACACAGTATGGACGGAGTAGAAGGATCTCAAACATACCAATACATGTGTGGGATAGATCACGACAGAGGCTCACGAGTCGGTGCCGCAGAGGCATGCAAATTGAGGTGGCTCTCAGATAGAGGTCAGGAGAGTGTGTGTGTGTGTTGCGGTGGAATAACTTGACTACATGTGATGTGAGTGCAAGTCTGGGGGCACTTATATGCCAGATACGTGCAAGAAAAGAAATCGTTTTGTGGAGAGTGGTCCAGAGTTCTGCGTAAGGTGTGGTAAAAATAAAAGACAATCTATGTGTTAAAAATACAAAATATAATCTAAAATTACATTCCTTAATGGGCGGTGGCTCGAACACCCGCATGAGTAGCGGTCGGGAAGTGTAATACAAGTATAGGTCCATAGACACTTGCATTGTCATGTCATGGCTCATAAATCGAGGTGACTTGTGGGGAATGGTCTCGAAAATGATTAATTAAACATGAGACGATGGTCTCAGAAATGGAAATTTAAGCTCGGAGGTGTGAGAGGTGTCTCGAACTGGTTTCGGGTGACTTTGGATTAGTAGCTGATGGTGCTGCCCTTGATTTGTGCTGAAAAATGTTGGAAAACAAGAAAAATAAAATAAAGTGACTCATTGGTGATGTTTAAGCGTAAAATTTCTTGAAGTAAAGCCCATTGTGGGGGTTCTCCAAGAGTTGTCCATCAGAGTCAATGAAGAGGTATGCCCCCTTGCCAAGACGAAGGTTATTGGCAAGGCGGGGTGATGGAATATGGTCCTTTATGGGAAGAACCGATTCCATACTATGGTTTAAAGGGAATGGTGTAAAACCTAAGGCGGTTTTACATATATCTCCATCATCGTGTAAGTGGTGCCGAGATAGATCAGGTGGATCTTCCATAGCCGACGAGATGAAATGGAAACTGGTGCTAGATATCATGAAAGTGGTATTGGTTGTGGCTTTTGTGGCCTTGCCCTCAGTCTCTGTTGCAGGAAGAGGGGCAGGCTTGGCGACGAGAGGAGTCTTTGATGGACCTGGAGGTAGGTGCAACATCATCTCAATTGACTGGAAATGAGTCAACACATCCTGGGGCCTCAAAGGTATGGTAGGTGGTTCAAGGTACCACAGAGGATCTCCTAGTGTGAAATCCTGTAGATGGAGGGTTGCCAAGGTAGACTTACTCGCAATCCTGGATGGTAGGAAAAAGAAAAGGAAAAGAAAAGAAAAAGGATCATGTTGATCAGGAATGAACCCCATTGTTTCCCTGGTAACTGAGGTTGAGGTTGCAACTGAGGTTGCGGCTATGGCTGCAGAAAGAACGGAAGAGACAGGTCTGATGGACCATCGATGATGGTGGAAACAAGAGGGTCTATAGAACTAGAAATCATGTAGATGGACACGGTGTCTGAAGAAGGTGGTGGGGGTGAACTTCTTCAATCAAGGTGATCTCAGACTCAAGGGAATGGTGATGGAGGTCAGCGAGAGCCATTCGAAACTTGGGCAGGTCTTGGAAATGGTGGGAGTAATGGCCATACAAGCCACAAAGGGAGCAAGCATTTCTTATCCTTAATGCCTTGTTCCTGACTACTGGCACGGTTGGGAGTTCAACCATGGGGATGTTTTCATTCATATCCATGGCATCCAGATGCGCATGGATCACTGGGATTTCAGGGAAATTCTGATTTGGATGGCCCTGTTGTTCATAGATGGCACAAGGTGGAACTTGTCATGGTTTTGCGATGGCTTTGGTGTTTTTACCCCTAGCCCTTTTGGGTGGGGGTGGTGTAGGTGTGGGTGCGGTGGTTGGCTTATGCAGATTGGGTGGATGGTGAGACTCAACCGCAACAGTTTGCACTGGGATTAACACAACTTGGGTCATTGCTGGTTGAGTTGGTGGATCAAGACACCACATCGGGATCCCCAATGTAAAGTTGGGTAGGATTAACGTGGCCATGACTGGCTTGCACATGACACCAAGTGGGGGAAAGAGGAAGGGAATTGTATGGACTGGAGATGAGCCCATATAACTCCCAGCTGGTTGCATGTGGGGGTGAGGTTATGGTTGCAGCTGTGTGTAATGCTGCTACTGCTAGTGATGTTGTAGTTTCTGTTGGCATTGCGGCTACGGATGATGTTGTGGTTGTGGTTGGGGCTACGGTTGCGGTTGTTGTTTGGGTACAGCCGTGCTTGATGAGACCATGCACAAGTCCGCAGTTTGCTTTTGTGTCAGTGGTGGTGACACCAACGGGAAAGGAGCCGTCATGGTGGGATCAGTAAACAACCTAGGGACCACATTCAACGGTGGGGAAGATGGTGTGTTTTCAACCACAGTGTTGGTTGCAGGGATGATGTTAGCGTGTGTGGTCGCCCCTTGCGACTCAATGGTGGTGATGGTAGGGATAACATTGGCAGGTGTTGTTAACCCTTGCGGATCATGGTAGGTGAGCTGGTCAATTGTCACAATCTTCCCTTCATGGGGAACATCATGAGGTGGAAGATAGTTGACGCGATGGCTTGCATGGCGTACATGTAACTCCTTCCGAGGAGGAGGTTGTAGTCTAGTTGAGCGTTGATGACTTCGATGTCAATCGGGACTGTCTTCCCAGCTAACGTGATGGGGACATGGGGGAGGATTCATTGGGTTTTAGTGGGATGTTCATTATAAGCCTGCAGAGTCGTGGAGGATGGTTGTGGAATTGGTGATCCAAGCTTCTACCAAACCAAGGTAGACATGACACATGTGGATGCCCCCTCATCCACTATGCATCGGTGCACAACCAAATTCTGGATGGACACTAGGATTTGGAAGGCAATAGTGGAGGGCATGCATGGTTCCCTGTTTTCCATGTCAAAGGTGATCAGCTTGGATTCGGAGGGGTCTACTACCCCTAGAGCATCTAGTAAGGCTTTCCACTGCATTGGGTACGTTTTAAGTACCTCAAGAGCAGACATTGCGATTGGTGTTTGGGCCAAATCATCCACAATGCTATAGCTAACTGCAGCTCTAGCTGTGGCATTATTGGTGATTTTGCGTATGGGGGGGTGTGAGAATAGGGGTAACTAAAGAGGTAGGTTGACTGTCTTAGACATGGATGCTACTAATGAGTTAGCAGGTTCAGTGGTGGTACCATACTAATTCCATCTGTTTTGCAAGTTGAAATCTCTAGTTGTCATGGCTAGCAGGTGGTGAACACCTGTTTTGGCCATGGGGGGTGCCCCCAGAGTGTTGGGATTGGCCTGGGGAGGGGGAGCGGTTGCCACCAATCCTTGGACTAGTAGTGGGTTTTGAAGCACCATGGGGGAAGGTCCTTGTGGTGCCTGGTTAGGTTGGGCTTGATTGTCAGCATTGGCGGCCTGCTGGACCTCATTTTGAATGGCTTGCTTAGCTTTATCCATGAAGGGACACTCGAACGTGTAATTCCTGTAAACATCACAGAGTGTACATGGTTGGTTTGTGTGCAACGGAGCATTGCATCTTGGTGCATTTTGTTTTGGGGGGTTCTGGGTTGGTCGGTTTGCTGCGGCATTGTCAGGAGGGTTTGGTTGTTGACCGCCTCCCTGCAGTTGGTTATTGCCTTGGTTGTGGAGCTGGTTGTTCCTAGCTTGCCCTTGTTGATTGTTGGGGGTAGGCTAGTTGGGATGGTTTTGTTGTGTGAACACTTGTCCCAATGGAGTGGGTGGAGTGGGGGCGGGGGCTTGAACTTGTTGCACTGGTGGTGCATAGTATATTTGTGGGGGTGGTGGTGCCACAAATGTGGGCATTTGCCCCACATACTATTTTGTTGGCCAAGCCATGGCCTGATCCAGCTGCGGTGGTGCAAGTTGTGCATAGGAATTTGTTGCTCCAGACTGGGACATCATTCTAGCATAGTCCAGAGCTTGGTTTTGGTAAGCAACATTAGCAGTGTTTCTTAGTTGTGGTGTAACGGCAGGTGGTGTCGGTCGAGGCTGTGGCTATTGGGAGACCAATCCTACGATGCCGTCCACAGCATGGGATTCCCTTGGTGCATCACGAAAGGAGGTATTAGGACAGGGAGCATCTGGAATGACAGTATACAGGTATCCAGACTGAGCATAGATGAGGTCAAATTGTTGGGCCTTCAGTATGGCCTCTTCTTCATATTGGGGATGTTCAGATGCGATGTCCTTTGCAATGGGCGGGAGCAAAGTATTAAGGAGCCAATCCAAGAAGATCCTGTCGTCCAGTTGGATTTTGCATAATCTATGGTGTTGGCGCCACTCATGGATACGATCAGTTATGTGAGTGGCAGTGCTTTGATGATAGGATAGTAGGATCTCCACCCCCTTGTCATATCTGACAAGGAGTTGGAAATACTGTAGGAACATGAAGGCTAGGGAGTTGAAGTCGGGGTACTTGGCTTATGGCAGCTCAATGTACCATTTAGACGTGGCACCTATAAGGGTGCGCTGGAATAGCCTCAACCTAATGTAGTTGTCTACAATGCTATTGGATGAGCACCATAGATGGATTGTCATTATGTGGTTTTGGGGACATTCCCCGGCTTTGCCTTCAAACTTGGGGATGTCTGATGGCAGCTTAGTTGGCATAGGTGGCCAAAAATGTTGGTGGCGGATGGGGTCGTTTGTTAATCTATCCAAATTAGGTAAGTTTAGATGAGCCATGAAGGGTATATTTGACCCCAAGTTAATGTGGGATGGGGCTGCAATGGTGGTGGGGTTTGTAGGTGCATAGTGCATCTACACAACTGGGGGTGCTTGCGGTGGCACTATGGCAGATGGGCCAATGCCCCCAAGTGTTGTGGGTGGGATGGTATGAGTGGCGGGGACATTTCCCCCATGTATGATAGTAGAGGCAATGTAGGTGGACGGTCCATGACCCCCCTGTGTGGCAGAATGGGCAGTATGTGTGGAAGGGCCACTGCCCCCGTGTGTTTTAAGCATGCCAGCTTGGCTGGTCACTATGGGTGGTGGAAGCTGGCTAATGATAGTTTGCATGACTATGCTTGGGCCACTCACCAAGTTATGGGTGATAGGTTGTGATGTGGACATGGGTCCACTTGCTAAGGTTAGGCTGAAAAATGGATCCGGGTTCGCACTAGCCATGAGGCTTGATGGTGCAGTGTGGAGGTCTGGTTCAGACTAATATGGGTCTGAATCAAAATCAAAGGCTATGTGGCCCTCTGATGGTGTGGGTGATCGCTGAGAACGACTTCGATGGTGCCGATTGAGTGTTCCAAATGGGGGTGGTTCACCTCTCAGGCATGAGGAAGAGCATGGAGGATCAATTGTGTTTGATTTTGTGTGTGAAACTAGTGGGTATGAGATTTGGACCCCAGTTTCAGTGGCTTCCTATTGGATGAAGGTGGACTCTCAGCCACCAAGACTGCCAGAAGACAGTGCTTGGCTTGTTCCTCACAGGTGCTTCTACTCAATCAGAAGGGGTCGTTGCCCGTTTTGCTTGGCAATTCCTCTCAATAGTCAGCTACTTTGGGGTTCCTGTAGTACTCCTCACAATGATTTTCTAGGCAAATCCCAAGTACTTCCCATAGTTGAAGTAGTCAGGGACTTATGTCCTCAAAGACTATAGAGTTGTTTTGACTTAGTGTAAATTAGTAAATTTTAAGGCTTACTCAGCGTCATGAACTGAGTTGGGTTAATTATTTGGTATGGTGTAGTTGTTTGCTTGTTTTTCTAGTATTTGGTTGTTGCAATATGGTTTATGAATTCATCATGGTAGTTGTGTATGCAAGCATAAATAGAAATTGTAAATAAGTACAGTGATTAAACTTGAATGTTTGTTGGCCTAACTAGATGTCTACCTCATAGTGATATTCCTCTTCAACTAAGAGAAGTTGCTGGGCTCTCAACACAATGGGACTAAGCCCATTCGTAGATCCTCAGGTCACCTCCCGGATGCTAGGTTGGTCAACAGGGAGGACACTTAGCACCATGAGAAGCCCTCCTTATCTACCCCCTATACCTTCTATGTCACCCGGTTTCAGTGGTTTGGAACATTATCATGGAGTTCCTAGATCTATACGAGCTTGCCCTTCGTCGTATCCTAGAATACCCCGGAGGGTGATGACTAGGTAGAGGGGGAAGGGGGAAGCAAGATGGTTGATTTTAAGTTGATTTTAGTTAGAATAGGTTCATTTTATTAAGCCATAATTATTTACTTAACATTTACACATTGTTCATGAACTAAAATGTAGAAAATAAAAACAGAAACTGAAATTAAAAAGCCCAAAAATGGGTTGCGCATCTATAAAAGTCTCATTTTTGCGAATTGGATTATGATCAAACCGTGAGGAATTACCTCAAACGGTTTAAAACCCACTTTGGAAAAGGGCCCTTTTATCCCTAACCATGGGAAGATTCACAAATTACTCAACTATTTGGGCAGAAAATGAGCCCGAACATAGGTGAATTTTCAAAAATTTGGTTCGGCCGTTTTTACACCGTTGAGTGATTTGCAAACCACAGAATGGCCAACAGTAACTGGCACTGTGGCCAAATGGGATTGTATTGTCCTTTAGGAGGCTCAGAAATAACTATAAATGTACATAAACAAGAATCTAAGATAGATTTAACATGAAATTTTTGAAAAACTAGGGCAAAAATTTTAAAAACTTGAGAATAAAAAGTTTGGCCCAGGGATCCTGTGGGATCGACCTGGTATGGTCGCCAGTTCTATAGCAAGGATTTATTCCTACTATAGGGGCAGGAATGGATACCTTATTCCTATAGGGAACAAGGGTAGGTTCCTGCTAATGGCAAATGCAGAAAAATGAAATGGAAATAACAGAAGCAGAACATTAAACTAAAGCTAAGCTAATCTAAACAAGATGAAGTAAATGGAAAGAACAGTAAACTAAATCTAATGACAGAAAGAAGAAAATGAAGCTTTGGTGAACCCCTATATATAAAATGGTTTAGGATTCCACCTCCTTAAAACCTGCAAACAAACCTAAGCTCTAATGGAGAACCTGCAAAAACAATGTCAATAACAAAACCTGCAAATAAAAATGAGAGTTAGAAAGCAAAACATTAAGCAAAATATAAATAAACCATTGGGTATACCTTCTCTTGGGTGGAAATGGGCCACCATGCCCTAGCTCATGGGAGAACCTCTCTTGGTTGGGGAGCAATGGATCAAATGGAAATGGAGATGGAGGGAGTGTGGGTGGCTTGAGAGGCAAATGTGTCTCAAGGCATCCACGGGCAGCATAACACTATGCAAGGGAGAAGTGTTTTGAGAGTGACCCCCCACCCTCCTTTTATAGCTTTTCCAAGGTGTTTTAGGGTTTTAATCCCTTGGTCAGGGTTTTAGCCCCTTTTTTGGGCCTTTAGCCCCTTCCGCCCTAACTTTAGCTCCTTTTAGGGTTTTAGCCCCTTTTTGAGGGATTTAGCTCCTAGGGGGCTATTTTGGGCTCCTTTTTGGGGTTTTTATCCCTTTTTCTTCATCCTTAGGCTATTTGGAGGTGTGGGGATCTATTGGAGGGTCTTATGGAGTGATATGAGGGTTGTGAGATGGTGTCCTTGGGTGCTGTAGGCCATTGAGAGCTATGTGGGGGATTTTTGGGTTAACAATGTGTATAATACATTATTATATACTCATATGCATAATCAATTGACCTCCTATGGCTGTTATCACTTCTTTCAATCAGATATTAAAAATTAGTTTTGGACCCTTAGGGAAATGAGGTGTAGTGTGCTCAAATTGCTATGAAATTCGACCCAATGGCCACAAATTATCAGTTACTGAACATGAAACCCATAATATAATTTAATTACAGTCGATTCATTCATAAAACATCAATATTTTATACATCCATTTGAATCCATCAAGATTACAAGATCAGTTTACAACAAGGTAGTGGGGAAATGGAACTGTTTCTTCTTTATTAAGAAATAATACATGAGATTTCTTGGAATTTAGACTTGAGAGATTTATTAAATTAAATATAACATAATTTACATCAGAATAAAAATACTGGAGAAATATAAGCTCCCTCAAAGAAATGAATAGCTCACCAAGTGTGCCTCACTCCATAGAGTTGAAATATGGTGAGCAAACTTGAGATGAAAGGAAGAACAAGCTGAGCTTGATATGTCCACAAGATGCTGTAGCTTGCACCTGTAACTTATGACTCCATTGAATGTCCTTTAAATACCTGAGTGGCCTCTCCAAACACCAACTATGATGGGAATCTTTCACCCTTGAAATTGGCTAAGGCATGAACTAGTCATCCACTAGCTCTCTCTCTTCACAATAACAATTTTCAAAAATGATCAAAAGGGACTTCTCATGGCTGATCCATGAATTTTATAAACATTATTGGTCTTATAAGGTTCCAAATACAAGTCGAATTGGTGTGGCTGCTCATGCTATGCCATGTGGCCTCTCTCTTCACCTTCCCTCTTCTCCCAAATTCGAGCAAGAGCATCTTGGCCTTCTCCAACTCCCATGAACACCCTCTAAGATGCTCTATTCAGACCTGACATGTCAGATATGTCATATGTAAGCCTTCATATCTTACTTGTGTCATAATTGTCATAGAATCTCCATCATTGGTGTCATAGATGTCATAAATGTAAGGGGAATCTAGCCAAGTGTCCATGAAACTCCCATTTGGATCTTCCTCTCCCCATGCAAGTTATAATTCATTTCAAATTAGAACTATGAAGTAAATGGACAAGTATATTAACCTTATCGTCCATCCAAAAACATTAGGCTTCCCATAGATTTGAGATTGCAAGAGGAGGATGCCATTTAACATAGGAATTCTAGCTTGAGTGGGCCCCATAGTCTTCATGTGTATCCATTCTCCATTAAATAAATATTTATTCCTTATAATGTATAAACACCATTTATTAGATCCCTTATTAACTTCCCAATGTTTCCACCCAATGTAGGGAACTAATAGGATTGATAGAATTTTCCTGCTATGCAATTATTTGAACGGGGACATTACAGACACTTGGTAGATAACAAGTTATAATGGATATTTTTTGGATTATCTTATCACATATCACCCATGTGGTCTATGTAAAGTTCCTCTTGACACAATTATTTTAAAAATTGATCGTGGACATTATATGGATGTATGGGTTGTTCTACAATGTTATGAATTTATTGTGTGTGGTATGTTTAAGTTTCTTAGGGCTTCTATTTAGATTCAATAAATGTAGTTAGTATAGGTGTATATTTAAGAGCCAATATTTTACTAACTCGAAAATATTGTTATGCCTTCATTCCCCAGTTAATATCTTATTCTTGGACCCCCCCTAGAGTATATTTTTAAGGTATAACAGTTCACAGATAACTGAAATATCGTAGGCCATGATATAAGGAAAATTTCTCATGTCTTAGGCCATACAGATTCTCTATGAAATTGATGGGGATGTATGGAACACAAAGGAAACATGTAATCCCTACTTATTTTTTGTCTTGGGGGGGGTGGGGGGGGGGGGGGGCGTTAAAACCAATCTCTAAAAGGAATTTTATGAGGGGTCTTTCAACCCCCCACCCCAAAGTCATGACAATTGGACTTTTTTTGAGGAAACTTTAAAACAACCACCCCCAAAAATCCAATTCTCATGAATTTAAAGGTTAATTTTAAACCACTTTGCAAAGAACCTTTGTGGGGGATCTTTCAACCCCCCCTAAAAAGTCATGATAATTGGAATTTCGATTGCATATTTATAACCACTTACCCTAGAAGCCTAAATTCTCATAACTTTTAAGGGTTTTTTTGAAAACCACCCTGAAAATGACCTTTAAGGGGTGTATTTTAACCCCCCACCCAAAAAATTCATGACCATTGGAATTTTGAGGACATATTTATAACCACTGCCCCCAAAATTCAAAATTTTCATGACTTTTAAGGGAGGGGGGGGGATTTAAAATTTCCTTAAAAGGGGACCTTTAAGGGGTTTGAGTCAACCCACCCTTAAAAACATCATGATAATTGGACATTTAAGGGATTATTTATCACAACCTCCCCCAAAAGTAGAAATTCCCATAACTTTTGGGGCATTTTTAAAACAACCGCCCCCAAAATCCCAATTATCATGCCATTTGGGGGCGGCTTTCAAACAACCACCCCCAAAGGTACAACTGTTATGACTTTTGAGGGTGTATTTAACAAAAATAGTTGATTTATCATGACTTTTGGTTTTTCTTAAACTTCCTATAAAGAACCTTTAGGGGGGGTCTTTCCAAACCCCCCCAAAAGTCCTAAGAATTGGAATTTGGGGTGGGGTTTTAACAACTGCCCCCAAAATTCCAATTCTTGTTACCATTGTTTTTTTGGGGATTTTAAGAACCATCCCCAATGGCCTAAAAAAACTTCTTTTTTTTTTGCGGGGGGGGGGGGGGGGGGTGGGTTAGCAAAACCACCCCTTAAAGGGTAATTTGTTTTTGTGTGTGAAGGAAAGATGGTGTCCTTCTTGCATTAGTACAACTCCAATTCCATTTCCTGAAGCATCACATTCCACAATAAAGGTTTTTGTGAATTATGATGTCACAAAAACATGATCTTTACACATGGACTCTTTAAGTTGTTGAAAATATTGAGTTTCCTTTGGAGTCGAAGAAAATGCATCCTTCCTCAGTAACACTATTAGAGGAGTTCTTATTCTTCCATAGTTCCGAACAAACTTGCGGTAGTACCCTGTTAGACCTAAGAATACTCAAAGATTCTTTATTGTTTTGGGAATCGACTAGTCCATCATGGATTTAATTTTTTAGGGTCTACCTTGACACCTTCATGAGATACAATTTGACCCAAATACTCTACCTCCTTTCTCACCAAGAAACATTTTTAGGGTTTTGCATATTGTTATTGCTCCTGTATTAGTTGTAGTACCCTGTCAACATGTTGAACATGTTCTTCCTAAGAATTTCTATATATTAGTATATCATCAAATAATACCAGCACAAGTTTTCTAAGGAAAGGATTGAAAATAGAAACCATCAAACCTTCAAATGTGGAAGGCACATTTGTGAGACCAAATGGCATGACCAAAATTCATAGAGAACTTCATGAGTTTTGAATGTTGTTTTGGCGATGTCTTCATCCTTCATTCGAATTTGTTGATACCTGGAATGAAGATCCAACTTTGTGAAGACAACTAATCCATGTAATTCATCTAACAATTCATCGATGAGAGGAATGGGAAAATTATATCTAATGGTAATCTTGTTGATCTCTCTATAATCGGGACACATACACCATGATCCATCTAGCTTGGGTACGATTACCATTGGTGCAGAGTAAGAACTTTGGATAGGCCTAATTATGTGAGCCTCTAATATTTCAATAACCATATGCTCAATTAATTAAGTATTTTGGCTATAGGGATATTATTAAGGTATGATGTTAGGAGGAACACTTCTTGGAATTAAGTGGATAGCAATCAAAGTATCAGATAGGTGAAAGACCTTTGGGAATATCTTTACATACCTTGGAATGATTATTAATGACCCTTTGGAGATATGGGGAGATAGGGAACTTTGAGGTTCAAACATCTAATGAGATTAAATGTGAAATTACAACTTGATGTACCCTTTTTAAGTAATTTCCCATACCATCTGAGATTATCACCTTGCTTGGTTTTGGTATGATACCATTTAACTCATATTATTTTCCTTCCCATCAAAATTTCATGAAACGTTTTTGAAAACTAAAATACACTATTCCCAATGATTGTAATCATTAGACACCTAATACAACATCAGCACCACCCATTGGGATAGAAATCATTGGACTATTAAATACATTTTCCCCAATAGACATATTGATATTATGGAATTTTCCTGAGCAATTTATAGTTCCTCCATATGCAATCATTGCTTTAAACTATGGTTGTATATATCCCAATAAATTAAGAACTTTGGCTCATTTACAAAGAATGAAATTATGAGTACTATCGGAATCAATCAACACTATTACCTTCTTCTTTTTGATGTATCCCTCGATCTTGAGAGTTTGGGGAGTGATAATTCCATCCAATGCATGACAATATATGGTGGGAGCTATTTATTTTGAAGTATCCTCTTTTATTTCTTCTGAAGTCGCCTTTTCTTGATATGATTCCTATTCTTTTCATTCTTCATCTTCACAATCTATGTAAAATAATTTGTTCTCACCAACTTGTGTTGATGTAATTGTAACTTCGGAATGTATTCACTTGTATTTCTTATCTATTGTAACCCGATGTTTATTCTGGGATGTACCTGTGTCATGTCATGCCCCAATGTTCCGATTGGGAAGATCTATAATGTAAACAAGTCATGTCAAGTCATTATGGATAACCCTCCTATTGTCTAAGGGTTAAAGTCCCCGCAGTTCCAGTGCACTATGGTTATTAGACTCTCCTAGAGAGGTCGGCCCTAGTAGGGTTTTAGTCATGCCGGGATTAGTATAAATAGAGAGTTGGAATCTCTATTTAGCACACATCAAATACACGCTCAAGTGTAGCCAATATTTGAGGAAGGAGAAGACACCGGGGCTAGATAAGAAGAAGGTTACTGCTATCCGGAGACCACTTACTGTTTTGGGATTTTCTATTTTGGTGCTGATTCTATCTCTGAGGAAGTTGTGGGGTTTTCTCCATTTATGGTTTCCCCAAGGAAAAACACTGTGTTCATTGCCTCTTGTGTTTGATTTCTGTACTTGTTATTCTCTTAGTTAAAGATCGTAATAATGCTAGCTTAATGTTGAAAAACTAACATGGTATTAGAGCTAACCTGAGAAGAATACATTGTGCAGCTACGGGAACTAGGGATTCCTATTTTTTGGATCTCTCTCCACATATTTTCAGCAAAATAAGGTTGGAATAACTCTCCTCCCTAGGGCGCATCTTTCTGTTGAAACATAATCCAATTCTGAGGTTTTTTAGTTTTGGACCCGACACTACTGCCAGAAATTAGGGCTTTTCATAGAAGAGAAATTTTTTAGTGAGCCTAGGCATGGATTGATCTCCTCCCTAAAATCAAAGTTAGGGATAAAATTCAAAGCAATTGGTTGGACAAAACTCTGGAAAAGAAAAACCCTAATTTTCACTTGAACCAGCTCTACAGGATTTTTAGCTCCAAATCCAGATCCGACATCTTGACTGGCTAAGATCTAAATATTTTGTATTTCCATTTGAGGTTCTCAGTTAAGATGTCTCATCATACCAAGCTTGATGAAAAGCTTGAGGGAGCTGATAACTTCCGAGCTTGGAAGTATAGGATCTCCCTGGTTCTGGAAGAAAATGAGTTGGACTCTTATATCAGTGAGGAGGTTCCAGTTCCAGAGGGAGATGAGGCAAAGGCATTGCATAGGAAAAAGTTGGTTATGGAAAAGAGAATCATTGCTGATTCTATCAAGGATCACCTTATACCACATATGTCCTCTCTCAAGACACCTAAAGCTATGTTTGATGCCCTAACCAAATTGTTTGAAGGGAAGAACATAAAATGGAAGATGACTCTTAGAAACCAACTGAAAAATGTGAAGATTCAGAATGTAGAAACAATCTAGTCTTACTTCATAAGGGTCTCCCAGATCAAAGAACAACTAGAAGCTGTAGATGAAGAAGTGGAGAATGCAGAAATTGTGATGACAACACTCAATGGCCTTCCTAGGTCATGGGATTCATTCATCCAAGGAATCTATGCCAAAAAGAAGTTAGTCAAGTTCAGCAGACTATAGGAAGAATGCTCTTAAGAAGAAGATCGGATAGCATCTCGAGAAGAGAAGATGGGAAGTGAAGATCAAGCTCTCATAGTTCACTCCAAGAAAGGCAGATGAAATTGTCATCACTCCAAAGGAAAGAATCTTTACCATAAAGATAATAGTAGAAAGGAACTATCTAAATTGAGATGCTATACATGTGATGAAAGAGGACACTTTGAAAAATATTGTCCTGGAAACAAGATTAAATCTCATAAGAAGATGGGAAACAAGAAAAGACATCATGCTCATGCTGCAGAGGATGATGAACCATCCAAGAAAAGAACCAAATATGAAAGTGAAGATTCTTCCAGTGAAGATGAATATGTTTTGATTTTTTCTCTTACGGGAAACATTTCTCATGGAAGCACTGATTGGCTTTGAGATAGTGGGGCTTCTAAGAATATGACAAGATTCAAGGAATCCTTTGTGAAACTATTAGAACATGAATCACCTCACAAGGTGAAGCTAGGAGATGACTACCAGTATCCAATAAAAGGTAGTAGGGAATCCTCCTATAAGCTAGACTCTGGAAAGTATATAACAATGAAGGAAGTTTTGTTTGTGACAGGACTCAAGAAGAACCTCCTCTCCATATCTTCATTATATGCAAAAGGAATGAGGGTTGCATTCATAGATGGTCAAGTCATCATGTGGCCAAAAGGAAAGACTATTGATGATGCGGTGGTGATTCGAGAACAAGAAGGAGGATTGTACAAATTAAAGGGCCATCCAAAACAAGCCTTGGTCCATGACACAGTAGAGCCAAGTGAACTTTGTCATAGAAGGCTTGCACATGTGCATTATAGAGCACTACCAATTGCAAGCAAATTTGTTGAAGGTCTTCCAGAATTCCAAGCAAAACATGATGGAGTCTGCAAAGGATGTGCGAAAGGAAAGAATACAAAGAAGACATTTCCTAGCAGCGAAAGCAAAGTCAAAGGAATCCTAGAAATCATCCACTCCGATGTATGTGGTCCTATGTCATCAAGCTCACTAAGCAGGTATGCATATTATGTTTCTTTGATTGATGATTTTTTCTAGGAAGACATGGGTTTACTTCATGAAGAACAAAGACGAAGTATTCAACAAGTTCAAGGAATTCAAAGCCTTGATCGAGAATCACACTGAAAAGAAGATCAAGACTTTTCAATCAGATAATGGCAGAGAATTCACTTCGAATGAATTCAAAGAGCTATGTAAAGAATCAGGGATTAAGAGGGAGTTGTCCACTCCTTATAATCCACAACAGAATGGGATTTTGGAATGGAAGAACAGAACTATCATGGAAGCTGCAAGAGCTATGCTTCATGATCAAGATCTTCCTATGTATCTTTGGGTGGAAGCTTCCAGAACAATGGTGTATGTACAAAACCATACTCCACATAGAGTACTCGAGAACAAGACTCATGAAGAAGTCTTCTCTGGCAAGAAACCAGAATTCAACCATATCAAAATATTCTCCTGTCCTGTATACATACACATTCCAAAAGAGAAGAGAACAACATTAGATCCTTCAAGAAAGAAGGTTATATTTGTGGGATACTCTGAAAGCTCAAAGGCTTATAGAGTATATTTCCCAGGATACAAGAAGATTGACATCAACAGGGATGTGACATTTGATGAAGACACAGCTTACAACAAATCCAGAAAGAGACCTGCTGAAGAACCTGAAGAAGTAGAAGCACCCATAATTCATGATACAACCATGAATGAAGAAACTCAAGAAGAAGATCGAGAATTTGAAGAACCACAAAGACCCGTAGATCCACCTCTGGAGAAGAATCCTCATAAGAGGAAACTTGCTTTGGTACATTAAATTATCCAAGGTGTAGAAATATATGGGGCTCCATAAGAGAATCACAAAGAAAGAAAGAGGACCAGATCCTACTCTGGGTATGTAGCCTTACTATGTGATTTCATTGATAAAGAACCTTCCAGTTATGAAGAAGCGGAAGAACGAAAAGAGCGGAAGGATGCTATGATCGAAGAATATCAATTGATCATGAAGAATGATGTTTGGGATGTTGTTCCAAGACCAGAAGGGAAGTCAGTTGTAACTTCCAAATGGATCTACAAGATCAAGCAAGCTGCAGATGGTAGCATTGAAAAATATAAAGCAAGATTTGTGGCTCGGGTTTTCTCTCAGAAAGAAGGAATAGATTATGAAGAAAACTTTGCACCTATAGCTAGATACACTTCCATCAGATCAGTACTTGCTCTGGCTACAGTGATGAAATGGAAGATACACTAGATGGATGTCAAGACTGCTTTCTTGAATGGTGTAGTGGAAGAGGAAGTGTATGTAGAACAACCACTCGGTTTTGAGACACATGACAGGGATTCTCATGTGTGCAGATTGAAGAAATCCCTGTACGGTTTGAAACAGGCACCTAGGACATGGTACGGAAGAATTGATAGCTTTCTATCCAGTTTGGGCTTTACCAAGGGTAAAGCAGATTCCAACCTTACTACAAGGTTGAATATGGCAATCCAATGATGCTTCTACTATATGTAGATGATCTGTTTGTGATAGGTATGGATGGGTTGATTGCTGATACAAAGAGAAAGCTTGCTGTCGAGTTCAAAATGAAGGACTTGGGTATGATGCATTATTTTCTAGGTATGGAGGTGTGGCAAAGTGCAGATGGAATCTTCCTTGGATAAGGGAAGTATGCAATAGAGATCTTGAAGAGGTTTGGGCTGATGGACTGCAAGGCTATGGCCACACTTATGGCATCGAACCAGAAGCTATTGAGTGATGATTCATCAGAGTTGGTTGATGCTATGATGTATCATCAGATGATTGGGTCCTTGATGTACCTGATGAACACGAGACCAGATATTTGCTTTACTGTGAACACCTTGAGCTAGTTCTTGACAAATTTGAGAAATGTTCACTTGATTGTTGCAAATCATATTCTAAGGTACCCGAGGGGTACGGTTGATTATGGGCTCAAGTACGAGGTGAATTAGAAGATTAACCTGAAGGGTTATGTTGATTCAGATTGGGCAGGCAGTTCCATTGATAGGAAGAGCACTTCAGGGTGTTGCTTTAGTATGGGATCATGTGTGATATCTTGGTTTAGAAAGAAGCAATCCTGTGTGGCATTGAGTACAGCTGAAGCAGAGTATGTCACAACTTGTTCAGCTAGTTGTGAGGTAGTATGGCTGAGGAAGTTACTGTCTGATTTATTTGATCTCCAATTGGATTCTAGTTGTATATATTGTGACAACCAGAGTTGCATGAAGTTGTCATAGAATCCAGTGTTCCATGACAAGTCGAAGCATATTGAGATCAAGTATCACTATATAAGGGATATGGTGTAGAGGGGAGCAGTGAAGCTCCAATATGTTGCTACGGATGATCAAATAGCTGATGTGTTGACAAAGCCATTGGCTAGGGTGAAGTTTGAGTACGTCAGGGAGAAGCTTGGTGTTCTCCAGATCTAGGTTCCCTCCAAAGGGAAGTGATGAGTCCGTGAGCCATTCTAGCATGGTGAGAGGATTGGTTCCTTCCATGGTCAGATGTAAGGGCTGAGCCATTCTGTCATGGTGAGAGGATTGGTTCCTTCCATGTTAGATATGAGTACTGAGCCATTCTGATATGACTGTAGGATTGGTTCCTACATGATTAGATATAAGGGCTATTTCCATTCTTGGAATGGAGGTTCCTGGTCAGTTACCAAGAAAACTCAGTCTGAGACTGACGACCATTCTGATATGACTATGAGATGTGTTCTCATATGATCAGATATGAGTGCATGGCCATTCTGATGTGATAGAGGGATGTGTTCCCACTTGATCAGATATAAGGGCTAAGCCATTCTGTCATGGCTAAAGGATTAGGTTCCTTCCATGTCAGATGTGAGTGCTGGCCACTCTGACGAGTAGGTCAGATGTGAGTGATGTGCCATTCTGACGAGTAGGTCAGATGTTAGTGCTGTGCCTTAGTAGGTTAGATGTGAGTGCTGTGCCTTTCTGACGAGTAGGTCAGATGTGAGTGCTGGCCATTCTAACGAGTAGGTCGGATGTAAGGGATACTGCCATTCTCTGGGAGAATGGAGGCACTTGGTTAGTTACCAGGTAGCTCAATCTAGGACTCGGGGCCTTTCTGATGAGACTGTAGGATTGGTTCCTACAAGATCAGATGTGAGTGCATGCCTTTTTGACGAATAGGTCATATGTAAGTGCTGATCCTTTTCACAGATGATAGTAGTTGTGTCCTATCATGTTGGTGAATGTGAGTGCTGGGTCTTTCTAATGTGATCATAGGATTGGTTCCTACATGATCAGATGTAAGTGCTAGGCATGCCTTTCTGATGAGTAGGTCAGATACAAGTGCTGGGCGGGCCATTCTGATGAGTAGGTTAGATATAAGCACTGAAGAAGACCTACATGGAGGCTAGTCCTACAACCAACATGAAAAAGGGCTGGCTCTGTAGAACTTCCTGTGACAAGAAGAATCATGAGATAGCACTTGTGATGATCTAGTGATGATGATCCAGCAGTGATGATCCAGATCCAGTGATGATCCAGATCTAGTGATGATGTTCAGTGATGATCCAGATCGAGTGATGATGTCCAATGATGATATAGATCGTGTGATGATCCAGATCCAGTGATGATCTAGATCGAGTGATAATCCAGATCTAGTGATGATGTCTAGTGATGATCCAGATCCGAAGATGAAGATGAATTGAAGATGAAGATAACTTAAATACGAAGATGACTTGAATATGTAGATGACGAGATGACCCAGAGAAGAAGACCAGTGATGAAAATTGTGTCGAGAGAATACCTTCCTAGTTAAGAGGGAGTGTTGATGTAATTGTAACTTCGAAATGTATTCACTTGTATTTCTTATTTATTGTAACCTAATGTTTATTTTGGGATGTACTTGTGTCATATCATTCCTCGATGTTTCGATTGGGAAGACCTATAATGTAAACAAGTCATGTCAAGTCATTGTGGGTAACCCTCCTATTGTCTAAGGGTTAAAGTCCCCGCAGTTCCGGGGCACTAGGGTTATTAGACTCTCCTAGAGAGGTCGGCTCTAGTAGGGTTTTAGTCATTCTGTGATTAGTATAAATAGAGAGATGGAATCTCTATTTAGCACAAATCACATACACACTCAAGTGTAGTGCATAGTTAAGGAAGGAGAAGACACTGGGGCTAGATAAGAAGAAGGTTACTGCTATCGGGAGATCACTTACTGTTTTGGGATTTTCTATTTTGGTACTGATTCTATCTCTAAGGAAGTTGTGGGGTTTTCTCCATTTATGGTTTCCCCGAGGAAAAACACTGTGTTCATTGTCTCTTGTGTTTTATTGTTGTACTTGTTATTCTCTCAGTTAAAGATCCTAATAATGCTAGCTTAATGTTGAAAAACTAACAACTTGTGCCCCTTACTATACTTTATGTCACAATTAAATCATAATACTTTTTCTCTTCTTTCATCTATTTGCTGGGGTTTGAACCTTTGTGGTGGTTTAGAAGAGGGAAAATTACTTTCTTTGTTTGTATTGGAGAAGCCCTTTCTAGATGTCATTGCAATATTTTTACTTTCATCCTTCCTTGTCATCATCAAATCCTTCTCTATGGATGATTGTTCAAAGAGATGCACCTCATGCTTAATGTTATCTTTCAAGGTTCCAATAAAGATATCTAACAAATTATCTTATGAAATATTATTCACTCTAAGACTTAGCTGTTGAAACGGCTTGATGTGCTCTGCAACCGGACCTTTTTGCTTAAGATTTACCATTTGGATAAAGAAGGTGTTTTTATTTATATCCCCATAATGTTCAATCAAATATTCCATGAATATAGACCCAGAGAGAATAGATTCCTTTTTAAGCTCACAAATCCATTGGTACCACACAAATTGATTAGGTTATAAATATAAGGATGCAATAGTTACCTTTTCAAAGTGAGCACCTAGTGTAGATAAAAGAAAATCTCCATTTGAAAGAGCCACATGATTGGATCCTTGCCATCAAACTTTCTCATGTTAATATGGGGATAAAGTAGTTCCTTGGACCTAAATTAAACCCACGATGTTATAGTGAGTCATCAACATTTGAGGACTCCAAATTCCTTCTCTCTAATTATTTTTCAATTTTCTCCAGAAGTGACTGGAATAAGTCCTCTTTTTCCTCCTTTTCCTCTACATGAGGAATAAATCTATGTTTTATATCCTTCATTAATTCCTTCAAGTTTTGAATATATTCTTTTCTATTCATCTCTCTGAGATCCTCTTTACTAGCTATCTTATTTTCCAATTCAACTAAGTCATCAATTTTCACATTTCCTTTAATCATATCTTCCAACTTGGACCCTCTAAAAGATATGTCTTCCATTTCATCGTATGTAGGGGATGAATCCTATGGGGTTTTGATTGGAGTGTGATTCTTTCCACTTCCTTTTGGTGAAATTTTGAACAATAAATATATATCACACCCTAGGGTTTACCACAAAGAGATCCTTCTACTCAAATTTATTCAAATGTAAAATTTGGGTTTCGACCCTGATTAGAGGACTGTTTTTGGGATGAATTGTAACTGAGGTAAAATTTGGATTTAGGCTCCTCTAGGTATGAAAATTTAGCCTGTGGTACCCTAATCTGTCCTCTTTCCAATTCTGGAGATCTGACATAATTCTGATGTGCCAACAAATATTCATTGCAAATCTCCCAAAGATTCTTATATTTTGTCCTATCCAGAAGAGTGAACTTGTACTATATGCGACATGTCCAATATATATTTTATGTAGATGGTACTTCTACCATAGATACCCTATTTTGTATTCTTGCATATGCAACTAGTCTCACTCAATTTGGATGTCGGATGCCTCAAATATGACCTTTTTCCCTAGAACACCTGCTTTAGACTAAGTTTTAGATTAGTAAAAAACCCCTAGATTCCTCCGCAATTATTTTTGAAAATGTAATGGATAAGGATATGAATTTTGGAATGGATATATTTTTGCATGTTTTAGAAGTGATTCTTTAATACAGGTATATGAATCCTTGTAGAAAACAAGTTGTAGCGAAAATTCCAAGATGACTTGTTTTGCAGAAGCTAGTCCCTAGGAAAGAGCTCTGATACCAAATGTTATGCAACCAAGTACCAGAAAGAGCATAAAAATAGAAAAATTAGACAATAAGAGAGTAATACACACCTTAAATATTAAGAATAGATATAAGTATCAATCCTCTTCAAGGCAGGAACTTTCTTACACAATGTACTAAGTACACAAGACAAGACAATATACAATCATGACTAAAATGAGAATATCTCCTTCCTATATATATGAGAAAAAGGTGTACACTAACAACTAATAGACCCACTAATATCCCCAATATGATATAAATAATATGTAATGCACCACAATATAGGGGGTAATGCACCACACTATATTGGGTAATGTTCCATCATTAAAGCCTTAACTCATAACCTTTGAACTTCATTTCTAGAACTTGGTAGGTTTTCAAAGAATGTTCACCAGTTGAAAATAAACATTGGAATCCCAACACCATGTTGGTGTTAGCCACATTCACCACATAAAAATTATCAGTAATTGTATAGTCCCCAATGGTCACTTGTAGTTTGGGAATCCATTTTGTGCAGTCCATGGAATGATTTACATGGGTTATGACAATAAATACATAAAAGTATTTAGTGGGAATATTTATTTTTTCCATGATTGCAATATCAATGAAATTATGGGTGGCTCCTCCATCTACCAAAATGGTGGCTCTCTGCTTATGGACTACTCCATTGAACCAGAGAGTATGGAATCTAGGGACTCTAAACAAAATGCAATTTTTTCTGGAATATGGTTGTGTTTGTTCCTCCTCTTCAGCTGATTCAAAATTTTCTTCTGCATCTCTTGGATGGTCCGCATGTTTTCCTTCATATTGACTTTCAGAAAAAAACTTCAATATAGTGTTATTTTACCTTAGCACATTTATGGATCGAAACCCATGACTCCTGGAATAAAAAACAAAGATTCATTCTCCTCAATTCATCTCGATCTTTAGAGAAGTTATCCCTCTTGAAATTTTCAATGGGACCCTTTTGGAAAGGTCTCTTATTCTTGAATCTTGAGGGAAAATTAGTCTTTGGTGGAAGTATTGTTTTTGGGATAGCATATTGAAGATCCCTAGTCTTGTCCATGGAATCTTACAGCGTAGAAGGATGATGAGCTTTAACCCGACCTTTAAGTGGCGCTATTAGTCCTTATGTAAACAAAATAAATAATCATTATTCTAACACATCATTAACCATGACAACCACCTTTTGAAATTTTGAAATGTAATTCTCTCAAGTTCCTAGCTTCTTTAATTGAGCAACATCCCTGAATGACGGATCAAGATCTCTTCTATCAAATCTGTTCGCCAGTATTTTGGTGAAATCTTCATAGGTTGTCATTGTATAATGTAAAAAGGGTCTTAACCCATGAAACCACCAATCACTTGCATATCCTTCCAAGTGCAGTTTTGGAATCCTTATGGAATCTCTCTCCACCATAGGATTCAACTAACAATAAGTATCCAATTTTTGCACCCATGAGTTAACAGTGCATTTTGCAGATCCATCAAAATAAGAAAGGGAGATTTTGCCTATGGTTCTATGTAATTCAAATTTTTGAGTAGGTATTATGTTACCTCCTATGGATTTGACCATCTCTTAATAATCACAATAATATCTAAAGTTCAAATTTCTTTTGAACTCTTCAATGAAATACATGTATTCCATGATACAAAACTCTATTGGTGTGACTCCTTCAAATGGAACTTCAGCTTCCTACACCCTATGCTCCATAAAATTTGGCATATTAGACCATGGAAATTTTTTGAATTCAAGATTTCTATTATGGGTTTCAGTATTAGAGAATATCTGCTCCTTGAATACCTTCTTCTCCTCTTGGTGGGAACCACTACTGCTAACTTCTCCTTCTACCAATCTAGAGAGAATGTCCCTAGTTTTTGTTTTTACATGGGTGAATTTATCCATAAATTTAAGAATTTTATATGCAAAAAATTAATCCTTTTATTCTCTACTTATGCCTCTATCATCCATGTTTCCTTCTACTCCTCGAATGTTCCTTTGAATGGAATTGACCTCCTCCTCTTCTACAACAATTGAAAGATCTATAGGATTTTTGTGTCTTGGATGGGGATCCATTTTGGTACTCATCAAGTATAGTTTGGACAATATTCAGAGGACCATGATTCCATTCCACTATAATGAATTTAAGGAATAAATTAGGCTCACTAACTCCATGAATAAAACTTTCAGACAACTAGTTGAGAAGTGGGCAAATTAGCAAGCTAATGACGAAATACACCGGGATTTATAGGTGAGATCAAAAGGAAAGGAAGGATACTAAATTTTCATATTCCTAAGAACCTATATGTTGGTCCATTTAAGGTTTCAAACATCAGTAAGGTTGAAGTCTACTACCAGGCTTCTCGGAGTCCCAACTGGTGCAAACTGAAATCTTTACAAGCAGTTTGAAAGAAACAAATGACTAAGATGAAATTAGTAATATTATATAACTATTTTTAGTATTTTTACATCATAATTTGTAGGTTTATAACAGATCTGAATGGTGAAAATTAATCCTAAGGGTTGCATTAGAAAAACTAGTCACTACGACTATGCAACAAGCTAAACTTCTGGGATTTCCAAACACAATAAATGGGTCACTGATATTCAATTCCAGACAAGTAATATCATTATTATCAATTTATTTAATTTTCAGATCATTAAGGAAATAAAATTGATATTTTTAGGCTAACTAATTAACTCAAACTCGAAACCTAGTGCATTATTGATTGAAATCTAGGTAGGGTGTTAAAGATCCTTATGAAACTTAATCAAACAAGCCTCAGAATGCTGTGAAATTTTTTGATATACTTAATTAAATCATAATATATTATTTAGGTTCTAAATGAATCTCACTGGAATCTTAGAAACAACTTGTTATAGCATTAAACCCATAAAATGGATCCCAAAGATAGGAAACTAGATGGTGGAATCGAATGATGGGCCTATGAAAGTCTGGGAATGTGATGGATATGGTATGAATCTAATATTAAATAGAATAATTATTATTAATACATTAATACATCCTAGTGGGGTTGATATTACCATTACAAATACTCCATAATAGCCATGATAACCAAGAATGGATAGGAAGAAGAGAGAAGAATAGATTTCACTGAAGGGAGATCTTCAATCTCTACTGAATGATATGTAATTTAGTTGAAGTATAAATCATAACCTGCAATAAAAATTCTATAATGCATGCATTGACATTAGGAATAAAACATGAAGTCCACTGGCTAAGGGGCACACCACCCAAATATTCAATTGAGGGACATCAATCAACCATTGGAGAAAAATATCAAACTCAAAAAAACAATGACCAAAAGTTGGAAGAAGGGTGATATCTCCTTCCTATAGTAAATTTATCTTCATTCCCAAGCCACCTTGACCAATGCACCCTCATCGATGAATGGATAAAATTGATCACTTTCCTTCTTTTTCCTTGACATGGCTTTTATTATTTTTTGGAAACATCTATAGTGTATTTAATGCAAAAAAAACTTACTTCACAGCTATAAGTAACACATTCCCACTTTCCCAGATGCCATTATAACACACCTACAATCACCAGTGGATGTTTTAGGACACTATTGCTAGAAATATCAAGCCAACCAAGGTCCAATATTTGTGGCAAAGTCCAACAATTGGTTTATGTGTGGAATCATGGTTTCAAAAGAATAAACTAATTGTCCAGCCATGTATAAATATTTTAGAATAGTAAAATGCAAACATTTCACATATTTTGTCAAATGTGTGCAATCTATCAACTATGCAAGGTGACTAAATTAACACCAAATTATAGATGGTTTATTTCCTAAACAAGACTTATCTGTGGGAATTTTTAGTTGGATATTTTTAGGGTCACTAGAATATGAGCATAATTGGTGGAATTTCTTATTATGATGACAATCATTATATACAATTTAAATAAAAATGGGGGTGTGGTACACACAATTTCGTAGAATTGATGACCATATAAGGGCTCATGAGTTAGATTTTGATCAAGGAATCAAAAAAGTACAAGTACATTTTTGATAAATGGATGGATAATGAAGACCATATTCATAACTTGGCTACTCAAGAAAATTTTCCTTATTCTAATTTTGTACTTGATAGGGAAAAATATCATGAATCAATAGTCAAGCTTCTAGTGTCCTGGAAATGAGTAGTGACAGCCTTCTTCATTTCCAAAAAAAGCGAGCCTGAGTCACATCCAGATTCAGATGTCAGATTCATGGCTATAACAAGAATACATAAAGAGACCATGCTCCAAAACATTCATTATATCATGGTATTACATGTCAAGTTTTGAGTCTCATAAGCACCAAGATTATTTGTACTCATCAGTTTGTTCTTGACATGGGAGATGATGGATTGTTAGAAACAAGCGGGTGATAAAAAGCGAGTCACGTTAAGCAATATTGAAATAAAGTCAAATCCATGTTCCACTGAGCATGATTTGGTTTTTGGTTTTCCTAAAACCACCAATATAGTATAAGACATCAATATTCGATTGTGTCTAATAGACATCAACTTATGGTGGTCCTTAAAGAACCACTTTCTAGAAGGAACCATTGATCCATAGATCCAACTTATATAGAGAACGGTTGAAATAGAATTAGAGTTATCACCAAGTTTCAGAGTTTGTGGTCATCTTAAAACCACCTACTTGGTAGAAGACATAAGTGTATGTTGCTTCTACTAGATTTTTTTGTTTGTGATCAATAAAAAACCACCAACTTAGAGAGAAGTTATATTTAATAGAAGATGTCAACTTATGCTAGCTTACTTATCAAATTTAGATTGTCAAGTTGGGGATGTTAATCCTTCGGCATTTGCCACTTCCATTTTTTTTCCAGCTCTCTTTTCTTGGACCCACACATAGCCCTTTGGATTAAAGGGGGGAATTTTTGAAACCTAATCCTTAGGGTTTGGCATATTTCATATTATTGTGAATTATTAACATCAATTTCTATAGGTCAATAGGAAATATCACGAGGAGTCCAAGATATGTGATCTTGATTTAACATGAATATCTACTAAGGTGTTTTAGTTATTCATCAACATAAGGAATCAAATACTTTGAGCATAGGAACTCCCACCTTATGGAATATATCCATCTTTCAAGTAAATTTATGATCCTTGGTATAGTAAGATACCCCTTGGTTTTCCTTTCAAACTCTCCAAAAATTGAGAGTATATTTTAGACATGAGTTCCTGTTTTTCCCTCACACATTAGAGGGAATATGTTATAACCAAATTTGGTCATCAGTAACCATAAAGTTTAATATGCCACATTATCATTAGTTGGTAATTACCTTGAACCATTTCTTTAGCCTCTTTACTTATGTGTAATTTATGCACAATGCCAATGTCCCATCGTCTTTCTTGCCAAATATTTTTAAATATGCCCAAGGCGATAGATTAGTTGTTTTTATTACTTTATCTAATAACTATTGTAATTATGACCTAAGTTTATTTAGTTATAGAAAAACAATTAATAAGTAATGTCTTGAATACAATTCCAAGGATCATGTTGGCATGTAGGGAGTACATATAGAAAAACTCATAGAAGACATGGAGAAATTTCTTAATTTGTAACAAGAGAGCCATTTTCGGGGTAACTCCTTTCCACCAATGTGAGCTCAAGAGGAGGATTCAATCCATCAGTAACTTAAGAAGTTTATTGATGTAATGCCTCATTTTGGATTTACCTTTATAACTACCCTTGCTTGTTGTATTTTTATTATGGTGGAACTTCATGAGTATGAATCACAATAATATATTTATTTTTTTCGTTGATGAAATGTGAAAAATAAGATGTTCTACAAAGATGTCATCTGATGATGTAATTGAATGGATTATTGTATTATGTGTGTACCTATCATGAATTAAACTATTAGATGAAAGAATGACGAGGATGATGATGTGGATCAATTGATTATCAAGTAGAATTACTTGTTATACATGTGTATTTGTGAAGTACTAACCCACGGGACATTGGCACTATGTGATAGTCGAATACTTGATATGATACATGGAACAATAACTTGTCACGCTGTAAACCTTAGCGACCAAAAATGATGATATGATGACACAATCTGATAATATTGATAGCAACAAAGTATGAATCAATATGGCATAGGTCGAGTATGTTGAGAGGGTTGGATGTGTTTCCCACCCTAGGTCACTATAATACTCGAGGTCGTGGGAGGACAGTGCTGAGACACGCTCCCCAAAGTTGGTTTGATGACGACGGTTGGATTCCTTCTAGGAGAGGCTAGGTTTGCTAGTTAGCCTATGCTACCTCTCTCAGGTTCTATGTGGCTAGGATAGTATAGCTGGCATCCACTTTGTACTATTAGAGGAAGGAAAGGGAGGATGTGGACGTAGGTTAGCATGGGAGGATATGATAGTTAGTATTGTTGAGGGTGGGGTGTTTCCTCATACTGATTTAGTGGTAGTAGGTACCCATATTGTTTGACTGATTAAGTTAATAAGAACACAAAGATAATATATGGAACTATAAGTGGGAGTAAATGTTTAATAACTGAGAATGTTAAAGCAAGTACCTTATATATGTATACTTGTTTTGCTTGCGTAAAGGATTATTAATGTTGGTTATCAGTTATGTGTATGGAATTGGATGTATGTTATAGTACATATTTGACTTGTGCATGTGCTAGCCATGCATGCACACCTTTCACATGCATGCTAGTATTGATATGAAAATACTTAACATGTTGAATAATTGGATAAGTTGTAGTAGGTAAATATGTTAATTATGCATTAATTAAATTCAAACAACTACTTTTAAGTTATTGGATATATGTAAAACAAGTCAATTAAGCTATTAATTAGTTACATGTAAACATTGTAGTAAGCAATCAAGATAAGTGTCATCGTTGATAAGCATTAACCTTGGAAAATGGTACTATTTAATTGTTAATATTGATTAATTAAACCATTAAACATACTTTGTTTATCAATAAAAGCGTATTATATTAGTATTAGGATAGTTAGCAATTAAACAAATGAATTTTGATATTATTATTTACCGCCAAATATTATTATTGTTAATTACGAAAATAAATTAGTAATATAATTATTATTATGTTTATTGCTAAACTAGAAACTACTATTAATAATATGAAGAATCATGAGTGAAACTCCTAAATTGCTCCATGACTAAGTTAAAAACTATCAAGATGATTCATCATGGGATATCATTAATTTATCAAAATTATTATTAAGTTATTAAAAAGGTATTATTAATTTACTCAATAAACCTAGTAAGTTAATATAGGCTCATTGAAATCTGTATATAGTAATTAAGTGTTTCCATGTGACACAAATGATCTGAAGTAAATAGTAATGATGTTGATCCAAAATGGTGGTTGGATTAAATTATAAAATTGATTTACATAAAGATGACATGTTTTATTCCTAGACTATTTAAACCTTAAATACAAATCATAATATCATTTATCTAATCCGGGTTGAATTATTAATGAATAAGTAATAAATCTCATCATCATTGAGTTGATATTTATATTTTATCCTACAAATATTAAAGAAGAATCGGTGATAATTTATAGTGTTTAACTTGTCTTGTAATTGAATATAATAATTAGCCATTATTATCTTGCAGTAAAATAACCAAAAAAAAGTGAGCAATTAATCAATTGACTTCCCAAGAGGACAAGAAATCCTCGAATTAATGTACAATTATTTTACCCTCGGTTAGTGTGATTGTATTAATAGTTTATATTCCCAAAAGAGGAAGGGCTAAGACAGTGGAGTAAGCTGGAAGGCTAATGAAGGTGAAATTGAGTATAGAGGTAAGAGTTTGGGGAATTATTCGAGGGTTCTTCTGAGGAAATAATATGACTTAGGATTTTTATGAGAAGGAAGGAAAATCGAGGAGGGGGTTAAATCGGGTATTAAGGAGGCGAGAAACTCAAAGAAGGAAGATAAATTGAACCATGGAGATCAAACTATGAACTATGGATGGAGGGATCCTAAATTATGGAAGTATGCTATTCGGATTATCGGATTGTGGGCTCGGGGGCTAGGAAATCCGACGATTTCATAGGGACATTATGATGAGATGGTTGGAAGGGTGGTTTATCTAGTTTGGCTGCAAAGTTTTTCCAGCAAGGAGGAACGACATGGGCGCAAGGAATTCTACTACAATATACAAAAAAGAACCACATATCCTACTTGAGCAAAACTGTCTAAATTTAAGTACTAAAAGAAAAATGCCTTTCATTTAATTTTATTCTTAATGTTGTTAAAATTATGAACCGAATGAAAAGGTCATGCTATGAGAAATATCCTGTCAAGTTAAACTTATGCACAGATCTTTTAAATTGAATTAAATAGGAAAATTTTGATAAAAATCATGATAAACAATAAATGAATTTTGGTATTATTTTCACAAATTAGCTCTTTAAGAGCTATATAGATACAACTAGAAAATGACGAGAATTTAAGTGCTCGTCTTGAAAGGATGGGTGCTACACATGGTATCATAGCCATGGTTCATGCTCTGAGGGCCTTAATGGACCTATTCACACCTAAACCTACCATGATATTTGCACTATAGATAAATGTAAAAAATATGGAAAAAAATTTCTTTACGGAATTGGAGTAGGTATCACACTAAAACTCTTACCAAACTCCTTGTAGACTACTTGCAATGATAGAAATAGAGGCTAGTTAGATTTTTTCTTATTAACCTTTCAATTGTGGAAATATCTGTTGCTATATTTACACACAAAATAATATCTGTATACCTTCAAGAAAAAATTGTATTAAAAGACACAATATATATATTATAGAAACATGACATAGTATAAATATTCCAGAAGGAGTGATAATCTTGTGGTAATTACTATATAT
>LPNX010341430.1:8420-100272 GCA_001517045.1 Pseudotsuga menziesii
AAAAGCAGGTTAGGACCCTAGCTTGGGTGCAAACATTGACACAAAATCAATGCATACTTTAAACAAGAAAGTGCAAACCAATAACTGACAGAAAGTAGACTGGAAAGACAGAGTCTAAGACCCTGATCACTGATCTAGACTCAGGCACTCTCACCAACAACCCAAACAGGCCAAAAACTTCAAGATGCAAACAGTAAATAAAACAAGTAAAAAAGGACTCAAGGGCTTTCAAAAGCACTAAGATGTGATCACCTGAGACATTCAAACAACTCTACAGCACTCTAAAAGAAAATCTTCTCAGAAAATAGGACTTGTAATACGAAAAATAACAAGCAAACTTTCACACAGAAATCCCAGTTTCCAGGAGTACTCGCGACTGTCTAGTAGTGCAAGTCACGAATGATTCGCGACTGTTCAGTGGAACAACCCGCGAATGCAACTCAATATTCGCGACTGTCCAAAAGGGAAACCAGCGAATGGGTATAAAAAATTTCTCAAAAACAGAGAAAAAACCCAAGACTTTCAAATGCTGAAGTAATTAAGAAGCAGGATAAAAATCACAAGCAGACTTCAAGCAAACATTGGTCAGGAAAACAGAAAAAGACCTAAAGCATACTAGGCTTCCCCAGCGGAGTCGCCAGTTCTGTTGTATAGGATAATTCACCTAATAACCTAGGTCTAGGGGGTTACCAACATACTCATTACTTGCAGACAGTTTGACTCTAAAAGCACATAATAGGAAATAGGAAAGTAGCAGGACTTACTTGTATTAAACGAAGGCTGATCCTTGCTATCTTCTCCCTCTCTGATCCGCTTCCAAAGTCTCCAGGATAATTCCTCCTTCACCTGTTAATCAATACTCTTCCAGATACAAGATGATTCATATATATAGATGCAGGTTAGGCAAATCATATATTATATTGAAATGTAAACATTTACCAATCTACAAGATATGAAACACATATGGAAGAAGTAATATCTTTATTAACAATAATGGAAAGAGTTTAGGTTACAACCCAATGTCTGAACAAGGACTCCTCTGTCACCAAAGGACTCTGAGTTTCTCTGCTCCAAAGATTCTGTAGACAATCCACCAGCATAAATTTGCTCTCCAAGTATGTATATCAACACCCTCCCCAAGGCCTCTATTTATATGGATGAAATGAGGTAGTTCTCAAAGGTTAGGGAGGTTGTGGCAGTTAAGAAGATTAAGTTAAATGAGTAAACTAATCTTCCATTAGCATGTGGTTTTATGTTTTAATGTTGAGAAAACCATTCGCGGGTCTGTAGTAGAGAAACCCGCGAATGATTCGCGACTATATAGAAGAGCAACCCGCGAATACAAGGATTTGCGACTTGCTGTATAGGAGACTCGCGAATGATGCGCAAGTTGTCAATATAGAGAGTTGCGAATACAACTCAACATGGAAAAATGGAAAAGTAACCAGCTGGGTATATAGGGAATGTACTTCATCATAAGCCAAGGTATAGTGAATATGGGCAACCTCAATCCATAAGTGTCCTTTTGTGTGCCGACATGAGGGATATCAGCACTCGGACGGAGAGGTGCCATTCAGGTGTATAACAAGGGGCACACTTATACCTCTAAAAAATATCAATCATGAGCTAGTAGAATATTCACAACAAATATCTTTGACCCTGAGAGTAGTGACAACCACACAAGGAGGAAAACCAAAGATCATGTATTATGCAAAAATTTTGAGGTCGAACCTAGTGAGAAAGATGCCAAACCACAAATTTCACTTTTACAGGAGTGAAGATAGTGCCATTCTTAAGAGACTTTTTTCTAAGGAAGATGATTGAGAAATGTTGGACCTAGGAAAATACATAAGAGTTTTGATCGGAAGTTCGAAGAATTTGGTTGCAAGGTGAGCAAGATCACGGCAGAAAATGAGAGAGTAAGCCGAATCTTGGAATTTGATCGATTTTTAAGGAAACATTAAATGTAAACAGTGATTTAAGTTATACAAGTAGTCTATTTTTGGAATGGGCATGAATGTAAATTGAGCTGATAGCACTTTTATAAATGTAAAGGGATTTCTTGGGTTAGTTAGAGAACCGGTCCAATTTTAGTTGAGAACTAGTTGAAGGTTAGAAGAAGAATTGTAAAAAGTATATAACGTCGATCCATAAGATGTGGATGGATGAATATGACGATGATATATACAACTTAGAGGCCTATATGATTAATATGATCCTAAGAATAAGACGAAAGGAAGAGTAATAAGACTGAGACTAAGAAGTCCAGGACGAGACGATGTGTAATGTCCCCGACCCTCCGACCGGCGAAGAGGACACTACCATAACATTATCTATCCGGGCAAATAGCCCCATGAACATATACGTAAAAAGAAAAATGCTTTGAAAATTAATAAAACATGGATACATCATTACCATTCAGCTAAAGAAAAACCATGCATTCAAGCATTCGGCATGTTCATTGTAATTCATTAAACAGAAAATACAATTGCAGAGATGAAATTGACAAGAATACTTATCTTTGAATGAAGCTCCCTGCAACCATCTATGTCGCTGCAACGTTCCACCCAACCATAGGCTAGTGTGACCCTTAATGTCTCAGGAACACTGCCACCCCCAAGCTGGGCATGATTCCCAAGGAATAAGGAAACTAAGCAGGCTTACACATAGCCAAAGATACACAAATCAGCCAAGCCAACACAGTTGGGTTTATCAGGGCATCAGGGAGCTAGGAAAATATGAATGCTAAGCTGGTGGGCTCACTGAAGAGCTAAGGACACCTACACTAGAACTAGCCTAACTTCTAGGACATCCACACACACCCAACACAAGGAATCAGTCCCTTATCTACTACACAGTCCCTCAAGCCCTGACTTCCCTTCCAGTGCTATTCAGGGGTTGTGGAGAAGAAATATAGCCCTCTAGCTCTGTCTATGAGGCTCCCAAACACACCAATTTTATCAAGAATACCAAGCCTTCATTCCCACTCTAATACAGTCCAAAGACCAACCACTTCATACACACAGCAAAATCAAGAAATTCACAGCTCTATGAAAGAAAAAAAGGGAAACATTATGGAAACCAAAATGGTGATACACATATCCAACTAAGAAAAACGATATCAGAGTTGTTCTTGGCCTTAATGTGGCCAAAAAAACTCAATAACAACCCACACACATGGGGAAAACAACATCCATGATCTCACCACTGAAGCAACGGGAAAGACACAGCCCAAAATTGGAGATGGAAACATATACACAGACCCACAAATTAAAGGAAATTGCACACATAGCAAAATCAGAAAAATGGAAGATTGAACCAGTCATGGTACGCATGCATGAGGACAATATGCATGGCCAATACATAATCATGAATGCCCCAAAATGGCTCCCCATCTCTCTTCATGAGGGTAAAATCCCAAAACCTATGCGTGAGGAGAGAATCCGACCATCCCTACGTGAGGATGGGCAAGAATGGAAGAAAAATGGGTTCGTATCATGTCCTCCTGCCCACATGAGGGTGACTGAGTCCGCTGGTGAAGTGTGCAAGTGGGAATGGACTAACAGTCCTGTCACACACCACTGCCGGCGATAACTGCCCAACTAACATCAGAGGCTTTTAATTTGGTAGTTGACTTATTGAGGCAAGGAAAGGTGAGTAAGTCAAAAGGGTGGGTGACCACTAAATGGGTTTAATAGCTGACACCTGGATTTTCCCCATTGGCCCCAAGGGTTAAATAATTTCCCTCCCTATCCTTAGGAAAATCATGCCCTTTTCATCATGATTGCATTGACATAGCTGGTTGGGGTTTATTGGAGACCTCACTTATGTTGCATATGTTGCCAACAAAGTTACACTCTGTTGGGTCGATGCCTTGGGATTTGTTGGATGGGAAGGGAAACCTGAACCTGGGTTAGTGGAATCAAAGCCAAAAAATATTTTCATTATCAAGACATGGATCATTATGAAGGGGACATGTTTTGGCACTCGACGAATCCAGAGATCCCAGATTGGGTGGACATGTTATACCGAAATCTCGTCACCCTCATGTTATGAGATAGGTATTCCCTTGACTGCTCTAATCCCTCAAAGTTTTCCCTAGAGAAATGAAGGTTCAAATTATCCCCTTGCAATGTGTCCCTGTGTTGAGCTGGTAATGCTCATCTCCCATTGACAAATGGCGTTACCCAAGTTAGCACCGCTCCTGATACATGAGAAAGAAGTGGTGCCACGGCTCCTTCCCTCACTGCAAGAAGCGGTGCCCCCTTATCACTGCCTATTTGCTTCATTGGAGGAGCGGTGCTCAAGTTTTTAAGGCAAAAAGAGAAGCTTCGAGTGGATTCTCTAAGCTGACCTCCATGGAGCCTCATCCCTATGGTTTAAGACCAGTTGGAGCTCAATATCCTCCCTTTCAGTATCTTATCTCCACCTAACCCATGAGATCCTCAACCATACCTATCCTTCCATGCCTTTAAATACTAGCTCACCCCCCATGGGAAAATGGAGGAAGAATTGTGTTGCATGCCCAAACTCTATTAAAATAATTCTTGAGTCTTTGGAAGCAAGGTGAATTTAGAGGAAAGGATCCATTGGAAGGAACTCTCAACAACAAGACATGAATTTTGTAGTCTCTCCAATCATTTATTAATAAAGAATGTATTTTCTTTCCCATATTTACTGTTTCATATTTTTATATTGCTCGATTCCTTGGTCACAAGCATATCTATAGTTGATTATATTGTATGCTATAATGTTTTCTTTGTTTCCTTCCATCTTTTATAGGTTCTTCTGCAGTAAGCTTCAAGGATAGCGAAGAAAACCTGTTGATGCCTGGAAAATCGTAGGCGACAACAGCAAGGGATTCTCCCTAGTAAATGTTCTCAACTAGCCCGTTACTGTTTGGTATGCGGAATCTGTCTGGTTTGCGGTCCAGCTACCGTAGGTCAAGTAAATAAAATAAAAGGTTTTACCGGTCACGGCCCAGTCCACCGTGTATATTTTTGTGTTTTAGTTTTAAGTATGATATGCAAGTGCCTATCTAAAATGCAGATTGATAGAGAATACAAGGAGCGGTCACAATGTAATGCGTAGGTTCTTACCTCTCGTCTTAAACTCTCTCGCATCTAAATCACACACAGCAAGAAATTAAAACTAACTATCTAAACTATCCCTAGGGAGAGAGATTGTCATTTGATGAGTAATGTATTATTGTTCATGCATTAAGAGAAATCACAGGTAGTTGTTCTTATTTCAAAACACATAAACATGAATAGATAGATGAACAACAATATAGCTCATTGTTTGTGAAAACATTCATTACTCATAGTGGAAATTACCATAAAATAAAGCAGAGAACATTCATACAAGAATGTAGGTTCAACAAGTTAGAACGATCTCACATTTAATGAATAAAAGATGAAAACGAAATAGTTCCCCTTCAACATCATCCATTGCACAACATTTGAACATTCCACCAAAGTTTTCTCCAACAGGCAAAATTGTAATTTTCTATTGCAAAACGAAATAGTTCCTCTTACAACATGTTCTCACAATTCTAACTGGGAAAAAGTCCCTCATTCCCTCTAACTTTCCTATATTTATACAAAAACAACAAAACCTTTGGGTTTCCCCACCAGGTGACCTTTGGGCTCCCCCAACCATTTAATCTCATATTTTTGTCATTTTGTGAGTGCTCATGACTCATACAAACATTACATTTCATATTTATGATTTAAGAGCATTTTTATGAAAAGGGACCAGCTTGGTAACTGCTGAAATTCTCCAAGCCTAGGCCTCTGCCTCTATTTATTTATTTATTTATTTTTCAATAATGTGTCGGTCTCTTGCTAGATCCTGTTGAGCTTAAACCCAACTTTCTTCTTCTTTTATCTATTTTTTCTTCTTCATTTTTTTTCTAGCTATCTCCCTTCTGCTTTGTCCTTTAGATATGTCTTCTCTGCAGAAACGATCATCAAACTAGATCTGGACATTCTTCTAAATCCATCTGCAGTTAAAATGAGAAATACAACATTAAAGCAGACTGCATTTGAAACATCTAACTTCGACAAATGTAAACTATACTACCAATAAGAATCATCATCAAATGTGAGACCCATCCTTGTGTTCTCATCACAAAACCCTAACTCAATAAAAAACAGAGAACTCACGTCGCCCATGAGAAATGTTAAGAGCTCACAAAAAAAAGCGGGAAAACCCCATCGAAGGGAAAACTATAAGTCGGAAAGTTAGATCCCTAAGCTGCCACAATGGTGGAAAATTTATAGGCTAAGGATCCAGGTCAACATAAAAATTTGGCAAAATAAAACATTAAATGTTGTCATCCATGCATCGAAAATCAGAACCATTACCCACTAAGAACAAAGGCATCGGCGATCGGCGAGAAAAATCACTAATCCGTAGGAATGTTCGTACATTGGCTTCTGCAACGACGACCACGTAAATAACTATGGCCTCGGTTCAATGTTCAAAAAACTTCCGATAAAAAACAAAAATATATCATCACAAAGCCAAAAGGTTGAAACACACATCAGCAAAAAGAAGAGTTATATGGAGGATGGTTAGTCCGCTCCGGAGCCGCAACAGTGGAACACAATTAGACTATGGCTTCCAATCAAATTCATAAAACCACTCTAAGGATGAAAGCAAAGGTCAACGCAAAGCAAAAATTTAAACCAATAAAGCCACATAATCGATGAAAGAAAAACTAACCATCGGCCCATTCTTTATCTGTCTTCCGAAACGGCGGCAATACAGAAGATTGATGCTCCGACCGCGATAAAAAAAATTCCAATAGTCCAAAGAAACAAATGTAATGAATCGCATCGGTGAACATCAGAACTGTCCATCAAAACGTTCATAAGTAGGCTTCCACAATGGAGGCTGCGTAGATGACTATGACCCTGATTCACTGTCAACAGACTTCCCGACAGCGAAAAATGATGACAAACCAAAATTTCAAGTTTGAGTCAACAACATCAGCAAACAAAAGATATTCATTCAGCTATTTAACTCAATTTAACCTCAAAGATCGAAAATTGCCACAGAGGATAACAAAGTTCAGCAATCAGAAGCAAATCTAGGCAAAACTAAATTAAAAGGAGGGTCCAAAATTTTAAAAATTTGGGAAAATGTTGCAACTGCAACAATTGGCGACTACCTGGTGAACCCAGATCTCTGGACAATTTCTTCCTTATGTAACAGACTGTTTGACAATAAAACCAACATGTTGAATTTTTCTAGTTGTTTGGATTTCCCAAATGGAAAATCTGTGTACCTTTAATCATTTATGATACTCCAAATTAGGAAAATGGAACCCAAGAATTCAAAGTCAAGATAACTCTTTTGAGGCCAAGAAGATGAGTTTCATTTTTAACCTATGTCTTTGGGTAGCTTCCATATTAGACACCACAAGATTATAACTTATGGTAAACAAAAATATTCATTTGTTCCTCATTCCCATGCCATTTTGCACTTTTTGTGCTTTTGGACTTTGTCTTTTCATTTGAGTCCTCCTGCATGCCTTTCTTTCTAAATTTTTTTATTCAGGCTCCTCTATCCATAGTGTCCTTTTGTGTGAGAGATGTATTTAACTTTCATCTCATGGATGGAGAAGAAATTTTGGCAATTTAGTACTTATATCATTCAGTACTTTGTTTTGATACATATTTCTTTCATAGGAGTTTTTTACTCTTATCTGCCTTTTGGTTTTCAATTCTTGGCATGGGATCATTTATATATAATATACGGTTTACCTTGCTTCCTTCCCATGGGTCTTTCGCTGTCACCCCCTAGGACATTTTTAAGTGTGAGATGGATGGAGCCTGGAAATAGTATTCCAGACCTTTTGATCCTGAGTTATTTTACAGGGATTAAGCGGGACTTCAATGTGTCCATATCCATTTAGGAAAAATTGTTAAACTAGAATAAAATCTTTCAGATAACACAATAATACACAGTCTTATCAACAAGGATTTTAGTTAATCCAGAATTTTGATGCTCTCCATGCAACCAAAAGTTTGCCTCTTTTTATTGAAATCAACCAAAATCTAAACTAAACAAAACAGGAATCAAGCGAATCAAAATAAGCAACCAAAGCAATTTATTTATGTACAAAACAAAAAATAAAAAACAAAAAATCAAGAAAAATAAGGTTTGAGAACTAAACCATTTACTGGTAAGTTCTCTTCCCACCCCTGTAAATCTTGCAATTTATAGGTTGAGGGGCCAATTTTTGCTACAAATTGAAAAGGGCCTACCCATAACTGTTGAAACTTCATGTGTTTCCCCTTTTCATCATTTGGGTGATCCCAATTAAGAACCAAGTCTCCTACTTCGAATTCCTTCGTTCCAGCTTTGTGCTTACCAAACCACCTTTTCACTACTTCCTGCTGTTTCTTAAAACATTCTTTGGCCCTGCATCTAGACTCTTCTGCCTTCAACAGATTATATATTCTAAGCTGCAGGAATTCGTTATATGTGCCCCTATACTCTTGAGCTATTATGGAAGACAGTAGCATAATGTTAGGAGGGAGTATAGCCTCTTTTCCATAAACAAGGGTATACGATGACACACCTAAGGAATTCTTGGGTGTGACTCTATCGGCCCAAAGAGAGTTTGGTAGTGCTAAATGCCAACTTCTCTGGTTTTCTATCACAGTCCTTTTTAAGATCCTGATCAGATTCTTGTTTGCAGATTCTACCAAACCATTCCCTTGTGGGTAGTAGTTGGTAGAATAATGCAACTTAATTCCCTTTTCATGAGCAAATGCAGTTAATCTAATGGAAGAAAAATAAGTAGCATTATAAAAAACCAGGGAAATTGGAACCGCAAACCTGGTCATAATATGATCTTGCAAGAAATCCATGACCTCATATTCATTGACTTTACGTAATGGAATAGCCTCGACCCATCTAGTGAAGTAGTCAGTTGTCATCAAGATATATTTGTGTTGCAATGAAGAATTTGGTTTTATCTCTCCAATAATATCAATTCCCCATTGCTCAAATGGTTCCGTTATCAACACAGGCTTCAATGGTCCTGCTGCTTTGGTTTGTCTCCCCCCACACCTTTGGAAAATATCACACTTTCTAACATGGGCATGAGCATCCTTGAACATCATGGGCCAATAGTATCTAGCTTTGAGAATCTTGTGGGTAGTCGTATCTTCTGAAAAATGGCCTCCAACAAGCTCGTCATGTAACTATGTTATGACCTTTTGGGCATCTTCTTTCTCTAATCATCTGAGAAGGACTCCATCATAATTATTCCTAAACAAAATTCTCTCAATGATATGATATGCACCTGATTTAAGGTGCAACTCTCTTTGCTATTTGGAAATCCAATGTTCTGGCAACAATCCTTCCTGAAGGTAATGAACAAGGTCTCGGTACCAGGAATATGGAGCTATGAAACGAGGACATACATCCATCATATGTAATTCGGCTTCATTTTCCCAATCGTTTTCCTCGTTATTTTTACCTTCAGTCATTAATTTGCACAGTCCTTGCCCTTTAACTATGTAGGCTGGTTTGAATTCAAGGTCATACTCTTGTAACGCTATTACCTAGTTACCTCTTCTTTCTCCTAATTCTTTTTGCATGAAAAGAGACCTCACAGCTGGGTGTGGAACTATTACCTTTGTCTGGTTCTTAAGTATGTATGGCCTAAATTGTTTTACTGCTTTGAAGACTGCATAAGCTTGTTTATCCACAGCTAGGTAATTCAATTCGGCCCCCTGCAAACCAGTGCTCATAAATGATATGGGGAACTCATCTCCCCCATATTCCTTCTGAGTAAGCACCAATGCTAATGAATTGTCAGATGCAAAAGTGTACAAAATAAAATATTTTTTGAAATCTGGACTTTTAAGAGACGGTGCATGAGCAATGGATGTCTTTATTTTACCGAATGCATTCTTCTCTACATCAGTCCATTTGAATTGTACACTTTTTTTCAACATCTACTGCAAAGGTTTAACAATTTGAGCGAAATCCGGCACAAACCTTCGCATGAAATTTATTGTCCCCATGAATGATTGCATACCGTTTTTGTTATGGGGTAAAGGGATCTGTTTGATAGCTTTGATCCTTTCTGGGTCTATGGAGATCCCTTTTTTAGAAATGATGTGACCCAGTAGCTTTCCTTCTACAGTTACAAACACACATTTCTTGGGGTTTAGCGAGATACCATATTTTCGGCAACGCTCAAAAATATATTTTAGATGGAATGCGTGTTCTTAACTCTTCTTTGAAAATATTGTGATGTCATTGAGGTATACCACAACATTGTGGCCAATCAAACTATGGAAAGCTATATCCATAGCCCTCTGGAAAGTAGCTCCAGCATTTATGAGTCCAAAGGGCATCCTTCTGTAAGCAAAAGTCCCCCATCTTGTTCTAAACGTAGCTTTAAGTCTATCTTCTTCGGCTACTAACACTTTATTGTAGCCAGAGAATCCATCTAATAAAGAAAACAACTCAAAACCTAAAAACATTTGCAATATCTGTTCCATGGATGGGACTGGTTAATTGTCTTTATCTGAAGTGCGATTTAAGTTTCTGAAATCCACACATAGTCTAATTTCTCCAGATTTATTCCTTACTGGTACCAAATTTGAAACCCATTCCGAGTGTCTGACTTTGAAGATAATTCTATCATCCAATAACTTCTTTACTTCATTCTGAATTAGAGGCTCCAGTTTTGGATGCATTTTTCTCAAAGGTTGTTGATAAGGCTTGACCCCATACCTAATAGGGATAAAATGTTGAATAATCTTGGTGTCATATGTTTTCAAATCTTCATATGTCTAGGAACCTAACAAAGCTGAATGTGATAAACCACCCAACTGATCAGGGTCACACAGGGCTGGTAAAGATTGAGACCTTCTAACTTTTCTTCTTGTCTTTAATATCTGTTCAGGGTCTGAAACACCTAACTGCAATGGTGAAGTAGGTCTGTTCCTGGTTCCCACTCCTCTAGTAGCCATTGTGTCAAATTTGGTGAAAAATAGCCTTAAAGATGTGCTGGTTTAAGTTCACCTCTTAAAACCAGTAAAACTGATAAGCATCCCAGGGAAAATATGTCTTCAACTTCGTCCCCGGCAACGGCGCCAAAGATGTTTGTGCCATAAATTGTTTCCAGGCTATAGAGAAACAAGCCAACACAATCTCAAAAAAATCAATAAAGTAAACTAGGTTTAGGGTTTCTGAAATGTTTTCTTGGTTGTAAATTTGGTGGCCAACAGGGAATACACTCATGAACCAAATAAAAACTAAATCATAATCAAGTAAAGACAAAGATGCATAATATAATCAACAAGTATCAATCAGAATATAATCTTAAAGTTCATTCAGGACTGACAAGCATTACAAGTAAAGAAACCATGAACCAGCAATGAATATATTAGTCAAGTAGCTAAACAAGCTCAAAATGAAGCTAAAACATAAACTGAAGGGTATAAAGGATCATATATTTCATAATCTGTCATCAAATACATATGAGAATTATGATACTTAGCTCACAAATAATTCCAAAAGACCTCTTGAAGTCCTCCAAAAATCGAACCCTACTTCTGTCTTTCTCGTCTATCTAAATACTATTCCTCAACAAAAATCAGTTAGGGTTAAAACCCTAACTGTCTTCAGCTAACTACTCGATGAGATAAAGTTAAATTACAATTTACAAAATATGATATTTTTCAAAACATAGTAAACAACTAACTAACTAAAGTGTTTCTCAAAAAGACATAACTGACTAACTCACAAACTCAAAGGTCCTTTGCAGCTTCAGCTAGCAAGGCTATTCCATCCAAAGCTTGGGCTTTCTTCCTGGCTCTCTTATGCTCATCTTCCATATCAGCTACCCTTCTTGTGAGTTCTTCATTCTGCTGCTGCAAGTCTCTGACAGTCTGCTTCAACTCTGTACATTGCACATCAGTGCTTCTTTTTCTCTTCAGAGCCTCCTTAGAAACTGCTATTAGCTCTTGATAATGTTCATTGACTTCCTGTAAATCCTCCCTGAGCCTTTTATTGGCTAGGATGAGGCCATCATTAGTCTCCTGCAGGTAATCCATTTGGTGTCTGTATTGTTTAATAGTTCTTTGCAAGTTCTCCCTGTCTGAATCAATAGCCTTCCCTGTTGTGCTATCTTGTACATCACTGGGAATCCATGGTATATTTAGTTTCCTGAAAATGTCTGCATCTTCTTGTAACAGATTTGTAGAAATATCAGGAATACTAGGGTTTTCCTAAGTGACTGTTTCCTTAGGTATAGCTTCATCTATTAACAGTTGGTCTTCATCATAAGAAACTTTAGTTTCTTTTTCCTGTTGTTGTTTTAACAGTTCATTTCTTAATTCAACAAATATTGCAGATAGCTTAGTCTCAATGTGACTTGAATCTTCTCCTGACTGTAATGGCCTTTTCTCTTTTGCAGGATGCAGCGCTGAACTTCTTACAACTGCTTCTTTCTTCCTTTTATTGCGCACTTTGTCAATCTTAGGTTTTTCATCTGTAGAAACATCATCAAGAACAGTCACCTCTTTGGTATTCAAGCTAGGGTTAAGCAGTTTTTTCATACTCAACCTTAACTTATTTCTTGATCTTGTTTTAGGCCTCCAAGTTGGAGCCAATTCTCCCATCATTTTCAAGCTTCTTCCTTGGTGTTTGACTGTAGAAAACTCCATGAATTCAACCCTGTTTTTCTTTTTCCTAGGTCTGACTGTCTTTTTTTCCAGAATGGAAAATTCTTTGCATGTACCAACCCTAGCTTCAGTTTTGGCAATGGATTCATCTTCCTCTAACAGATAACCTTCATCCTCTGATAGGATAGTGATTGGGCTTCTTCGCCTAACCTGGATGTTTTCTTCTTTTATAGAAATCTTCTCTGTGACAACAGTCTTCTCCTTCATGACAGCTTCTACTGTTGCCCTATCCTGTACAAGCTGATCCTCCTTTTGTGTAAATAGTGAATATTTACCTTTACTGTCAGCTAAAAACTTTTGAGGTTCATTGTCATCCTTCAAGGGCTCTGGTGCTTCTTCAAGTTTAATCTCTTTCTTGTCTTCAACTTTGATTTTCTGACCTAGTTTCCTAACTAGGGTTTTCCCCTTATCCACCTGCTTTTTTATTTGCTGCTCCTCTTGCTTGATTTGAAAACCAGTCCAGAAAAGGAAGTAATTCCATGTCTTCCCTTCCCTTTGTAGAGCAGTACTAATGATGAGTTTAATCAAACCCTGGTGGAAGATGGATTGTGAAGTATGATCCTGATGCCCCTTGACTCTACTGGACATCTTCTGTAAACTTTTAAACAAAAAGAAAGGAAGGCTCATTCTGGATTCACCAACCAAATGTTGTAAGAACCTAAAATGGTATTTGAAGACATAGGCATATCTGCCTTCACAGGTGATATAGCTTTGAAGGAATTTAATGGGTTCCACCCACTCCTCTCTGAAATTCTGAATAAGTATTCCTTTGCTCCAATCAGGAGTAGTGCCAGGTAGAAGGTATCTTTGGGAATTAAAGGTGAAAGGCAGTTTTTTGAACCACATTTCACCTTCATTTCTAACTCCTGTAGCTTCAGCAATCAGCTCCACAGTCAACTTGAACCTCAGTGTATCAAAAACTATCATGTCCTGGTTATAGCTTTTGGCAAATTGATAAGAAACTTCAGTGTTGTAGCCATCGATCTTTTTGAAGAAGTCTAGCCACCCAACATTCTGGAAAAGCTCTGCACAACCAGGGAATTTGTCAATCCAGCTTAATTCAGTGGGCTCATCCTTATTTGTTTTGCCACTTTTACCCATCTGCTTTCAATGGCTGAATTCTATGTACTTCTAGGGTTCTGTCAATGACCTAACAGCTGCTTTTTCCTCCTCAAGCTTCTAAGGCTTTGATAATTAGTTTTCCTCAATCTTCCTTGACTATTTTCTTTTTGTCTTTTAATGCAGGATAAGCTCTACCACAGGCTCAAGTGATTTAGGTCACAGAGTACTCCAAACTCCCCATTAAAACTGCTGATGAAACTAGCTATCATCCAAACTGCTCATTCAGATACTAGACTCTCTCTGGACTGTATAAAGACAAATGTGTGTTATAATGAAAATGAGAGCAACCTTATGTCTTTGTTCATTTTCTGCCCCAACTTGGATTTAACAACAAAACCAGTCAGGTTTCTAGCATGTAATCAAACTAGGTCTTCAAGCACCTGATATTCTCAGCAAACTTATTGTATTAATTACAAGTAACCATTGAATCCATGAAACCTTGGTCGCTATAGACTGTACAGCTCTTCACATCACCACATTTTCAGGCTTTGACAAGGTCATGCTTAATAAAAAACTGCTATTTTTCAACTAGTCACTCACCAACACTTCTAATCTCCTTATCTCCTCAACAGGAATGTTGTTTAAAGCATACATTAACGTTCTGCTTAACCAATTTTGACAAAACAGACTTTACTGAGAAAGCCCCAAATTAACAGTCACTAATAGGTTATCGCGGAATACCTCATTTATGTCTTACTGTAGTAGCTCAAAACCACTCCTTGTGTTGTCTGATTACCGAATTGAAGTATACATGTGTCTTCAGATGTTCAATTTACCTCCAGCTGGCAGGACGAGAAAGCCCTAATTTTCTCTGTAACTGTGAAAACCCAAACTCTCTTTTGAAACTGAAGCTTCTGGTTTTTAGGCAAATGACGCCGCTCCACTAAGTCTTCAGCTTCGAAATGCATGTATGGAATAACTTCCCTCACATCAAACCCTGTCTATGCCTCTATCTGTCGTGATATGCTGAGTTCAAACTGATGACTATCACGATCTCTTCCACGACACGAATCCCATCTGTTTTCATGATGATTACTGAAGCAACACGTATCAAAATCTTTAAAACATGCGATTAGTCACTTAGGAATCAAAATCATGCGAAAATTCAGCCTAAAAATCGGTGATTCCGGCACCCGCGATATTCTTGTAGCACCGTTGTGTTAATTTTTCATGGTTGCGCTACAAGAATAATTTGCATTCAATTTTGGCATTGTTTTAACCCTTTTTTCCATTTTGAGTGAAATTTAAGTGACAAACTATGCTCAAGATGTTATTTGTGAGTCCATTATTCAACATAATGACCTTTAGAACCCTTCAACAACATAAAGGGACAAAAATAAATAAAAATCTAAAGGCAAAGTTCAAAATATCGCTTAAAAACCAAAAATTTCCTAAAAGAAGTAGAAAAACAGACTTAAGCAAATGAGTAAACTTGGAATAAAAATGCCAATCAAACATAAAATTTGAAGAAACAAGTTCCTGACTTAATAGGTTTTTTGGGCTGCATATTTATTTCTAAATATCCTTTCAAAAGTATCCTAGTCTGGGATTGAGTTTGCAGGCAGACCAAAATACCATGAGGCTGCTGCCCCTTTCAAGGTATGTGGAAATAGTCTGCAGACAACATCTTCGTGTTCTCCAGCCCTTAATCCTTCTATGGCCAAGTAAAAGATTTGCAAGTGATCATCTACTAAAATCTTTTCACTTGGATCAAATTTGGGCAGCATTTTCTCAAAAGCCTGAGGTAAGTCATGCAATGGAGGTGTTAGGTTTAGAGGTGATCTGGCTTTCCAAGCAGGTGGTGGATTTGGTGGGTTAGGTGGCTGATTTGCATTTACGCCCGCCATGAATCTAGGTGGAGAGTGAGGTGGTGAATGAACACGAGTATTAACAAGTGAATCGTAACGTGTATTTGGGCCCACTTGATTCAAAGGTTGAACAACTTCCTGTAATGTTGTTTCTACCAATTCTTCCAAATCTCCAACCAACACTGAGTCTTCCAATACAGGACGGTCTTTTTTCTTATACTCTCTTCTGGGTAAATGAGGGATAATTGGTAACCATCCAATACATTTCACATAATCCCTGGTATGTCTTCTCAGATCATTAACAACTTCGCTATCAATAGAATACAAGTGTTCCTTCCACTTCTCTTCAGGAATCGGATTGGGAAATGAACTGCTTTTTCAACTATCACTGGTTGAGTAATTTTGAGGAAATGAGTTTCCTCGGCCAGCCACGCACTGGTGGCCCTCCTTCTTGCACCAAAAACTGTTGATGCCTAGAAAATCGCAGGCGACAATAGTAAGGGATTCTACCCAGTAAACGTTCCCAACTAGCCCGTTATTGTTTGGTATGGGGAATCCATCCAGTTTGTGGTCCGGTTACCGTAGGTCAAGTAACAAAAATAAAAGGTTTTACCGGTTGTGGCCCGGTCCACCGTGTATATTTTTGTGTTTTAGTTTTAAGTATGATATGCAAGTGCCTATCTAAAATGCAGATTGATAGAGAATATGAGGAGCGGTCACAATGTGATTCGCAGGTTCTTACCTCTCGTCTTAAACTCTCTCGCATCTAAATCACACACAACAAGAAATTAAAACTATCTAAACTGTCCCTAGTGAGCGAGATTATCATTTAATGCGTAATGTATTACTGTCAATGCATTAAGATAAATCACAGGTGGTTGTTCTTATTTCAAAACACATAAACATTAATAGATAGATGAACAACAAGATAGCTCATTGTTTGTGAAAACATTCATTACTCATAGTGGAAATTATCATAAAATAAACCAGAGAACATTCATACAAGAACGTAGGTTCAACAAGTTAGAACGATCTCACGGTTAATGAATAAAAGCTGAAAATGAAATAGTTCCCCTTCAACATCATCCATTGCATAGCATTTGAACATTCCACCAAAGCTTTCTCCAACAAGCAAAATTGTAATTTTCTATTGCAAAACGAAATAGTTCCTCTTACAACATGTTCTCACAAGTCTAACTGGGAAAAATTCCCTCATTCCCTCTAACTTTCCTATATTTATATAAAAACAACAAAACCTTTGGGTTGCCCCAGCAAGTGACCTTTGGGCTCCCCCAACCGTTTAATCGCATAGTTTTGTCATTTTTTGAGTGCTCATGACTCATACAAATGTTACATTTCAGATTTATGATTTAAGAGCATTTTTATGAAAAGGGACCAGCTTGGTAACTGCCAAAATTCTCCAAGCTCGAGCATTTGCCTCTATTTATTTATTTTTATTTTTTTTCAATAATCTGTCGATCTCTTGCTAGATCCTGTTGAGCTTAAACCCGACTTCTTCTTCTTTTCTCTATTTCTGCTTGTTCATTTTTTTTCAGCTAGCTCCCTTCTGCTTTGTCCTTTAGATACGTCTTCTCTGTAGCAGTGCTCATCAAACTAGATCTAAACATTCTTCTAAATCTGTCTGCAATTAAAATGAGAAATACAACATTAAGGAGGATTGCATTTGAAACATCTAACTTCGATAAATGTAAGCTATAATACCAATAAGAATCATCATCAAATGTGAGACCCTACCCTGTGTTCTCATCACAAAACCCTAACTCAATAAAAAACAGAGAACTCCCGTCGCCCATGAAAAATGTTAACAGCTCACAAAAAAACAGCGGGAAAACCCCATCGACAGGAAAACTATAAGTCGGAAAGTTAGATCCCTAAGCCGCCGCAACAACAAAAACTTTATAGGCTAAGGATCCCAGGTTAGCCTAAAAATTCGGCGAAATAAAACATTAAATGCTGTCGTCCATGCATCAGAAATCGAAACCATTACCCACTAAGAACATAGGCATCGGCGATCGGCGAGAAAAAGCACTAATCCGTAGGAATGTTCATACGTTGGCTTCCGCAATGGCGGCCGGGTAAGGTACAGTGGCCCCATTTCAATGTTCAAAAAACTTTCAATAAAAAACAAAAATATATCATCACAAAGCCAAAAGGTTGAAACACACATCGGCGAAAAGAAGATTTTATATGGCGGATGGTTAGTCTGCTCCAAATCCGCAACGACGAAACACAATTAGACTACAGCTTCCGATCAAAGTCATAAAACTGCTCCAAGGATGAAAGCAAAGGTCATTGCAAATCAAAAATTTAAACCAATAAAGCCACGTAATCGGCAAAAGAAAAACTAACCATTGGCCCATTCTTTATTTGTCTTCCGAAACGGCGACGATATAGAAGAATGATGCTCTGACCATGATAAAAAAATGCCGACAGTCCAAAGAAACAAATGCAATGAATCACATCGGTGAACATCAGAACTGTCCATCAAAACGTTCATAAGTAGGCGTCTGCAATTGCAGCTGCGTAGATGGCTACGGCCCTGATTCACTATCAATAGACTTCCCGACAGTGAAAAATAATGACAAACCAAAATTTCAAGTTCGAGTCAACAACATCAGCAGACAAAAGATATTCATTCAGCTATTTAACTCAATTTAACCTCAAAGATCGAAAATTGTCGCAGAGGATAACACAGTTCAGCAATCAGAAGCAAATCTAGGCAAAACTAAATTAAAAGGAGGGTCCAAAATTTTAAAAATTTAGGAAAATGTTGCAGCTGCAACACAACCTTTGAGAGAAGTATCATGGCATTTAATTCAATTTATTAACTAGATCTAGGGAGAGTCTAGCATTCCATGTTTTTTTTTTTTTCTAGATCTGAACCATTCATACTAGGGAACCAACTCTTGTCTGCAGGAGGTGTGTATTTCTTATCCGGAGAGGTGTGTATTTTTGTTAAGCACTCATTTCTTTCCCCAGGTTGTGATGGAGTATTTGTATGAGTCCTAGCATGGATCCAAATTTGTATGTTGATGGTTGTGCCCAGATTTATGTCAGTATGGCATAGATCTACATTGTATGTCTGGTAGCTATATCCAAATTTGAGTCTTCTTCGCACGGATTTAAGCTGTATTTTAGTAGCCATGACTTTTTTGTATCTCACATGGATCTGCGTTGTATTGGTCGGCAACCATGTTGTGAGTCATTTGGGACATGTATCAAAAGTGCTGTAGAAATTTTGTGATGCTTGAGAAGTTTTGACCTTTGGACCTTTTCCTTGATACTATACCTTGTTCTTTCAAAGTATATTGCCTATCATTTCACTCTAGCCATTATACGTTGGGGGCAATTCTATTATACCGAAATATCATCAACCTCATGTTATGAGATAGGTATTCCCTTGACTGTTCTAATCCCTCAAATTTTTCCCTAGAGAAATGAAGGTTCAAATTATCCCCTTGCAATTTTTCCTTGTGTTGAGCTGGTAACGCTCCTCTCCCATTGACAAAAATAGTTACCCAAGTCAACACTGCTCCTAATACATGAGAAAGAAGAGATGCCACTGCTCCTTCCCTCATTGCAAGAAGCAATGCCCCCTTATCACTACCTGTTTGCTTCATTGGAGGAGCGCTGCTCAAGTTTTTAAGGCAAAAATAGAAGCTTCGAGAGGATTCTCGAAACTAACCTTCGTGGAGCCTCATCCCTATGGTTTAGGACCAACAGGAGCTCGAGATCCTCACTTTTAGGATATTATCTCCACCTCACCCATGATATCCTCAACCATACCTATCCTCCCATGCCTTTAAGTATTGGCTCACCCCCCATGGGAGAAAGGAGGAAGAATTGTGTTGCATACCCAAACTCTGTCAAAATCATTTTTGAGTCTTTGGAGGCAAGGTGAAGTTAGAGGCAAGGATCCATTGGAAGGAACTCTCAACGCCAATGCATGAATTTTGTAGTCTCTCCAATCATTTATTAATAAATAATGTATTTTCTTTCCCATATTTACTATTTCATATGTTTATATAGCTTGATTCCTTGGTCACAAGCATAGATCTAGTTGATTATATTTTATGCCATCATGTTTTCTTTGTTGTCTTCCATCTTTTATAGGTTCTTCTGCAGTAAGCTTCAAGGATAGTGAAGACAACCTTTGAGAGAAGTATCATGGCATTTCAATCAATTGATTAACCAGATCTAGGGAGAGTCTAGTATTTCGTGTTTGTGTTTTGTTCTAGATATCAACCATTCAAACTAGGGAACCAGCTCTTGTCCACATGAAGTGTGTATTTTCGTCTAACAGGACGACAAATAGAGAGTATTTTCACAATAAGAAAGTAAGGGGTCACGTATGAATATGACAAAATGGTTAGAAAGGTATATTTACTCAAATATTCACGATGTTTTCTTTAGTGAATTTCTATTCTACTGCATAAATGGTTTGCGAAGGAGTGACTCGGAGTAAAATAATTTCAAGGAATGTTATACCAAAATCCTATCACCATCATGTGATAAGACATTTGACATACCTACTTGCCCTGAATCTCAGCTCTTGGAGTGGAAACCCATACTAACTGTCAATCTTTCATGAAAATTCCCAGCACCGTGCTTCCTTTGTTATCCAGGAGTGGTACCCTGTTCACATCGCCTATCCCTTGTTTCCCACAAGCGGTGCCACCGCTTATGGCCCTTAGTCCATAATAAATTCTTACCAGAACCTCTCTGTCATTTAAGGAGAAATGCGCTACCCTGGGTAAAAAGGGAAAAAGAGAAGTTTCTCGAGGCTTCTAGATGATAAACCTCGTGTCCTCCATTATCCCTACTATTGTGGGTCAGTTGAGCTCGAGATCCCCCATCCTAGGATCTTAGAGGCCACCTCATCCACTAATCTCTCAACCATACCTATCCATTAAGCCTTATAAATACAAGCTTATGGCCATGGTTGAGGAGAAGAACTCTTAAGGTATTGTTATGCTGTTGGATTGACCACTTGGCCCAAGACCATTTGGGAGAGCATAGAGAGATAGAGTCAGAGCTTTTGGGGATCAGAATGCTTGGTTTCATGGAGATGCATGTCAACACTAAGTCTTGGTTGTAAACTTCTTCATATTTTTATATTATTGCAAGTTGATTTTCGTCCCACATTATTGTTGTTGTTTGATTTCACATGTATGTAGTTAGATTCCTTAGTCACTAACATGGATCAGTAGATTATATTCTGGTGGTTTCGATATCTTTGCATGTTGAAGCTTAATGCAAGTACACAGGGTAACGATCGAAGCATTACATTCCAGGTATCTACGGCGTCTAGGGAGAGTCTTCAACCTCTGTCCTCTATTTGTTCTGGATCTGAACCATTCAGGCCAGTGGAACACCTTGATATCCGCAGGAGGTGAAATATTCCAGCTAACAAATCTGGTTACTCTGCTGGGGAATAGATATGTATCAGTTGTTCTGATCTTCCTCAGTCTGCAATTCTTATCCGAATCCAGGCTCCTTCTTCAACTCTCTTCATTCAGATCTACTTTCTTACATAGTCCATTTGGGTTTGAAACTTCCATATTTGTTTAGATCTGAGTCATTTCGATCTTTTATGCTCTGTTTTCATAATCAATCTAGCAGTATTCACCTTGATCTAGTCTTTTTCTGACTTGATCCATCGTTCTCTTTGTATTTTGGTCATCTACAGGGAACCGCGCCATGCAGTGGGCGAGAAGCGGTGCCACCACCTTAACAGAGTGGGAAGCACTCAGTGCCATCGCTTGTATCCTATTGGCGAGAAGTGGTGTTGGGATAGAACCACCCTGTCAACACCTAAGAAGCGCGGTGCCAGGTAGGCATCATTCCAAGACCTCTTTTTTTTCTCATTTTTTGAAAAAAAAAAAAAAAAAAAAACAAGCCAAATTTTTTTTCGGGGGCTCACACCCTCCCCCCCCCCCCCCCCCCCTGGACCCCCCTTGAGCTTGTATGAATCCATAGTTATTCTCAAGAATTTTAATTGATGTTGGTCTTTTAAAGATTCATAGTTCTCTTTGAATAGAACTTGGTTTTGTTAGATCTCTGATTTCTGTCTTCTTTGATAGAACAAGAAAATATTCATTTCAGTTTTTCTTCCTTTGTTATACATGATTTTTGTATGTTCTTTCCTTTTTTCATAAAGTTGTGGAAAGGTGCATATGAAAGTTATTGTATGATTTTTTGACTAGTTCATTTGCACTATAGTTGAAAAATCTGAACACTTTTGTATAAATTTGTAACAATCTTTTCTTGCTTTTCATTAGAGGTCTCACTTCTTTTTTAGTTCAAAAGAGAAGCTTTTGTTTGTTTCAGTTAGGAACGAATCATATAAGCAATTTGTTTCATTGTTGTATGGGATTTACTCTATGTTTCAAATAAATTGAACCTCTCTCTCCCTCTCTTAGCTAGAATTTCATTGAAGAGGAAAACTTGTATTATCATATAGATCAGTGTGCATCTTCCTTAATTTCAAGTTTTCACTCCATGGTTCCACCTAAACGCACAAGATAAAATTAAGCACTAGCTTAGGTTTAATTTTTTTAGCAATTTGTGTGATACTGTGATAGGTTAGAGACGTGTTCGGGCGTCGTTAAACGTAGGAGCTATCATTATTTGTCCGCACTACATCCCAGGACTCGCGCAGTTCTTCCACGTACCATCGGTATATCGAACGGCCTTTCACATACCCTTGAGGTATATCGAAAGGTACTTCACGTACTCGATTGTATATAGGAAGGCCCCTTGTGAACATTTTTGCATTAGATAGCACTACTACCAATTTGATATTCCAGGTACCTTGTGTATATCGAGAGACCCCACTAGGATACCCTATCCATCTGAGTTATCCTTTTGGCCTGTCCTGTGAGGTTCCTAACTATTATCCACTCCTTTCACATGTTTGCTTGTTGCTTTTAGTTTGAGTAGCACTTGTTATCTGTACAGTTAGGAATTTTTAGAAGAGAGAGATATTTTTGTTACATATTTATGGCTTCACCTTCCGGGACTACCAACCAAGAGACTCCTTTACCAAGCATGTCTTTTGTGTTCCCTCCATATGGGGATGTTGGTCATCCTCTCATGGCTACGTTAAGCCTTCCTGGATTGACTATTGGATTACTTTCTTGGTTATTATCTATTCCAATTATCCCATGTACACTAGTTGCGTCTAATCCTAATCCTTCATCGCAAGAGCATCAACCTCATGTTGATCCCTCTCCTTCTTCACCAGATGTGTCTTCTCCCGTTTCTACCTCTTCTCCTGTTGAAATTTGTAGTACTAGTAGTCAGGTGGATAAGAAGAAGAAGAAAAGGAATATTAAGAAGAATAAAAACAAACAAACAACCAAGTCTCAACCAATCACTCCTCCTTGTGCGGACAGTGTTGATCTGCACACCCAAATACCACGTAAACCCAAATTCCCTTGTAGGATTTGCAAGGGTGATCACCTTCTAAAATATTGTCATGCTCTATCCCTAGTTTTAGAAGAGTGGTCTAAGGTTTCCCAGCAACCCATGTCATCAGCCTCTGGTCATCATACTGATGATCCCCCCTCAACCAGTGACCCTGTGGTTAAGAGTCGGAAGGGTAAAGTCAGAAATCCTTGCTTGCTTTGTTTATCTTTGTCCTCTCATGGATGAAGCTTCTAAGTTGTTGAAGATATTATTGTTTCTCGTCAATGGCTTCCAACATGTTATCGTAAGTTGTCTCTTGAACCCCCATTGGTTGATAAAGTGGTCGATCCAGTTCTAACCTTGGTCGATCCCACTCTTCCGTTGAAGAGTGAAATTGAAGTGGTCAATCCAAGTCCATCCTTAGTTGATCCCACTCTTCTTTTGAAGAGTGAATTTGAAGTGGTTGAGTTGACATCATCACCACCCGATCCCACTCTTTCATCAGAGAGTGTTAATACTGAAGTAGTCACTTTGACCAAATCTGTCAAAACCCCAAATTTTCACAAAAATTTAAAATTTTGAGATAACAACAAATGCTAAAACTTGCGGTTTACTAACAGCTAAAGGTTAGTAATAAAAGAAATAGTCAAGTGATTAGTATTACAAAATCTCAATTATGTTAACTCAGTAGTTCTCTTTTGAAACAAGAATAAGGTTTACTTGCGTATTGTTTTATATCTGTTTACTGATGAGTTTCTTCATGTCAAGTAGGTGGAATCTAACTTTTGAATCCAGGGCTTACTTAGCATTTATGCTAACGCAGAAGATTACTAGTTCTTACAGGTTTACAGGTATGATCGCACGAGTAACATTTTAAAATTCATAAAGTATCCAGCGGTGTTTTATTTGCAATTATAAAGCTTAGTAATTAAGCTGCTAAATTCCAAACAACTTCTGTGAGGTAAAACCATTTGGCTTCCTTCAGTTTTTTTTTCTTGTAACAAAGTTCAGATGTACGTAGCGACAGTAAGATATGTTTTGCGGCTCTAAAATAATAATCTCAGTTGCAAAGTAACTTCTACTTTAGTCTACATAACTCACAATGTTATAATGATTGCTTTGTCAGTATGTATACATTAACATATTATCTTATCTGTGTAACAACTGTTCGGCATTTATTTTCTACGAGGAAACTTACAGCCTTTAACCTTCTTGACAATATAAGTTTGATTTGTGCAAACATAAACCATAATGCCTTCTCACATGATATCATTGTTTGCCTATACTTTAACTTCATGTCGAACCATGTGGTTCTAATAATTCTAGACTCAAGTAGGATCATTCATATTCAATTTCTTATTTTTCTATAATACTCCTCTTGTATTAAGTTACTGTCTACAAACAGTTTTACTGAGATTGATGCTTTCGAAAAAGGTCGACTTTCTAGTTATTTTGTGGAATTCTATAACCATTTTACTAACCAATAGACATGGTGAATCATTAGCAAATACTAAGTTGAGTCACAGCCAAAATCCATCAAAGTTTCGTCGCTCTGAACTATGTAAAAGAATTTCATAAAAGTGTTCTTACAATACACTTTGTCAACTTCATAGTTTTGCTACCATTTGATTTATTAGTTCTTATATGACTTATAGACATGCATAATCTATTTTGTTTATTAGACATTCAAGTCTATAATTAGTTCAAAGTCATAAACAAGTTTAACAATAGAGTTTATGATTCTACAAATACTATGTTATGCCAATTTATAAATGTTATAACTTGAAATATCCTTTTTCAAGAGATTATCCATGTATAGACTATAATGTTTCTACATAAGAAAACTATAGATGTTCTGTGGTTATAAACCTTTTAACTTGAGCTCTCCCATATAACACATTACTTCTATCCATATCAAGGTCAACGTTTAAAGAAAAAGGTTACTAACAACCAAATCGTATTAGCGATGTTACAATAATATACATATGGTTAATGATGGAGTGAGTTCTATGCATGAACGATTTCGGGAATTAACCAAAGTTTAAAGGTGACACTTCTTTGCTAGGTCAACATAAATCATAACGTTGATATTCTAACACTGATCTAGCATATGATATGATGAACGGTTTATTCAATTTACAAAGCAATAATTTGGTTTATGATATAGTTTACACATCGTTTCAATGATTAAATAATTGGTTATTATTGTATGCAGGCGACTATAGAAACAATCCACTGCATGGTTTAATTTATCGTGACCACGTGTTCTTCTCCTGGCCAAGCATTGAGATATAAGAATCATTGTAACCCTAACCCTTTTCATTTCTCCTCCATAGTTCACGTTGGCCCTTGAGGTTTCTCTACTTGGCTTTCATGGTGTCCGTAAGCTCTCCTTCATTCCAGTTGTCCCGAGTCCTGGATTAGCATTTCCTTTGCCTCCAGTATTTGATTTTAAAGCCATTCTTAGTGGCTGTGAGTTCTCACTCTACAAGTTTTGTTGATTCTATCGTTGCCCTTGGCTCACTGTCTACTCAAACTTCCTGTCGTCATCCTCGTGGCTCACCGTTGTGTGAGGTTCAGTCTTTACAGGCTGTTGGGTCTAAATTTTTCAAAAGTCTGTTAGTGACAGTAAAATCCACGAGACTGTTCGACGTTTTAAATTCACAGGTAAAATTTGTTCTTAGTGTTCATTTAACTTGCAGCAGGTGTTTTTGTTGTTATGATAGTATAAACAATTCTTAGGTTATTTATTTTATGACCCTTGTCTTTGAAACTCCTTGCAGGGGACTCACGACTACGTACCTTCACGGTGGAGGAAGTATGCAAACAATCTTCGAATGCCATGACTCATGGCTTAATATAGGTAAGCCATGTGGTCAATATATTGGGTTTTACCCTACTTGTATCAAGGTGGTCATTTGGAATAACCCAAATTTGGGCAATCTTTCCTAGACATGCCATAAAATATGCGGTCTCTTTTACAGGTCGTTTGTTGATGTACCAAGTTTCAAACCCTCGCTAGTCGATGGGTAAGCTCAGTCTTAAACTGAGTAATGTAAATAGTTTTGTTTTGATGTTTAGCTTTATGGCTTGTTTAAAATTTAAACAATAGCTCTCCTGTAAAGACAGTTATGTCTTCAAGCTTGTCTCGATTTATCGCAATGCTTAACATTATGCTCTATGTACTCCGATTTTTTACCTTTCTCGACTGTAAGCGAAATTTTGTGCTCTTCCCTAAGTACTCTGTAAAAGTTTATAATTAATGTTTTTAATACTGATACATATAGTCGTAGTTTAGTTATAAATCTTACTCATTTTTGCTCAAAGTTACGAGCTATGGTTTATCCTGTGGAAACCCTCGTTTTTAAACAAATTATTCTACTTAATTTTTAACAAATTCTATTACTTATTTAGTTTGACTGTTAACTAGTGTTACAATGTATTGTGGAAATTCTAGTTTATAATAATTACCAATATCTTTTTGTTTGTCCTTAAAGGACTGCAAGTAATTTAAAATAACTTAGTTGTTTAATAGTTACATAATCCAATTAATTTGGTTTCTAACTTCGACGTATTGACATTTGTAATTGTAATATATATAAGGGTTTCAACCCTGTCATTTACTTTTATAGATACATCATGTTTGTAAAATTAAAAGGAACAGTTCTTTTTATAAGTATACATTTTGTAAATGTTGTTCATTAATGTATTCTTGTTGTTTTTCCTATTGGAATAATAAAAGGGAAATGATAGAATAACTTAAATATTATGAATAAGTTTGTTCTTAGTACCATGTTTATTCTTTACATTTCTTTACTTAGTTAATAATATATGTTAGTGTTAAATTACTATGATTAGTAATTGAACTGTATATTTATTAGTTTATACCTTTATTGAATTAATATAAACAAATAGTTTAGTTGTAACTTTTCTATTGCATAAGCAAAAGGTTAATGAATAAAATACAAAGAAAATATATATATACATGACACAGTTTATCATCCTGCATAAATAACAAAATAATGTATTGTATTAAATACTTCTTATTTACTTGAGTAACTTATTACTATGATAAACCTGCTACCTGTAATGAGTTATGGCTATTTCTTTTCTAGCCTACTTACGTCAACAAGCTGGTTAAACAGTAAAAATAAATAGACAGGTTATTGGTCTTTACTAAAACTAACCTACAAACAGAAATAAATTATTCTGATATTATGAAATGTATAATACATCTATTCAATTCAGTTTTCTATCATATTCTTCATCTATTTTTAAACACACTACCTGTCCTAGAGTACGGTCTGGTTTATTCCAGATGGGGGAAAACATAGGTAGGATTATTTCATCAATTACATATTCAATATTCAAATAACTAAAGGTTACTAGCTCTATCAGTTCACTACAAAACATGTAAATCATTTCTTATTCATTCATTCTCAGATATAACTTTTAACACAACAAATAAAAGACTATAGAACCTGTTTAAAGCTGGATGACAACAGCGTTGGGAGGCTGTTCCTCCCTACCAACTCCTGGAGAGCGCTCAAACAACGTCTCCTCAGGATCCCCAAGCATTTTCCTGGTCTCCTTGGCTGAGAACTGGTGGAGCAAGCAATAAAATACTAGTCCAATGACTCAGTACTAACTCTGCACTCAGCAACAAGATCCTTCAGCTGCATAGTTGTACTAGATCACCTTCTGCAGTTTACCCCTCAAACACCTTCCACAAATTCCCTTCCCAATGAAATCCTTTGAAGTACATTCACTTGAATGATTCTCTTCTTGGAAAATGAGCAGCCTCAGCTCTCTTCAATGGGCATTTTTATTAAGATTTCCTAGGTCTTTTTGTGTTAGTTGTCATTAATTGAGCCACCTGCTTTGATCCCACTTTATTGGGGGACCATGACCCAAAATGTAGGGAGGTTGCCGCTTGCAACATTGGAAGTGTTTGAGGATGCTGCCACTTGTCTATTTGCTCTCCACCTAGTCTCCTATTCCAACTTGACCAATAACACTCTTTTTAACAACTCTCCCAAGCTATTGTCTCCCCTTTTATTTATTTATAATTAAAATATTCAAAATTACATTCAATATCCTAGTCTCTGTTGAGTCATCATTTACGACTTAGCATAAAATTTAACATAATGTCTTGGAATAAAATCAAATAAGATAATATTACTTTGCAAAATTGGGACATGTGAAAAAATCTCCGCCTTGTTCTTCTCTTCCAAAAGAGAATGAACCAAAACCTGCCGAAGTTTTTATGCTTCGTTCTAATTGTTCTCGACAAGAGGAAATCTTGTCTGTTTCGACAGAACCCTCTCCAAGTAATGAGATTATTTCCTTTGACTAGAGTAACCTAACAGAGTCTCGTCTTCATTCGAGTGTTCCTCTCTAGATAGTTGTGAATGTTACTGCTAGGTGGATACTTCGCACTATTGTTGATGAAGGGGCTTCTGTTAGTATCCTATCCTCGACTGCTTGGCAAGCTTTAGGTTCTCCTCAGCTTGTGCTAGCCATCGATCAGATACTGGATTTTAATAGAAGACCTACTACACCGTTAGGGACCCTTCCTTATTTTCCTATTACATTAGGAGGGAAAATTGTCTGTATTGATGTTATGGTGGTCCAAGTTCCTTTAGTTCAATCTGCTCCTTGGATGTGATTATGTTTATGCCATGAAGGTTGTTGTGTCCACACTCTTTAGAGTGATGAATTTTCCCCATGATGGGAATATTGTGACCATTGATCATCTTTCCTTTATTACACCTGACCATCGCATCACTCCTAGTAATCAGACTGCCCTAAATGTGCCGCATGGTCTTCTGGTTCCTTCCCCTTCTTCTAGTTAGCTTCTTCCCATCATAGGTAAAATGGGGGGCATGGCTCTATTCTATGGACATCATAATGTATCTAAGCCACTAGCTTTTATGAAATGTGGGAAACCTACCAACCTCTGGATATCATGTTTGGTAGGAGCAGATTTGAGAGCATAGTTTACCTTTTGGTTTCAAGCTCGTTAAAAAATAAAACCACTCCTCAAGCATAGTTTACCTTTTGGTTTCAATCTTGCATAAAAATGAAACCATGCCTTTGAGCAAAGTTCCCATTCTGTGTCGATCTCGTTCAAAAATGAAAAAGATTCCTATGAGCAAAGTTCCCATTCTATTTCAAGCTCGTTAAAAAATGAAATGGATCTCCTCAAGCATAGTTTACCTTTTGGTTTCAATCTTGCATAAAAATGAAATCATTCCTGAGCATAGTTCATTTTCTATTTCAGGCTCGTTAAAAAATGAAGTAGGTTTCCTTAAGCATAGTTTACCTTTTGGTTTCAGGCTTGCATAAAAATGAAACCATGTTCCAAGCATAATTACCTTCTGTTTCAAGCTTGCGTAAAAATGAAACAGATACCCTTCCCTTGATTCGAGTCTTCACTTTAGTGTTAGAACTTGAACCTTCGCCTTATTGATTCTCGTTCTTCCTACCCCCCTGGTGAACATTTTCACATTAGTAACCAGGATTTTAGGTTGGGTATGGAAGAAGAATCGTCAGACGAAACGAAGCTTGGGAGGCATGTCGAGCCCCTAGCAAACATGCTAGGGGTAAGCTTCACTAGCAATCATGTTGGGGGAAATATTCCAACCTCTGTATATCATGTTAATGGGATTTTTCAAGCATAGTTTACCCATTGGTTTCAAGCTTGCGTAAAAATGAAACCAATCCCTGAGCATTCTTTCAATTGATCTTCGAGCTCGTTAAAAACAGTAAGATGGTGTTGAGCTTACTTTTCATTTTTTGTGCTCTGGTTAAAACATGAAAAGTGTTTTGATCTTAGTTTGTTACTTTTTCATGCTCTGGATTCAAACATGAAAAAGGTTAATGGAGTCTTCTTTTCGCCTCTTTTTCAGACTCCTTAAACACGAAAAGATCGTCGAGTCCGTTTCCGATTCTTTCCAGGCTCGTAAAAAATGACATTGTGTAAAGAAAGCTCATGGAGTTCTCTTTAAACTCTTTTCAAGCTCCCTAAATATGAAAAGATCATCGAGCGATATTGTCTTCTTCATGCTCGTTAAAGTATTTGAAGAGTCATCCATCCAATGGTAGGTTATCTCTTTTTCAGTTCGGATAGGACTATTTACGAAAAAGGAACACTCCAGCCAATCATGACTGGAAGAGTTCTCTAAGGTATGATTTTACACTTTTTTCAAGCCTTAGAGACTAAATCATATGAAAAAGGACCCCTTTGGAGTCTTCTTCCGTATTCATTCAGAGTCTCTAAACGTGAACGATATCGAGTTTTCTTTTAGTGGACTAGTTAAATTAAACATTGAGAGACCTGTTTTGGGAATGAACCCCTCCTCTATCAGGTTCGAAAAACATATCAGTCTGGACTTGTCTTCTGACAAGCTATATCGAGTGTTTGTTAACCTTTTTGAACTCGTAAAACCGAAAAGAGGCACTCATCAATCATGATGGGGGAAATTGGAAGGGAATCATTTTGCAAATAATGGTAGTTGTTTGTCATTGACTTTGAACATGGAACTTGTCTGCACATCATATCAGTCAATTGGGTATTCAACTGATCTCCATGATGATCCACTTTCATGAGTCATGTCACTCCTTTGATTCTTTCAAAAGAATGCATTGTTCACTATCGCATTGTGTGTCTATCCTGTTTAGTCATGCTGCCAAGTCCTTTTGTCGTGACGCCCGATGTTCAAAGGGGATTTGAAGAAGTGTTACCTCTACAGTCTACACAGTCTTTGTGTCAGTATATTTGATTCAGTCATATGGTTACTACATTCACATCATTCCAGAACTATGTTCCAAGTTTCGTGTCATCGATGTGGGACTCATCATGGCCCTCCTTCGACGAGACTTTTCCCGTCGACATCAGCTCATCATCCAGGAAATAGTCTTAGAAACAATATTTAGTACCTTGAGATCTGTATTCCGTAATGACATATTCTCTCGCTCTCGACATAGTTTCACATCATTGACCTTTGATCGATAGAATCGACTGGGTGTTCGACATCAAGACATCTGTTAACACTCAGTAGATTGTACTATGGTACCTTGGGAATCATTAACATTAATGGTGATCTCCCTCGTGCTTGTTAACGGTTCACATCATTAGCCAGTAATCAAGTGGTTTCTACCATGTTCGACTTCAGATCATTGTAATCACATGGATAGAATCGTACTTTGTGGAAGACGAGATGAAGACCCTGGGTATTTGTTTAAAGTGCTCATTGCTTTTTCCCCAGGTTGCGATGGATTTTTGTATATCTAGCATGGATCCACATTTGTATGGTCGTGGCTATGCTCAAATTTGCATTTGTATGACATAGATCTACGTTGTATGTCTAGTATCTATGTCCAAGTTTGAGTTCTCTATCACATGGATCTACACTGTATTCTAGTAGCCATGCTTGTTTATTCCTCTCATGGATCTGCCTTGTATTGGTTTGTAGCCATGAGTTTGGTTACTTGTGTCTATGAGTCAACATACTAATGTACTACAGATGCCTACTTGACGACATGCTCTGATCGAGCCAACATTTTCATCTCATGGCGACGACTTGTTCTCTCAAAGCTCTCGTTTATCATATCCCTCTAAGAATCATGCTTTGGGGGGCATCCTGTTATACCAAAATCATGTCACCATCATGTGATAAGACATTTGACATACCTACTTTCCCTGAATCCCAGCTCTTGGAGTGGTCTTTCATGAAAATTCCCAACACCGTGCTTCCTTTGTTATCCAAGAGTGGTACCCTGTTCACACCACCTATCCCTTGTTGTCCACAACCAGTGCCACCGCTTATGGCCCTTATTCCATACACATTTCTTACCAGAACCGCTCTGTCATTTAAGGAGAAACACAGTACTCTAGGTAAAAAGGAAAAAGATAAGTTTCTCGAGGCTTCTAGATGGTAAGCCTCGTGTCTTCCCTTGTCCCTACTGTTGTGGGTCAATTGAGCTCGAGATCCCCCATCCTAGGATCTTAGAGGCCACCTCATCCACTAATATATCAACCATCCTGTTGCAGCTGCAACTGTTCTCCCCAATTTTTTTCAAATTTTGGACCCCCCTTTATGATTTTGATGCTACGTTGAATCAATTAGATCCGTGAGTTTTTGGTCATGCTTTAATTTTGGATGATTTTCGAAGATGAACTCTCATTCTGTTTTCATAAATTGATTGTGTTGGAAATTGTTGCGGGTAGCAGATGTTAGAGTCTGGTTTTTGTAGTCGAAGATGAATCGGGTCAAGTGTTTTTTGAAAAAACGTTGTTTCGGAGGTGAAATAGTTCCAATCTATGCCAAATTTTAAAGTTTTAAACACTTAGATCGGAGGTTGTTGTCTGTTTCTCTTCCGCCGTTGTGGCTCCCAAATCAGCTAAGCACCCGATGTATAAGTACTTCGCCCGCTGATGCGTGTCAGTCTCCTAGTCACATGTCTATAGCCTTTTCTCTTCCACCGTTGCAGCTGGGAAAAGCATTTGGCTTCCGATGTTAATGTCCTACCGAGTTCCGATTGGAAGTTTTCCCGCCCATAGCTTAGGTCTTAACTCTTTCGACTCTGATGTGCTTAAGTGTTTTCGTAGTGCCCGTCACCTTTAAAGACCCGCTTATGCGGCTGCAAATAAGTCTACCCTGCCGATGTTAGCGTTCTAAGCTGCCGATGAGTGTTTATTTCCCGTCATTGGTGATTCCTTCGAACCCTTAGGCGGACGAGATAGTGGTGTCAGTGCTTGTAAAAATCCTCGTAACCGTGATGCAGTACATGGATTTTCCTGCTACTTAGCCATTTTGGTTGATAAAATTTAACGTAGTTTGATTTTTATTAAAAAATACAGCCCCCATGAATGATAGATGTCATTCTATTGCAGGAAGATCCAAAAGACTGTTCATACTGCCGCAGCGCGAAGGAATAGATAGGAGACAGGATCACAAGGAGGGCAAGCAAAGTAGAAGGCAAAGCCAATAACGACAAATGCACAGACCTAAAAGGTCTGTCACTTACTCAGCGGATCATGAGTGCTCACAGAAAAGATAAAAATAAGGATATGAAGCATTTTGGGGGGCTGAAAGGTCACATGTTTGGGGGAAGCCCAAGGGGTCAACTGGTTTTAGTTTAAATATTGGAAAGTTAGAACTTACAGGGGGATTTTCCCTGGAAAAACTTGTAAATTAGTGCTTGTAAAAGGAACTATTTCATTTTACAACCAGAGACTGCAAATTTTGCCTGTTGGAGAAAGTGCTATGTGGAATGTATCAATGTGATTAAATGAGCAATGTTGAATGGGAACTTTTTCGTTTTCAACTGTGTTTCATTAACTGTGAGAGCGTTCTAACTTCCTGAACCTATGTTCTTGTTTGAATGTTCTTTAGTATACTTTGTGATGTCTTCCACCATGAGTAATGGGGTTTTTAACTGTTGATGAGCTATCTTATCATGTATACATTTATTCATGTTTATATGTTTGGTTAAAAGAGTAGCTATCTATGATTTGCCATAACACATGGACAGTGGTGCATTACTCATGAATTAATATCCAGCTCTCTAGAGATAGTTTAGTTAGTATTTACTTTCTCGTAATTTATGTGATTTAGATGCTTGTGAGTTCTAAGACGAGAGGTAAGAACCTGCGCATCACTTTGTGACAGCTCCTTGCATTCTTATCACCCTGCATTGTTAATTAAACACGTGAATTTCATACTTTAAGTCAAAATACAAAAACATACACGATGGACCGGGCCGCAACCGGTAAACCCTTTTGTTACTTGACCTACGGTAGCCGAACCGCAAATTGGATGGATTCCCTACACCAAACAGTCACGGGCTAGTTGGGAACGTTGGCTGGGGAGAATCCCTTGCTGTTGTTGCCTGCGAATTTCCAGGCCTCAACAGTTTCTGGTGCTAGAAGGAGGGCCGCCATTGCATGGCTGGCCGAGGAAACCCATTTTCCTGGGACTTTTCCATCGGTAACAGTTCAGAAAGCAGTGGACTTCATAATCCAATTCCGGAAGAAAGGAGTAGAGAAAAATTATTTTCTCTTGACAACGAGGTTGTTAATAATCTGAGAAGACACACCAGGGCATATGTGAAGAAGATTGGAGGATTGCCGATAATCCCTGAATTGCCCCGAAGAGATAATAAACGGAAAGATCGTCCTATATTGGAAGACTCAGTGCTGGTTGGGGATTGGGAAGAGCTAGTAGAGACAGCCTTACAGGAAGTTGTACTGCCTTTGAATCAAGAAGGCCCGGATACTCCTCATAGTTCTCCTACTCACACTCATTTTTGCTCACCTCCTCACTCTCCACCCAGACTCATGGCAGGCATCAACGCCGATTAACTACCCAACCCACCGAATCCACCACCTACCTGGAGAGCCAGATCACCTTTAAACCTACCACCTCCGTTGCATGATTTACCTCAATCCTTTGAAAAGATGCTTCCCAAATTCGACCCAAGTGAGAAGATACTAGTAGATGACCACCTACAAAAATTTTATTTGGCAATAAAAGGGTTAAGGGCTGGGGAGTATGAGGATGTAGTTTGCAGTATATTCCCGCACACCCTTAAAGGAGCTGCAGCATCATGGTATTTTGGGTTGCCCGCAAACTCTATCCCTGATTGGGACACCTTCGAGAGGATCTTTAGAAGTAAGTATGCGACCCAAAAGACTCATGCAACCCTCATGAAAGGGCTATGCACCTTAAAGAAAGAGAGAAAGGAAAAGGTGCACAGCTTCACTCAAAGATTTGCAGCGTACCTCAAGAATTTTTCTGAGGCTGATAGACCTTCGTATAAAGTCTTGATTGAATATTACACTTCGGCTTTACGACCCAAGCTGGCCATGTTCGCCAAAATGAAGGCCAAGCCCACATTGGCAGAGACTTATGAGGAGGCAAAAAAGGTAGAGGCTGAGAGAGAAAGTATCGAAGATTATCCCGAACGTTCAGGAGAGAAAATGGTGGGAAGGAAAGCCTTGTTGTTCACTAAGCCTAAGGAAGTGCAATCACCAAATTTTGAAAGTATGGCAAAAATGATGCAGAAGCTTTCTAACAGAATCATAGACTTGGAAAAAGAGAAGGAAACTCAAAAGTTCTACAAGCCCTATTACAAGAAAAGAGAGGACAACAATCAGTCCCAACCTCCTCCGCACAATTCAGCATCTATGAATTTAACAGAGGTAGGAATGGAAAAATTTTGCACTTTCCACCAACAACCCCACTCTGAAAAGAATTGTCCTCAATGGATAAACTCAATGACGTTGGTTATGAATCAGCTGTTGGATTCTAAATTAACAGAAGATGGAGATGAAGAAAGAAAAGAAAGTACCACTTCAACGAAGAAACAAGAAGAGGAGACCATGGTTCTGTGGAATTATGTTTTGTTATTTGATGCAGAAGAAGAAAAGAATCGGGGATACGAGGACATCATGGAAACCAACGTAACAACAAGGAGCCAAGGGCTAGCTAAAGAAAACAGTCTCATGCTCCCAAAGAATAAAAGGCTTCAGAAAAATGTTAAGAAATTTCAAAATAATTCCTCAGCTGATAAAATTCCCGATTTCACTATTACCAGCCAAGATCCTAGGCAGAGTGATGCGTTTGCCAAGCCAAATGAACAAAAAATGAATGTTAATAAGTCGCATCCCATTGAACTGCAGATGGATTATGACATCATGGAAGATATAAAGAAGGTAAAGGCGAACGTCTCACTATTCGAAATGTGCAAAGTGCCACAGCAAAAAGAAAGACTATTGAAAGCGCTTGAAGCAACGGATGAGAGGCTTCCCACTGACAATCGACCCAAGGAAGAAGAAGAAATTGGAGAATCCAGCATTGGAGGTAAGTCTAAGAACAAGCATCCACCTTTCCTCCTCACTTTTGAAATTTTTAATCACAACGTACATAATTTCCTGGTAGACTCAGGGGCATCGGTTAACATCATGCCAATATCAGTCTACAAAAGGATAAATGGGAAGCCTAAGCCATCCACTTGGAGGGTGGTTCAGTTGGACAGGACGAATGTGAAGGTAGTTGGTGAGATGGAGGATGTCCTAGTCCGCCTGTCCTCAAATGATAAAGTGTGCCAAGTTATTGATATTGTGGTAGCCGACATACCAGATGCTTATGGTCTTGTTCTGAGCAGAGACTGGTCGGCAAAACTAAATGGATATTTTTCCTCAGATTGGTCGCATCTGTGGCTGTCGTATAAAGGAAGCCCGAACCAAATTAAAATTTTGAGGGAGCCTCACATGAAATACAACGTTACTCAACTTGAGGAAAATAATGAACCAGTGGATTCTATGTTGGGAAATTATTTTATTGAATTGGAACCAGGAAATTACCAAGCAGAAGAAGCCAACAACACAACAAACGCCCAGCCTGATCTCCTTTGATTTTCACAGGCTGATGAAATCGATTGTAACATAGTAAACTTAGCAGTAGGAGTAGATTCACGTGCAGTAGTTAGCGATTTCTGGACATTGTTTTTTGATGGCTCTAAGACGTTAGAAGGTTCAGGGGCCGGCTGTGTCCTAATCGACCCCAAGAATAATAAACATTTTCTTTCATGTAGATTAGAGTTTGAATGTACAAATAACACGGCTGAGTATGAAGCGCTGGTGCAGGGTTTAAGGAAAGCAATCGAATTAAAGGTAAGTAATCTAAAAGTTTTTGGAGATTCTGAAAAAATTGTAAAACAAATCCGGAATCAAATACATTGTGTTTCTCCTCACTTAAAGGCTTATCAAAATGAGGTATGGGACCTACTCAAATGTTTTAACGCATTTAATATTATTTCAATTCCAAGACTTAAAAATGCAGCGGCTGACTTGTTAGCCACATCAGCTGCTAGGCTTGTGCCTACTAATAATCGATGCTCTGTTGAATTGCTTTTCAGGCCCTCGGTCCCTGATATGATTACCAACTTACAAGTGTTCGACGATGATCAGCAGATTATAGAATGCTTAACCAATGACGAGGTATTTAAAGGAGCAATTATAGATGATGAAGAACATCAGGCCGAGCTGAAGTATGATAATTTCATCCCTAAAGGAGTCAAAACCTTAGAAAGAATGTTCGATTTAAATGAAAAGTTCAGAAGACCAGCAAACGTGAAGACTCACATCTCATCTCTACAGTTCGAGCTGATAAATTTAGGGACTGAGACAAATCCTAAATATGTGAATCTTGGCAAATGTTGTTCACCAGCAGAAAGAGATAAGTTCATCAGTCTTTTTAATCAATATAAAGATGTTTTCACCTGGACATACGAAGACTTAAAGACATATGACACCAGCATCATCCAGCATGTTATCCCCATAAAATCTGGTGTCAAACCTTATCAGCAACCTTTAAGGAAAATGCACCCCAAATTGGAACCTTTGATCCAGAATGAAGTCAAGAAATTATTGGATGTTAGGATCATTTTTAAGGTCAGACACTCTGAATGGGTCTCAAATCTAGTGCCAGTGAGGAAAAAGTCTGGAGAAATCAGGCTATGCATGGATTTCAGGAATTTAAACCGTGCTTCAGATAAAGATAACTATCTTGTGCCACCCATGGAGCAACTACTACAAATGGTCTCAGGTTCTGGACTATTTTCGTTATTAGACTGTTTCTCAGGCTACAATCAAGTATTAGTAGCCAAAGAAGACAGATTGAAGACAACATTCAGGACCAGATGGGGAACCTTCACTTACAGAAGAATTCCCTTTGGGCTTATAAACACTGGAGCCACATTCCAGAGGGCTATGGACATAGCTTTCCATGGATTGATTGGCCGTAGTGTTGTAGTGTACCTTGATGATATTACGATATTCTCAAAGAGGAGAGAAGAGCACGCGTTTCATTTAAGGCAGATTTTTGAACGCTGTCGGAAATATGGCATCTCACTCAATCCCAAGAAGTGTGTGTTCGCTGTTACGGAGGGTAAATTGTTGTGTCATGTAGTTTCAAAGAAGGGAATCTCTATAGATCCGGAAAGGATCAAGGCCATTGAACAGATCCCCTTGCCCCATAATAAAAAGGGGATGCAATATTTTATGGGAACAATAAACTTCGTACGAAGATTTGTGCCAGATTTTGCCCAGATTGTCAAATCTATGCAGCAAATGGTGAAGCAAAGTGCACAGTTCAAATGGACTGAGATTGAGAATAATGCATTCGGAAAAATTAAAACTATTGTTGCACACGCGCCCTCCCCTAAAAATCCCAGATTTCGATAAAGATTTTATTCTGTATGCTTTTGCATCTAATGATTCGCTAGCAGCTGTGCTTACTCAAAAGGAAGATGGGGGGGGATGAATTCCCAATATCTTTCATGAGCACTGGTCTACAAGGGGTCGAATTAAATTACCTGGCTATTGATAAACAAGCTTACACAGTATTCAAAGAAGTGAAACAATTCAGGCCCTACATATTAAAAAATCGAACCAAGGTGATCATCCCATATCCAGCTGTGAGGTCCCTTTTTGTACAGAAGGAGTTAGGATAAAGAAGGGGCAATTGGGTAACAGCTCTTCAAGAGTATGACCTTGAATTCAAGCCAGCTTCTATAGTTAAAGGGTAGGGGTTGCACAAACTAATGACTAAAAATGGGAACAATGATGAACACGCCTAAGAAGACGAGGCTAAATTACATTTGATGGATGTATGTCCTTTGTTCACAGCCCCTGAATCTTGGTATAGAGACCTCGTGCATTACCTTCAGTCAAGGTTGTTGCCAGAACATTGGAATTCTAAGCAAAGAAGAGCGCTGCGTCTCAAATCAGCCTCCTACCAAATTATTGAAGGAATATTATTTAGAAAAAACTACGACGGAGTTCTTCTCAAATGCTTAGAGAAAGAAGATGCGAAGAAAGTAATGACAGAACTGCATGATGGGCCTGCTGGGGGACATTTTTCAGGATATACCACAAATCACAAAATTCTTAGAGCCGGTTACTATTGGCCCATGCTTTTCAAGGATGCACATGCCCATGTCAGGAAGTGCGATATTTGTCAAAGGTGTAGTGGAAGACAATCTAAAGCAGCCGCACCACTGAAGCCTGTGATGATCACGGAGCCGTTCGAGCAATGGGGATTGGATATTATTGGGGAGATAAATCCGAACTCCTCCCTACAACACAAGTACATTCTGACCGCGAATGACTATTTCACTCGCTGGGTCGAAGCCATCCCTCTACGCAAAATAAATGAGGACACGGTCATCAGCTTCCTACAGGACCATATTATGACCAGGTTTGGAGTTCCAGTTTCTTTGGTATTTGATAATGCTAGTTACTTTTCATTGATTAAATTAATTGTTTTTGCTCATGAGAAAGGAATAAAGTTGCATTATTCTGCTAATTACTATCCACAAGGAAATGGCTTAGCTGAATCCACTAACAAAAATCTGATTAGAATTTTAAAGAATACTGTGATAGAAAACCAGAGGAGTTGGCACTCAGCGCTACCAAACGCCCTTTGGGCTGATAGAGTCACCCCCAAGTATTCGATAGGAGTATCGTCGTATACCCTTGTGTATGGTAAAGAAGCCATTCTTCCCCCCAATATCATGCTACCCTCTTCCATAATAGCTCAAGAGTCTAGAGGGTCGGAGAATGAAGTCTTGCAGATGAGGATATATAATCTCCTGAAAGCAGAAGAGGCTCGATCTAAGGCCAAAGAGTGCTTTAAACAACAACAAGAGGTAATCAAGAGATGGTTCGACAAACACAAGGCAGGAACAAATTAGGACTTTGAAGTGGGAGATTTGGTTCTCAAGTGGGTTCACCCCCATGATGAGAAAGGAAAACACACGAAATTCCAACATTTGTGGGTAGGTCCTTTCCAGATTGCGGCAAAGCTTGGCCCTTCAACTTATAGGTTGCAAGATTTACAAGGGTGGGAAGAGAACTTGCCAGTAAATGGCTTAGTTCTCAAGCCTTACTTTTCCTGAGCTTTGTTGTGTTCTTTTATCTTGTATATAAATAATCTGGCCTGGCCGTCGTCTTTGAGTCATGATGTTTAGTTTGTTTTAGTGCAAGTTTTACTGATTTCAATAAAAGGAAATGAACCCGTGGTTGCATAGAGAACATCATATTTTTTAGCATGATTAACATTCTTGGGTATAAGACTGTATGTTGTTGTTTATCTAAAAATAACTTCTTCCATTTTAGCAGTTTTCTCAAATAGATGTGTGCGCATTGAAGTCCTGCTTAACCCCTGTGAAATAAACCAGAATCAAAGGGTCTGGAATACTATTTTGAGGCTCCATCCATGTCAAATTTAAAATGTCCCAAGGAGTGACAGCAAAGGGCCCATGGAAAGAAGCAAGGTAGACAGTATATTAAATACAAATGATCCCATGCCAAGAAACAAATGCCAAAAGGCAGATAAGAGTAAAAAAACTCCTATGAAAGCATTATATATCAAAACAAATGTTGAACCATAAGTACTAAATCGCCAAAAGTTCCTCTCCATCCATGAGCTGAAACGTGAAATACACCTCTCACACAAAAGGACACTTGGGATAGAGCCTGAATTAAAATTCAGAAAGAAAGGCATGCGGGAGGACTCATATGAAAAGGACAAAAGTCCAAAAGCACAAAAGTGCTAAAGTGGCATGGGAATGAGGAACAAATGAATATTGTTGTTTGCCATATGCTACAATCCTGTGGTGTCCAAGCTGCCAACTACCTGAAGACAAAGCAACAATGAAACACATCCTTCAGCCTCAACAGAGTTATCTGGACTTGAAAATCTTGGTTTCCACTCTCCCAAATTGGACTATCGTCAATGAATAAAGGTACACACTTTTGCCATTTGAGAAATCCAGATAGCTGGAAGAATTCAATAAATGCATTTGTTGTTAAACAGTCTATTACTCAAGGAATAATCATCCAAAGATCTAGGTTCACTAGGTAATCGCCAGTTGTTGCAGCTGCAACTGTTCTCCCCAAAAAATTTCAAATTTTGGACCCCCCTTTATGATTTTGATGCTACGTTGAATCAATTGGATCCATGAGTTTTTGGTCATGCTTTAATTTTGGATGATTTTTGAAGATGAACTCTCGTTCTGTTTTCAGAAATTGATTGTGTTGGAAATTGTTGCGGGTAGCAGATGTTAGAGTCTAGTTTTTGTAGTCGAAGATGAATCGGGTCAAGTTTTTTTTGAAAAAACGTTGTTTCGAAGGTGAAACAGTTCCAATCATTGCCAAATTTTAAAGTTTTAAACACTTAGATCGGAGGCTGTTGTCTGTTTCTCTTCCGCCGTTGCGGCTCCCAAATCAGCTAAGCACCCGACGTATAAGTACTCCGCCCACCGATGCGTGTCAGTCTCCTAGTCGCATGTCTATAACCTTTTCTCTTCCACCGTTGCGGCTGGCAAAAGCATTTGGCTTCCAATGTTAATGTCTTGCCGAGTTCTGATTGGAATTTTTCCCGCCCACAGCTTAGGTCTTAACTCTTCCAACTCCGATGTGCTTAAGTGTTTTCGCAGTGCCCATCACCTTTAAAGACCCACTTATGCGGATGCAAATAAGTCTACCCTGCCGATGTTAGCGTTCTAAGTTGCCAATGAGTGTTTATTTCCCGGCATTGGTGATTCCTTCGAACCCTTAGGCGGACGAGATAGTGGTGTCAGCGCTTGTAAAAATCCTCGTAACCGTGATGCAGTACATGTCTTTTCCTGCTACTTAGTCGTTTTGGTTGATAAAATTTAACGTAGTTTGATTTTTATTAAAAAATACAACCCCCATGAATGATAGATGTCGTTCTATTGCAGGAAGATCCAAAAGACTGTTCATACTGCCGCAGCGCAAAGGAATAGATAGGAGACAGGTTCGCAAGGAGGGCAAGCAAAGTAGAAGGTGAAGCCAATAACGACAAAGGCGCAGACCTAAAAGGTCTATCAGTTACTCAGCGGATCATGAGTGCTCACAGAAAAGATAAAAATAAGGATATGAAGCGTTTTGGGGGGCTGAAAGGTCACACATTTGGGGGAAGCCCAAGGGGTCAACTGGTTTTAGTTTAAATATTGGAAAGTTAGAACTTACAGGGGCTTTTTCCCTGAAAAAACTTGTAAATTAGTGCTTGTAAAAGGAACTATTTCGTTTTACAACCAGAGACTGCAAATTTTGCCTGTTGGAGAAAGTGCTATGTGGAATGTATCAATGTGATTAAATGAGCAATGTTGAATGGGAACTTTTTCGTTTTCAACTGTGTTTCATTAACTGTGAGAGCGTTCTAACTTCCTGAACCTATGTTCTTGTTTGAATGTTCTTTAGTATACTTTGTGATGTCTTCCACCATGAGTAATGGGGTTTTTAACTGTTGATAAGCTATCTTATCATGTATACTTTTATTCATGTTTATATGTTTGGTTAAAAGAGCAGCTATCTGTGATTTTCCATAACACATGGACAGTGGTGCATTACTCATGAATTAATATCCAGCTCTCTAGAGATAGTTTAGTTAGTATTTACTTTCTCGTAATTTATGTGATTTAGATGCTTGTGAGTTCTAAGACGAGAGGTAAGAACCTGCGCATCACTTTGTGACAGCTCCTTGCATTCTTATCACCCTGCATTGTTAATTAGGCACGTGCATTTCATACTTTAATTCAAAATACAAAAACATACACGGTGGAACGGGCCGCAACCGGTAAACCCTTTTGTTACTTGACCTATGGTAGTCGGACCGCAAACCGAACGGATTCCCTACACCAAACAGTCACGGGCTAGTTGGGAATGTTGGTTGGGGAGAATCCCTTGTTGTTGTTGCCTACGAATTTCTAGGCCTCAACACATCCCTATCCATTAAGCCTTATAAATACAAGCTTATGGCCATGGTTGAGGAGGAGAACTCTTAAGGTATTGTTATGCTGTTGGATTGATCACTTGGCCCAAGACCATTTGGGAGAGCATAGAGAGCTAGAGTTGAAGCTTTTGGGGATGAGAATGCTTGGTTTCATGGAGATGCATGTCAACACTAAGGCTTGGTTGTAAACTTCTTCATATTTTTATCTTAATGCAAGTTTATTTCCATCCCACATTATTGTTGTTGTTTGATTTCACATGTATGTTGTTAGATTCCTTAGTCACTAACATGGATCAGTAAATTGTATTCTGGTGGTTTCGATATGTTTGCGTGTTGAATCTTATTTCAAGTACACAGGGTAACAATCGAAGCATTACATTCCAGGTATCTACGGCGTCTAGGGAGACTCTTCAACCTCTATCCTCTATTTGTTCTAGATCTGAATCCCATTCAGACCAATGGAACACCTTGCTGTCCGCAGGAGGTGAAATATTCTAGATAACAAATCTTGGGACTCCGCTAGGGAATAGATATGTATCAGTTGTTCTGATCTTCCTCAGTCTACAATTCTTGTCCGAATCCAGGCTCCTTCTTCAACTCTCTTCAGTCGAATCTACTTTCTGACTTAATCCATTTGGGTTTGAAACTTCCAGATCTGAGTCATTTCGATCTTTTATGCTCTATTTTCATACACAATCTAGCAGTATTCACCTTGATCTAGTCTTTTTTGACTTGCTCCATCGTTCTCTTTGTGTTTTGGTCATCTACAGGGAACCATGCCTATGCAGTGGGCGAGAAGCGGTGCCACCGCCTGAACAAAGTGGGCAGCACGCGGTGCCACCGCTTGTATCCTATTGGCAAGAAGCAGTGCTGGGATAGAACCGCCCTATCAACACCTGAGAAGCGCGGTGCCAGGTAGGCATCATTCCAATACCTCTTTTTTTCTCATTTTTTGCAAAAAAAAAAAAATTAAAAAAATCAAAAAATTTAAAATAAAAAAAAACGAGCCAACATTTTTTTCGGGGGCTCACGCCCCCCTCCCCCCTTGAGCGTGTATGAATCCATAGTTATTCTCAATAATTTTGATTGATGTTGGTCTTTTAAAGCTTCATAGTTGGCTTTGAATAGAACTTGGTTTTGTTAATCTCTGATTTCTGTCTTCTTTGATAGAACAAGAAAAGATTCATTTCAGCTTTTCTTCATTTGTTATACATGATTTTTGTATGTTCTTTCCTTTTTTCATAAAGTTGTGGAAAAGTGCATATGAAAGTTATTGTATAATTTTGTGACTAGTTCATTCGCACTTTAGTTGAAAAATCTGAACACTTTTGTATAAAGTTGTAACAATCTTTTCTTGCTTTTCATTAGAGGTCTCACTTCTTTTTTAGTTCAAAAGAGAAGCTTTTGTTTGTTTTAGTTAGGAACGGATCATATAAGCAATTTGTTTCATTGTTGTATGGGATTTAATCTATGTTTCAAATAAATTGAACCTCTCTCTCCCTCTCTTAGCTAGAATTTCATTGAAGAGGAAAACTTGCATTATCATATAGATCAGTGTGCATCTTCTTTAATTTCAAGTTTTCACTCCATGGTTCCACCTAAATGCACAAGATAAAATTAAGCGCTAGCTTAGGTTTAAATTTTTAGCAATTTGTGTGATAGATTAGAGACGTGTTCGGGCATCGTTAAATGTAGGATCTGTCGTTATTTGTCCGCACTACATCCCAGGACTCGCGCGGTTCTTCCACGTACCATCGGTATATCGAACGGTCTTTCACGTACCCTTGAGGTATATCGAAAGGTACTTCACGTACTCGATTGTATATAGGAAGGCCCCTTGTGAACGGTTGTGCATTAGATACCACTACTACCGATTTGAGCTCCCACATACCTTGTGTTTATCGGGAGACCCCACTAGGATACCCTATCCATCTGAGTTATCCTTTTGGCCTGTCCCGTGAGGTCCCTGACTATTATCCACTCCTTTCACATGTTTTCTTGTTGCTTTTAGTTTGAGTAGCACTTGTTATCTATACAATTAGGAATTTTTAGAAGAGAGAGATATTTTTGTTACATAGTTATGGCTTCACCTTCCGGGACTACCAACCAAGAGACTCATTTACCAAGCATGTCTTTTGTGTTCCATCCATATGGGGATGTTGGTCCTCCTCTCATGGCTACGTTAAGCCTTCTTGGATAGACTATTGGATTACCTGTTTGGTTATTCTCCGGTCCAATTATCCCATGTATACTAGTTGCGTCTGATCCTAATCCTTCATCACAAGAGCATCAACCTCATGTTGATCCCTCTCCTTCTTCACCAGATGTGTCTTCTCCCATTTCTACCTCTTCGCCTGATGAAAGTTGTAGTACTAGTAGTCAGGTGGATAAGAAGAAGAAGAAAAGGAAGATTAAGAAGAAGAAAAACAAACAAACAACCAAGTCTCAACCAATCACTCCTCCCTGTGCAGACAATGTTGATCTGCACACCCAAAGACCGCGTAAACCCAAATTCCCTTGTAGGATTTGCAAGGGTGATTACCTTCTGAAAGATTCTCATGGTCTGTCCCTAGTTTTAGAAGAGTGGTCTAAGATTTCCCGTCAACCCATGTCATCAGCCTCTAGTCATCATAATGATGATCCCCCCTCAACCAGTGACCCTGTGGTTAAGAGTCGGAAGGGTAAAGTCAAAAATCCTTGCTTGCTTTGTAAGGACATGCACTTTACTTATCTTTGTCCTCTCATGGATGAAGCTTCTAAGTTGTTGGAAGATATTACTGTGTTGGGAAAAATATATGCTATTTAATTCAACACTTAATTTTTCAACCTGAGAAGGGAGCTTGTGAGATGTAAACACTATATGTGCAGAATTGAAGGCTTGAACTAACCTAAGCTAACTAAATATGCAGATGCGCTAACATGCAACTATATGATTTTAATCTATATGCATTAATATCATGAGTTAAATGCAAGAATTTAATCTATCTATGAAAACAGGAAATTAACTAAGAAATTTTGAAAAGTAACTATAAATTCAAATCTAATCTAATATTATATTAATCTATTCTACAAAGACAGGAAACTAATCAATAACTGAGATCAAACTAGTCTAATGCTATGTTAATCTATTCTATGGAAGGAAATTGTAGATACTAATCTAAAAAGCAGACACTTGGTCTGAAAGCGATTTAACTAATGAGAGCAAAACTAATTATTTGCAACAAATTATCTGATCTATATTATAAATTGGAGACTATTCCATGTATGCATAAGTAAATTCCTATCTAAGAATGCAAGTGCAAATGATTTATGGAAAGAAATTAACTATTTAATTGCAAATTCGTAGAAAGCAGAGAAAGTAACTGCAAATTCGTAGACAGCAAAAAAATATTATTCTAAAGACCAAGCGTAAATAAATGCATTGTGAAACACTAAACTAATCAAAGCAAACTAAACTTGGAGCTTTATAATCAAATCTAAAACAATAACTGGAAATATATTCAATCTATAAGCAAACCTACAACAGAAAAACAAAATACTTCTACTCTACCTCTTTAGCAAACTATACCATAAACTAAAGAATCTTAACCAATCATAAACAGATCATGCAATTGATTTACAATTTGAAAAGTAAACTTACACCAAACTAGGTTATGTGAACTTTTTATCATCAAAATGTAAAATACTGAAAAGCCATGCATCTAATACTGAAAACAATCTAAACAAAAGATATAATTACAAAACATTACAATGATACTGAAGAAAGAAATAAGAAACCACAATAAACCAAAACACAATACATAGGGTGAAAGGAGAAAAATATGAATAAAACTTTAATAAATGTTTTAAACAATCTAACCTATGATCCTAAAGACAAACATAACCATTACTTAACTACCATAGTCGAAACATAATCACAAAACTAAATAAATATGCTTAAAATAGATTGACAATACTAAAGGCTGAATGAAAGACTGTATCACAGGCTGGAACGAAGGTCTACACGACAGGCCGAACAAGTCGTCTGAACAGACGGTCCGAATGAGAGGCTGTATACAGAAAATGATAGAAAAAGACATAAATGACCTAATTATCAGTTGATTTTGTGCACATGTAAATACAATGAATAAGGATAATAAATAAACATATCTAATCATCAAATCTGACAGTAAAATAAACTTAAACAAATTCAAGAACATAAAGAGATCATTGCATATTAATAAATTGAAATGTAAATTGCTTAAATTGATAATTTAGAATAGAAAAGAATTAGATAAAACTGAATCTATTTAATTTGATAAAAAACAATCTATTTAACTATCTTGCAAATCAACTATCAATAAACTAGAAATGAGGTAGTTGAAAAAAAAATTGAAAGCAAACTATGCGCGCAGTTAACTATCTAATTCAGAAATAAAATTGCATTAGAAAAATAATAAAACAGACTGTGAATTAAACTAGCTATAGCAGAAAGATGAAAGAAATAAACAAAAAAAAACCTCTGGTTGTTGAGGGGCCCTCCTAGCAATCAGATATGTGAAGCTAAGTCAATCGGTCACCCACAGAAGACGAAAACCATATATCCACAGCTGAAACAAAGATTTTCTATTAAACTGAAGCAAAGCTTTACGAAGAGTTTTTCCTCCCTTCTCTTCAAAACAAAAGAGGTATTTATAATATGATTACAATGGAGATCAGGTTGACCACATCTTGCTAAAACTAGAGGTTCTTCAATGCTATAACAACTACCCACGAATTCAAAAAATGGCCAACCACAATTTCTGGAAAAGTTGGTTTCAAAGAACCATGATTTTCTCCCAAATGGCTATGAATTTGGCAAAACTTCCTCACAATGACTGAAATGGGAATATTCTGCACAAAACCCATGTTCTAGAATTTTCAATTTCAATTTTGTTGGCCCAAAAATCAACTGTCTATTAAAAACACATGGTCTACATGGGCGTCTAGATGAACGTTTGGATGAGCTGTAGTTCATAAATCCAGATTCTGAGCGGATTTTATGCAGGTTTGTTGGCCACACTGACTATTGAGTGCTGAGTTGTTGGATTCTATCTGAGTTCCATTGATTGGGTGTCAGATTCTTGTTGCTTTCCTCCCTCATGTGATGCATGTGTTAATCCTCCATTATGAATGCATTACTTCATAGCCGACACATAAAAAAAAATCTATTAGTTAAGAAAACCAAAGTATGAAATGGCAATATATTCAATATGAATTTTTTTTAAACAAATGGTTTTAAAAGGAATACATATATGAACTTTTATCATTTAAATAACCCAATTCAAAAGGAATTAAAGGGTGTTTGGCTACATTGACATATGATTTAAATAATTAATAAATTATTAAAATTCCATGTCATAAACCATTTTATGTTTTGGTTAACTTGGATATGAGTGGGTTTGAAAAAGTGATTTAAAGTTAAGAGAATTGTTTTAATACTTAATTTCTTTTTAATATTTTTATTTTATTCTTTGTTTAAATTTAAACCAATGCTTAAAACTTTCCATTACTTTATCGTTTCAATTTGTATATGCAGGATCGGAAGAAACGGATAAACCAAACTACTAAACTAACATGCAATCAAATCTAATTCAAAACTCAGGACCAAAAGAAGGGGCTGAATGGAGTGCATAACATCTTTTATTTGCAAAATACTACATTTAATACATAAAAATAACATATTTGTCTAATTTTACATTTAAGATATTTTAATTAATAAAACAGAGTAAAAGACAACCTTATTGAACATAGATGTATTAAATTACGGTAAATAGGTCAAAAATTAATGTAAATAAATCTATTATAAAAGACAATCTCGAGGCCCAACATACCCCCAGACCAAAGGTATGGCACGTCCTCATGCCATGAATGAATCGGAAGTGGTATTTCATTTACTCAAAAACTCTGCTTGTTCATTAATAGTTTATCGGCAATATTTCAGTAAAACGAAGCCATCTTTATTACTACATGAAAACTAGAACTTCGAAAAAAAAGTTATATTATGAGATGACCAAAACAACTTCATATTATTTAAGATTTCTTAATACATACAATTCCGCCACTTGTATTAATTCATGCTTATGAAGACTATATAATTTGAGACTCCCTCCCCCAGACCGAAGGAATGGCATGTCCTTGTGCCATGAATGAATTAAGATTGGGTTAAAGTAGAAAACATGAGGGTGTAGATAGTTTGTAAAGCCTATAGGAAACCAGTCAGCCCTGCTACTTCTCAAAGGTTTATCATCATTCAAGTAATTATGGACAAAGTTTGCATTTCAAGTTCATTAGACTCCTAAGTTTATGGTTCCCACTTCTAGGATAGTGATATCCTAGGTATAGTATGAATTAGACAGTAGGGTCTTAAGTGCAACTTACAAACATTATCAAATGGCATATTGATGGAGTTCATTTTAGATCAACCATGCATACCTTTCTTTAGTAGACTCACAGCAATATTTATTATCACAAAGTCATTTTCATATTTTTTCTCTCTCTTTTTTTATACTTTTTCTCTCTTTTTTTAACAAGTTGTCCTCCCCAGGTAGATTCCCCTCTTTCAGTCGGGCATGTTCAGTACCCCGTTGGGTTTACCTGGTCATACCATAGGCTGGTACCCGCTGCCAGCGAGCCTGTTCAGTACCCCAGCGGGTTAACCTCTTAAACCCATTTTCTATCAAAGGCTCTTATCCCAATGTTTCCAGTCCCTATAGATATTCAAAAAATTATTTTTCCTATGAAGGAGTGGGGGAGGAGCAACTCTGAAAACCATACTACAGGGTGGGATGGTATATGGATTGGAGGACAGCTAGTCTTCTCTTTTTTTAATATCATGGAAAAATAAAGGCTGCAAGTGGAATCTACTGAATCAAAGATACACACGATTGATGGATTTAGTGTAAAGTGGATGGAGCCATAAGATAATGAGTGAAAGGTGTCTCTAGTCCCAAATCTCGCATCTTTCATATAGAGTTATAGTAGTGTTCCCCACAAACTAGGAATTTCATTCACCCTTATGCTACCTTGTAGTAAAGATGCTTAAATAACATGCCTTGATAATGAAGCTAGGATGTACGAGCGGCCTCTAGGTTTTATATAGACCTTAATTTATGACAAATCCCCATGATGGTTAAAGTTCGTCTTGAGTAAGTGATATAATTAGAAATATGCATGTATGAAAATGAATAATGTTATAAGATTGTTTTGGTTTAGTCATTAACATGATCTTCTTATTAGTTCTTTTATTTGGAAAAGAAAACAAAAAAACAAAGTTGCATTATTCCCTAAACTAAGAATGCAGCATTTTATTTATATACATATCTCCCTACCCTAAGAAGAAAGAAAACATGTTTATTCAAGTATATGAGCTTTTCCAATGAAACCAAGTGCGAAGCAAAATAAGAATTGTACCTTTATCCACATATAAAAAAGATTGTTGCAGTGATTACCTAAATGTGGAAGTTCAACCAACTTACTTTTCTTTACATCAATAGGTGTTGAACAAAGAAATGGTATTGTGGTCAAGTTACCTCCTAAAACCATCTTTTGATGTATTCTTGGTACTCACCTTCCTTCACTATGTCATACAGATCCCCTTCTTCTAATTGAGTAGTTGTTTGAGCACATGATGGATCTATTAGTTTGCATGTGGAGAACTCTTTAATTTTTTGTTTATCTCCTTTGGATGTAATCCCCAATGTATCATCTTCTTTTGCAGTCTCGCAAAGAACATTTTTTTGTAGTTCTTGGGATTTTGGTTCATCTGTTATTTCGGGAGAGGTTGATAAGCTCTCAACTACTGTCAATATCTTTTCTTCTTGAGAGATCGAGATCCCAACTGTTGCTAGGATTTAAGAAAGTTCTCTCATGCTAATGAGCACCTTTGAATCCATTTTGTCGGTTGATAGGTCCTGCTTCACACAATGATTAGTCTCTGGGGTTCTTACAACACCCAAAAGAAATTTACTTTTATTTTTATATTTTTTCTTTACTTTAGAATCTAATTACAAAACATATCACACACTTGAAAAGAAAAGACCTTATGACAAACATAAACATTCCTAAAAAAATGAACCGAATGTAACAGATCTGAATGCAACACCTAAGCTTGCTGAATAGATACCACACTTGCATAAGAGTAAATGGCACAAAAGTAAACTACCTAAATTTGCAAGACACAGTGTACATAAAATTAAACTGTGGAAAAGTAAATTATCTACGTTTGCGAAAGAAAAGTTACATTTAACTATGGGAAAGTAAACCACCTCTGTTTGCAAAAAGTACACTTAATACAAGTAAATCAAACTTTGCATGAAGTAAACACATTTGTGCTAAAAAGGAACAACAAGGATTTGGGGTGACCCACTAAAGTGGATGTGTCAAGCTGTCACACTATAGAAATTCCGTAGTGAAGTTGTCTTTGCGTCTTATCGTTTCCCATCCCCCTTGCTGTGTAATGTAAATGCAACCTATCTACACTTATCTACCTAGACTCCAATCCCTCTAGCATCTCTCCAGCAACGACGCCAAAATGTTAAGAAAAATATGCACTATTTAATTCAACATTGTCAACCTGAGAAGGGAGCTTGTGAGATGAAAACACTATATGTGCAGAATTGAAGGCTTGAACTAACCTAAGCTAACTAAATATGCAGATGCACTAACATGCAACTATATGATTTTAATCTACATGCATGACTATCATGAGTTAAATGCAAGAATTTAATCTATCTATCAAAACAGGAAATTAACTAAGAACTTGAAAAGTAACTATAAATTCGAATCTAATCTAATATTATATTAATCTATTCTACAAAGACAGGAAACTAATCAATAACTGAGATCAAACTAGTCTAATGCTATGTTAATCTATTCTATGGAAGGAAATTGCAGATACTAATCTAAAAAGTAGATGCTTGGTCCGAAAGCAATTTAACTAATGAGAGCAAAACTAATTACTTGCAACAAATTATCTGATCTATATTATAAATTGGATACTATTCCATGTATGCATAAGTAAATTCATGTCTAAGAATGAAAGTGCAAATGATTATGGAAAGCAATGAACTATTTAATTGCAAATTTGTAGAAAGCAAAGCAAGTAACTGCAGATTCGTAGAAAGCAAAGAAATATTATTATAAAGACGAAGCGTAAATAAATGCATTGTGAAACAGTAAACTAATCAAATCAAACTAAACTTGGAGCTTTATAATCTAATCTAAAACAATAACAGAAAATATATTCAATCTGTAAGCAAACCTACAACAGAAAAACAAAATACTTCTACTCTACCTCTTTAACAAACTATACCATAAACTAAAGAATCTTAACCAATCATAAATAGATCATGCAACTGATTTACAATTTGAAAAGTAAACTTACACTAAACTACGTTATGTGAACTTTTCATCATCAAAATGTAAAATACTGAAAACCCGTGCATCTAATACTGAAAACAATATAAACCAAAGATATAATTACAAAATATTACAATGATACTGAAGAAAGAAATCAGAAACCACAATAAACCAAAACACAATACATAGGGTGAAAGGAGAAAAATATGAATAAAACTTTAATAAATGTTTTAAACAAGCTAACCTATGATCCTAAAGACGAACATAACCATTACTTAACTACCATAATCGAAACATAATCAGAAAACTAAAGAAATAGGCTTAAAACATATTGACAACACTAAAGGTTGAATGAAAGACTGTATCACAGGCTGAAATGAAGGTCTGTATGACAGGCCAAACAGGTCGTCTGAATAGACGGTCCGAATGAGAGGCTATATACAGAAAATGATAGAAAAAGACCTGAATGACCTAATTATCAGCTGATTTCGTGCACATGTAAATACAATGCATAAGGATAATAAATAAACATATTTAATCATAAAATCTGAGAGTAAAATAAACTTAAACAAATTCAAGAACATAAAGAGATCATTGCATATTAATAAATTGAAATGTAAATTGCTTAAACTGATAATTTAGAATAGGAAAGAAATAGATAAAACTAAATCTATTTAATTTGAAAAACAACGATCTATTTAACTAGCTTGCAAATCGACTATCAATAAACTAGAAATGAGCTGATTGAAAACAAAACTGAAAGCAAATTGCGCGCGCAGTTAACTATCTAATTCAGAAATAAAATTGCATTACAAGAATAATAAAACATACTGTGAATTAAACTAGCTATAGCAGAAAGATGAAAGAAATAAACAAGAAAATAAACCTCTGGTTGTAGAGGGGCTCTCCCAGTAATAAGAGATGTGAAGCTAAGTCAATCAGTCACCCACAGAAGACGAAAACCATATATCCACAGCTGAAACAAAGATTTTCTATTAAACTCAAGCAAAGATTTACAAAAAGTTTTTCCTCCCTTCTCTTCAAAAACAAAGAGCTATTTATAAGATGATTACAATGGAGATCAGGTTGACCACATCTTGCTAAAAATAGAGGTTCTTCAATGCTGTAACAACTACCCACGAATAGGATTTGCAAAGGGCGTTAGGGTTAGGAGGTGGGCGAGAGAGGTGAGAACGCTAGAGTGCATTGGAGTACGGCCGTGTAGGGTTTCAGATCGCCATGGCTGCGCCTGGGGGAGGGCTCTCCCCTCCCTCTGCTCCTTCTTCTGCTGCTGAAGCTTTCCACCGGTTACTCAGGTCTCCGGGTTTCAAGCCAGTGGCTCCAAACATCCTGAAGTTCATTAAAAAATTGGATGCAATCCTTGAAATCGACCTCCCTTCTGAACAGCCAATCAAGATCACCTTAGCTTTGGCGGAGCGAGGATTGGTAGGCCAGTTCATGGGGCTTTGGCCCTCAACAAGAACCACTGATGACTGGATCCAAAGGAACTGGAGGCCTCAGCTCAAGAACAGTGTTACCTGCTACCCTGTTGGTCGAGGGTTCTTCATCTTTGAATTCATATCAAAAGAAGACCGAGATCTCATATTCAGAAATGGCCCGTATTTCATGGGTTCCCAAGGTCTGTATCTCAATAGATGGACCCCTGACTTCAATGCAGAAGTAGATGTGCCGAAAGAAGTTCCAGTGTGGGTAAGACTCCCAAATCTCCCAGTCCATTGTTGGAACACTCAAGCCCTGGAAAAAATAGGGAATGCACTCGGTATATACATTGATAAAGGCGAAAACAAGGGCCAATATTCTTGTGCCAGAATTTGTGTAGAAGTAGATCTGGAAGCTGGGCTGCCTGAGGCTGTGAAACTCAAAGTTGGAGAATGGCATCACTTCCAAAAGCTGGATTACGAACAATTACCTTTCAAATGCCGACTCTGTCATGAACACGGGCACTTCCAAAGAAACTGCCCCAAAACGCAAGCTTCGGAAGAGGGAGAAGGATGGCAAAAAGTCAAAAAAGGGAAAACAACGGGCAAAAGTAATGAAAAAAAGGCCGCAGGGAGCATGCAAGATCACACGTCAAGCTCAACAAAACCGAACCAGGAAGCCACAAATCTCGATCTAGTTGTCATTCCAAATGATGAAGAAGTTTAGATCATCAACGAGCCAGCTGGGAAAGAACCAATCTCTGAAAGCATAAAAAAAAAAGGATGTCATTCCCCCAATAGAGAGGCCGCAGAGACGTTGGATCCAAGGGAAATACCCCAACCTATTCCAGGTCCTTCGTTGGCTACTAAGGCTTTAGGATCCACCATAGAAGCAAGCGCAAAACTTCTCCCAGAATCAGACCCAGATGAAGAATTGGATGAGGATTCCTCAACAAGCAGCCTGCAGGCTACCCCCATAAAAAATCCAAGAGGAAGGAAATCAAAAAAAAAGAAAAGAGAGGAAGCAACTTACCTAGCAATCCTTGATGGCTCGCAAAAGACCCTAAAAGGCATAATGAACACCAGATCCAAAAAAGGAACTACTCAGGCCTCAAAAGGGGCCAAACCCACTCAAAGTAATTAATGCGGTACATCTCTTGGAATCGTAGAGGACTAGGATCTGCTTTAAAAGAAGAAGCAATGAAAGATTTGGTGCGAATTCATAACCCTGAGATTCTGCTATTCCAGGAAACAAAAATGGAGGAATCTGCTACCCTCCAAGCTGGAAATAAATTCTGGAAAAAAGAGCCTGGGATTGGCAACAGCTCTAGAGGTGCATCTGGAGGTATTGCCACTTTTTGGGACTCCACTCTATACGATCTTGAAGATGAGGAGCGAACACTGCACTGGGTGTTCACCAAACTTAGCCATAAACATTCTGGTCAAAGTGTAAGTTTATTTAATCTCTATGTCCCCGTATTACCTTTGGAAAAAAAAGACTGCTGGAGTATGCTTGAATCCTTTCTTAACCTGCATCATCTTGAGAATATCATAGTAGCTGGCGATTTGAATGTCACCCTAGCTACCAACGAGAAAAAAGGAGGATCGTTGGTCAGAGATCCTTCGAGGGAATGGGTCGAAGACATTATGCTGGGATGGGATCTGATCAATATAAAGCCAGTCAAAGGAAAGTTTACTTGGACTAACAAGCGAGTTGGTCCTGGCAATGTAGCAGCCCGGCTTGATAGGTTCCTAGTCCACTCTGCCTTTCTCGACTTGGGCCTTCTAGCCTCTTCAAAAATCCTTCCGCATAGCACCTCTGGTCATAATCCAATCCTTCTCGAGTTGAATCTTGATCAAAACCTTGGTCCGCTTCCCTTCCGTTTCAGCCCGCTTTGGATTCATCAAGAGGACTTTATGCAAGTAGTATTTGACTCCTGGGAAACACAAATAAAAGGATCTTCGTCCTACATTTGGGAAGCAAAAATCAAGAAGCTTAAACTTGACTTGAGAGACTGGGCAAGACGCATTCCATCCCCCATCACAAATCGGAAGTTGGCTCAAGCTGAACTGGAAGCACACCAAACTTTCATGGATTTCAACCCCATCACGGACAGCCTCCTAAAAAAGGAAGAGAACCTGCAGAAAGCTTTCCACTCAGCCTGTAGGATGGAAGAAGAGTATTGGAGGAAAAAATCCCAAAATCTCTGGCTGCTAAGTGGGGACAAAAACACCAAGTACTTCCATAAGCAGGCCGTGGCTCAGAAAAATCACAAAGCGGTCACCGAAATAATTTATCAAGGTGAGCTGATCAAATATTTTGAGGGCATAAAGAACGCTGCTGAGAAGACTTTCAAAGAGATATTCTCTGCTCCCATAGAGGACCCGCTGGACACCTGCGCCCATCCCTTCGATCTCGTCCCTCACCTTATTAATCCTAAGGATAATATCTTCCTTACTGTCCCAATCACCATGAAGGAGCTGAAAGATGTCCTTGATATAATGAAGCCTGACAGCGCCCCTGGTCCTGACGGTTTCACAACAAGATTCTTCACTTCCTGCTGGCCAATAATAAAGTATGATCTTCTAAGAATGATCCGGTATTCACAAAAGATCAACAAGTTGGGAGGCAACACCAACTCCTCCTTCCTGGCTCTGATCCCAAAAGAAAAAGGAGCCAACACCTTCAATAGATTCAGGCTGATCTCTTTGTGCAACACAGGATACAAGATTATAACCAAGATTATAGCCACCAGACTCAAAAAAGTTTTTCCCAGGATTATTCCAGAAAACCAACGTGGTTTTATCAAAGGCAGGAAGATTCTTGACAACATCATTCTAGTTCAAGAAGCAATCCATTCAAGCTTTCAGCGCAATGAAAAAGGTATGGCAATCAAACTTGATTTAGCTAATGCTTTTGACCGTGTAAGACATGATATTCTGTTTGTTGTCATGGGAAAATTTGGCTTCTCACAATCCTTTATAAGCTGGATCAAAGGTTGTGTGGGTGACCCATGGATAGCCCCGCTAGTCAATGGCAGGCCAACAAATTTCTTCAAAGCCTCCAGAGGCTTAAGAAAGGGTTGCCCGCTGTCCCCTCTGCTCTACGCCATTCAATCCTCTTTGCTCAGCTTTTAGCTCAATCTTAGTCAGGACATCCACATGCTGCCAGGTCTAAGAATAGCAAACAATGTTCGGGATATAAAACACGCTCAATTTGCTGATGACACTCTTTTGCTAGGGGGAGAAAATTCTCATTCAGCTGAACAATTTAAACAAGAGCTAGACATTTACCAAAATGTTTTCGGCAGCAAAATAAATTACCAGAAAATCAAAATTTTCAGCTGGAAATGCTCAGCGAGAGAGCTAGGGGATATAGCAAGGTCGCTTGGAATGGAAGGCACTATGGATTGGGACAACTTCACTTACCTGGGCATTCCCATTTGTAAAATCAAAATCAAACCAGCAAATTGGGAGCCTATTATAGACAAAATCAAAGACAAAATCCAAAGATGGAATGCAAATTGGCTCAATCTTCCAGGCAAGACAACTCTTATTAAAGCTGTACTCAACAGCATGCCTATTTATCAGTCCTCAATTTTGCTCGCTCCAGGATCAACTATTCGAAAAATAGAAGGACTTCTCAAGAAATTCATTTGGGAAGGGGGAAAAGGAAATGAAAAGAAACTCCATCTTGTTAGCTGGGATAAGATCAAAAAACCTCGTGAGGAAGGGGGGCTTCAAATTCGGAGTTTACCCAACCAAAATCTAGCTCTAGGAGAGAAGATACTTTGACAGATGATCTCAGGGAAAGAAAGCTGGAGTAAGAAAGCTCTCCGCAAAAAATATTTTCTCGGAACTAGGAAGAGATGCCTTGACATGCAGCCACCAATCAGAAGAGGATCCCCTGTTTACAACTTATGTATGAAATTGTTGGATCTGATCAAAAGGAGCCTTTACTGGATACCGGGGAATGGGAAGAATATCAAAGTTTGGGAAGACTCAATTCTTGGAGAAACACCCCTGGGTTGTTGCTCGAAAATTGACAACATCAAGCTTTGGCTCTTGGCTAAAGGGTCCACCTCGCTGTGGGATCTTTCAGCTTGGGATGACAACCTTTGGCTCCGCTGGGACCTCAGAGACCCTCCTCCTGACCTGCACAATGAAGCTGAAATCCTTACGAGCCTCCTCCAAGGAAAATCCCCTATTAAAGAAGATCTCAAAGATAGAAGAGGGTGGGGTAACATGTCTGGAAAATACTCAACCTCTGAAGGCTATAAGCTCACCCAAGCAATCCCAACGGCTGCCCCCAATCCGGCAATCTGGAAGTTTATCTGGTCTAATCCCTTTATCCCAAAAATTGATTTCTTTTGCTGGACACTTGCCCACAAGAGCATTCTCTCAGGGGAAAACTTAAAAAAACAAGGTATGGAAGGACCTATCCACTGCCTTTTCTGCAAAAATGAGGAAGAAACCTCATATCACCTCCTCCTTGGTTGTAATTTCTCCAAAGAAGTGTGGATTAAAGCCTTGAACCTACATCCGGCCTTAAATCTTCCTGGTTCCATCCAGGGACTGCTTTCGAACTGGATGAATCTTTCTCCCTTCCACCTGTCAAAGAATCCTCTTCTTCAAACAACCTGGAACTGGTTCTTAAAAGCCACTTGCTGGAAGCTGTGGATAGAGAGAAATAACCGTATTTTTAGGGATCATGAAATCCATCCTGATAGAATTGCCACTCAAGCCAGAGCTATTCTTGGGGAAGTCTTGGATCATAATTTTAATGACTTCAGTCGTCTCCTGCCTGAAGAGTTGCAGTGGATAAGTTCAATTATTTCCATCCAGAAGAATAAACCAGTCCCTAATCAACCTCTCCCTGCCCATTGGGAAATTAGGATTGCAGAACCTGAATTCACCATATGGAAGACCTCGCTGAACAAACACTGTCTCTTCTTTGACAGTGAGGCTAAAGGTAATCCAGGTTTAGCTGGATGCGGAGGTGTGATCAGCTCTGCTAATGGAATTACGATCAGTAACTACTCTTGGGGTCTTGGTGTTGAAACTAATAATTTCGTCGAGTTTTGTGGCCTTCTGCAGGGGCTAAAGATTGCCCTGTCCAAAAGAATTACTAGTCTGACGGTCTTTGGGGACTCAAGAATGCTAATTCTTTCCCTAAATCGAAAAAATTGACCTGCTCACCTCAAGCTGGCTCAAGTGTATTAGAAAATCCGATCCTTAAGCAAAAAGTTCCAAACTATAGAATTTTACCATGTGCTTCGGACCCTCAACTCGGTGGCTAACAAAGAAGCAAATTTTGGGACATTCCTGGGAAGAGGCGTCTTAGTCAATGACAGTTTTGAAGACAGATGTGACATTCCTTAGATGCTGCAGAACATTGCTCAAATGGAAGTTCCCCCTTCTGACCTGCACAGTAGTGGTGCTCCACGTTTTTCTGACAGGAAATCTCTGCCAAATCGCAGAGGGACTATGGCTGAACCTCGAGATTCCTTAATCACTGTCAAGCAATCTAAACCAAATCGCAGTTGGGAAAGCCATGAACCATGTTTTTCTCAGGTCGCTGCCAGAAGATCTATGCCAAATCGCAGAAGCATAATGACTCGTGACTATGATCCCTTTACTAATGGTTATTTATTGAACGCAAATCTCCCCATATCTCACAAAAGTGAATCAAAGTTCACAGTGGAGAAAATACACAGCGAAATTTCTGAGCAAGTTTGGTGGAAGCGACTGCAAGCCAGCTATTGGTCGAAGTCTGTTTTGCTCTCTCCCTTCAAGTTGTCTGAAATGGCCTCCTCTTCAGAATCCGGCCCCACAGTTGAAGATAAGATCATCTCTTTGGAGACCTCATTGGGGAGGCTCCGTGCGCGTCTGGACCAGCAAGAGAACCTCCTTAAAGAGTCCAACCAGGCGGGTGAGAAAGCATGGGATCTCATCAACAATGACCTCAGGAAGCTAATAGCTGACCATGACTCCTCAAAGGAAAATCTTGAAGATTTCAAGCCTAGAAGCTCAAGCAAATTTCAAGGACGTTGCCAATGTCCATGGAAATTTTGGGAATCGAATCAGCTCATTGGAATCAGCTATGGCGAACCTGAAAGCCAACTTGGGCAAATGATTCGAAGTCTGAGGAATGTCTGAAATTCCTGGCTCAACCAGCACCCTGCTCCCTTTGTTATTTCTGCGTTCCCTCCTTTTTTAAACTCTGTTTTCTATCTGTTGGCTGTACTGGATCCTAGATCCCTTTTGAACTATAGTCCAACTTAGCTAATGATCTTTGTATCTCTGTCAAAGCACGCGGTAGCTGTTTTACCGGTATCACTATAATCTACTACTATGTTTTAGTCTTAAAAAAAACAACTACCCACGAATTCAGAAAATGGCCAACCATAATTTCTGGAAAATTTGGTTTCAAAGAACCACGATTTCTCCCAAATGGCTATGAATTTGGAAAACATTCCACACAATGATTGAAATGGGCATATTCTGCACAAAATCCATGTTCCATAATTTTCAATTTCACTTTTGTGCCCACAAATCAAGCCTGAAAATCAATTGTCTATTAAAAACATGTGGTCTGCATGGACGTCTGGATGAACCTCTGGATGAGTTGTAGTTCATAAATCCGGATTCTGAGTGGATTTTATGCTATTTTGTTGGCCACACTGACTGTTGAGTGCTGAGTTGTTGGATTGTGGCTGAGTTCCATTGATTGGGTGTCAGATTCTTGTTTCTTGCCTCCCTCATGTGATGCATGTGCTAATCCTCCACTATGCATGCATTACTTCACAGCCTGCACATAAAAGAAAATCTATTAGTTAACAAAAAACAAAGTATGAAATGGCAATATAATTCAATATGAAGTTTTTTAAAACAGATGATTTTAAAAGGAATACATATATGAACTTTTATCATTTAAATAACCCAATTCAAAAGGAATTAAAGGGTGTTTGGCCACGTTGACATATGATTTAAATAATTAATAAATTATTAAAATTCCATGTCATAATCCATTTTATGTTTTGGTTAACTTAGATATAAGTGGGTTTGAAAAAGTGATTTAAAGTGAAGAGAATTGTTTTAATATTTAATTTCATTTTAATATTTTTATTTTATCCTTTGTTTAAATTTAAACCAATGCTTAAAACTCGTCATTACTTTATGGTTTCAATTTATAAATGCAGGATCGAAAGAAACAGATAAACCAAACTAGTAAACTAACATGCAATCAAATCTAATTCAGAACTCAGGACCGAAAGAAGGGGCTGAATGGAGTGCATAACGTCTTTTATTTGCAAAACACTACATTTAATACATAAAAATAACATATTTGTCTTATTTTACATTTACGAGATTTTAACTAATAAAATAGAGTAAAAGACAACCTTATTGAACATTATTAAATTATGGTAAATACGTCAGAAATTAATGTAAATAAAGCCATTATAAAAGACAATTTCAAGGCCCAACACTTTGCAAGTTATGAGAACCAATATTTTTTAAGACATCCATGTGTTGATGTCAAGTTTTCCTCAAAGTAGTGCGATAGTTCAGGATTTGATGCTATAACATAACTAGTGATCTTGAAGATGATGATTCGCATGATATACATATTCCTGAATCTGAAGGTAGTCGAGCAAAGGAGGATTAGGCTTATCAAATGATAAATTTATGAAGCCTCTCAAAATAAAGAAGGTGAATACCGGTTCTCCAGAGAACCCAAAATTTGCCAATATTGGGGACTATTGGGATGATGAGACAGTAGGGAAGATTACAGACTTATTGCATGAATTTGAGGATCTGTTCCCAACTAATTTCTCTTAAATGAAAGGGATTATTGGTGATCTAGGAGGAATGAAGATTCCCCTGAATCCCAATGCAAAATCTGTTAAGCAACGACCATATAGACTAAATCCGAGATATTAGGATAAGCTCAAGATAGAATTAGATAGAATGTTAGACGCGGGAATTATAGAACCTGTCAAAGAATTGGAATGGATTAGTCCTATGGTTGCTTAAGACAATCAAACTGGTAGAGACTGTATTTGTTTTGACCTATGGAAACTAAATGATGCATGCATGCATGGTCTATTAGCTACCCCATTCAAAGATGAAGTATTGGAGAACGTAAGAGGGAAAGAAGTGTACTTGTTTATTGATGGATTCTTTGGGTACCATCAAATAAGAATTGCAAAAGAATATTGGTACAAGACATCCTTTGCGACAGAATGGGGTTGCTTCCAATATATGGTAATGTCATCTAGACTCAAGAATTCCCTTGTTATTTTTTCTAGAATAGTGGTAGCTGCTTTTAAAGATTTTATCCATAAATCTATTGAAGTATACTTTAATGATTGGACGGTCTATGGGATAGTTAAAAATCGTATTGATAATCTTAGAATGATGTTGGATCGATGTAGACAGTTCCATATTTCACTTAATTTGAAGAAGTGTATTTTTGTGCTCCTTTTGGTATTTTGTTGGGTCATGTGGTCTGTCATGATGAAATATTGATGGACCCTACCAATATTGAAATTATTGTCGACATACCACCACCCACACCAGTTTAATAGTTAATAACTACCTTGGGGAATATAGGATATTACATAAAATTTATCCAGGGTTATGCCAAGGTCACAAATCCAATGGAAAAAATATTGAAGAAAGACAGTAAATTCCAATAGAATGAGCAATGTTAAAAGACTCTGGGTATTCTCAAAGAGAATATGTTCTCAAATCCTATATTGGTATTTCTATAATGGAAAAAAGAATTCCATGTATATGTCGACGCATCATATGTCGCTCTCAGCATCGTAATTACGAAGCCATGTGAGGGTTCTCTTTATCACCCCATTGCATTTGCTAGTAGAAAATCGTTGACATCAAAAATGAACTATACCACTATTCCAAGGATTTGATTTTGACATTATTGTCAAGCCAGGTTGAATGAATTTAGGACTTGGCCATCTATCAAGATTAGAAAGTGGAGAAGAGCCTACTAGTCTAGATGATAATCTTCCCGACACGCAATTGTTTGAATTCAAAATGATTGATGATCACTACAAAGACATTGTACATCTATTAACTATAAGATCTGCACCAAAAGTATTTAGTACAACACAGAAGAATAAACCAATTACAAAATATGTAGATTTCCAACTAATTATTGGGTAGTTATATAATATGGGACCATATGAAATACTTTGTCATTGTGTCTTGGAACACGAGTGGACAATGGTGTTGAATTAAGCACATGATAGTGTCGCAGGAGGCCACTACGTAGGAAAAGCGACAGTGCGCTAGATTTTACAGGAAGGATTATGGTGGCTTGCTCTTCATGCAAATGCTAAAGACTATTGTCACAAATGTGGTAGTTGTCAATGAACTATAAAACCGTCACAACGAGATGAAATGTCACTAGTACCACAAGTAAATTTGCAGGAATTTGATAAATGGGTTGTTTACTTTGTGAGTCCCATTAACCCACCAAGCAAATGAATGGGTGCATGATATATAATCATTGCAGCATACTACTTAACCAAGTGGGTCAAAGAAGCACCAGTCAGAGTTATACTGCTACAAGATTTCTATTTAACCATGTAGTGACCAAATTTGGATACCTAGAAACTGTGATAAGTGACTAAGGTACACATTTTGTGAATCAACTAATTGAAAAATTAACCAAGGAATTTTAGATTTAGCACCGAAAAACAATGCCATATCACCCACAAGCAAATGATGTTGTCAAAGTGTTTAATAAGATCTTAGAGAATGCACTGACTAAGATCTACAATGTTCATAGGGATGATGGGGATCATAAGATGCATGTAGTATTATGGGCTTATCGCGCAACATGCAAAATGTTGATAGGACAAACTCCATTCAGATTGATTTATAGACAAGAGGTTGCCATGCAAGTAGAATATATTGTACCTAGTCTCAGAATAGATGTGATTATTGAGATGAAAGATGTTGGTGCAACAGAAGAAAGATTGTCACAATGGGTATAGTTACAAGAAATCGCTTCGTCGCAAATTATCATCAGCTTGTCGAGAAGAAATGACAAAAGGCTTGGCATGTCCTCCATATCAAGTTCAAGTAATTTCATATAGGTGATTATGTCCTCCTATATCATAGTAAATTTTTTAAACATCCTGGAAAACTCTGAATATAGTTGTTGGGACGATATGTTGTCATTTGTATCACTGATGGTGGTGCGACTAGTTTTTATAGCTCGAAATGGCACTTCTCGGTATGAGTGATGACACAAAATATGGCATCAAACAAAATGACTTAATGGATAGAAGAGTTGTAACATTATAAGAGGTATGGACCCTAAATACAAAATATTTACTCCAATATCAACAAATTTGGATTATGAGTCTAACTTGAATACGTGACTTTCCTCTTGTACGTGAGTTGCACACATGCAACCTACATATTTATCCCAAAAGTTGAACACACAAATTTACTCAAGGAAACCCGTGTACCAAATGAAAGTTTCCTTCTTGTAACCTGTGTATTCAATTAAAGCACATTAAAAATAAAAATTAAACTATTCACGATGCAGTTGGACCATTTTGACAACTACCCCACTTCCTATGACCACCCTAAACTCGTAACTCCTCCTCCTAATGAACTATAAAAAGAGGAGAGGCGCTAGAGGAGAGGGGGGCTTTTGGAAGACAAATTTATGCTAGAGGATTTCTTTTGGAGAAGAGAAGCAAGAGGGATCAAATATAGGTTTCAAGGACGCTTGAGCAGACTGAGGTATTTGTAATTGTTACATACACTTCATGAATAAATAAAGTAGTTTCCTTCCATCTCTATTGTAATGTATGTTTCAAGTCTTTATGGAAATGATCTAGATTGTGATTTGGATTTAGGTTGCAGTCATTATATATGTTCATATTTCATATTTTATAGCGGTCAAAGGTGCTTTGAGGAAGGTTATTTCTTTGTTGCATGTATTGGAGCTTCGGAGCAAAGGAGAAATTGGAGAGAATATCAAACTAGGATCAACCTTCATAATAAGGTGCATCCTCTCTTGCACCAAGCTTTTGCTTTAATATATGCTTGTATAATCTCATCTGTCAATCAATAAAACAATTAGTATTTGGTGGCCTCAAACCCCATCCATAATATGAATTCCCTAACAACAGAACTAGCGAATGTGTTTGAGATGTTCCTTTGTTTTGGTGTCTCTTTGTTTTAAGTTTTCTTCTATTTTGTCAATTCAGGTCCTTTGTGTGGCTTGCAGAAGTAGTATTCATTCATTCCTTTTTTAATCCTTAGGTTCCTGATTCTACTCTTTTTTTCTTTTTTGAAAATTTGTGAAGAATCTACGGGTACTGAGTACTTGCAATCGTGTATTCCCTAAAAATACGTGAGGTTTACACCGTATAATCGTGTACCATACGTGGTCTGCTCATTGCACAGTCACATATTTCCTATAGGTATATGTTTGAAAGCTAGGGTTCAGTCTTTCTAAGTATGCTTTTTAAATGTCTGGATTCTTCTAGACTTCACCTAGAGTTTTCACTGTTCTGTAACTTGTTTTAAGTCTCTGTTTACTGGAATTGTGAGCCTCCTTCAGTAGGTTGGTTTGAATCTTTGTGGAAGACTTGCTAGGTCTCTCCGATTGGTTTTTTCTTGAACTGAGAGTAGGTATGGTCTGTGTATTTCATTGTCTAATGATTTTATATCCCCCTTACAGTCTGGCTTCCTTTTAAGTTAACTTGATTGCTTCTTTTTCAAGCTTGGAACAACATTGTCTTAATATAGGCTTCTAGTAGTTTGTCCAATTAGGGTATTGTCAAACTTCTCGTGGTATCGGAGGTTTGTGTTTATGAGATCCTAGGGTTGAGCCTTGTTTATGAAAATTCTCATAGTTTTAACTTACATTTGTGTATATAATTGTACATTTTTTTCATTTCATTTTTTAAAAGAAAAATAAAAAACAAAGCAATTAGGCATATTAAGCTTAGGTAGTTGCACTGTTCTTTCAATTTTCAAAAAGAAAAGAAAAATATAGTTTTATTTCCAAAGTTAATTAGGCAGCTTTCATTAGTTTTGCAAAAAGGAAAATATAAGTGGTAAATTCAAATTGAAACATTTTATAAGTGGCAAATTCATTTTCACTTTATGATTGAGTCAAAACACCATAAGTTTCACGATCGTTATCCTAGGTAAATAACAACCTTAAAAAGAACACTTATAACTTAAAATTGATTAGTAACATTTTATTTTTAGGGACGACACTCACTAGCTCAGGCTCAAGGTTTTGTATTAGGGTTATCTTTAACTATCCAAAACCATTTAAAATCAGACATAGTGGTCTTTCACTTAGGAAATCCATTTTTACAAGGAAGTGAACTCGAAATCTCCTCTAACAGTGGAGTCACGCACGAGGTCATGCAAAGATTTGGTTGTGGAGATACCCCTCCAACACTCAATTTATCACACACCAGAATTTATGTGCCTTTATGGATTCACTCAGTACAACCCTTGGCCCCAGGTGGTGCTGGTGTTATTTGAGTTGCAGGCTTTCTTACCCTTCCCATGCAGACCAGTTGGACTGACGAGTGTTCCGTCAGACCTTCGTTGTATATTTGGTAGCCTTAGTATCTTGACCTAGTATTCCTACACAAGTGACATTGGAAGGATATTTCCACTGTACCTAGGAAAGACGTGGGAGGAAACCTTGTGCAATAATTTGGAAAAACGGTTGGTGATTCAAATGCTTGCCCCAAACAAATTGTATCGGGACCCTGGGTAACTGTTCTTCGACCCTTCACTAGTTTGTTATGGGTCCTCATCATTCCAAAATTTCCTTTGGAAGGTAGCTTCATTTACTTGGTTTAATACTTAGTAAATCTTCTAGTGGTGTGTTGTTTGGTTTGCATGTGTTATAGGTCGGCCTCTAGGTGTGTGTAATCAAAATCTTTAGCTGTGGAGGATCAACCTCTTCATAGGTTGAGAAGGTTTCAAAATATTCCCCCACTTACAACTGTGGATCCACACTGCCACCTCTAAGGCAGAGAATTAACACAAGTGGTTCATTTGAATCAACTAGTATGAGTGAAAATCCAGGAGAACTTGAACTAAGATATATTCATCCTAGCCCTCTATCAATATAGATTGAATATTTGCAAGCCGGGGAGTTTGCAAGGAATTATAACTCACCTCTCACTAATTTAGGAGATCCATTGCTTGTACAAATTTGAGCGTTCAATCAACTTGGGTTTGGTGTCCCTCTAGGTGTCGTGATATCAAGTTCGGGAGAATGATCAAGGGATATGCATAACTTTACCTCTGCTATGTTAGTCGATGGAGTATCTTCTCCTGATGTTAGTACATAGATATCTAACACACATGTGCCACCAGTGATGTCATTAAATTTTACTTATTCAACTCCTGCTTCATTGATTACTAGAATCATTAGTACTCCAATACCCATGATTCCTACCACTGGTTTGTATAATGTAGTAGTCAATGGGATACCCAATGTACCCTTCATATCCTCTCCTCTCTTTCACAAAATTTCATAGCAACCCTAGTAGTTCCACTTCTTTTTTCAAAGGGTATCCTTGGTATGGTGGGAATATCCCTCCATCCTCTACTTTTGTATGTCATGTACCTATTTATTCGGGTGTATCCTTGGGAAGTCAGAATCCCTTTTCAGGATTCAACTTTCAAAATTCTGGCCAAGTTTCAACCACACCAATCAGAAGTTCCTCTTTTTCACTTTTTGGTGGAAGAACTATTGCTCCTATGCCTATGACACCAGTCTTAGTCGGAAGCACCCATAACCAATATAGTGCACCTAAGGTTAGTAATCCATTGTATTTTGGTTGGAATACTTTCAAAACTACTGTCACTTCGTAGGCAACAACTGGGGGAAACCCTAATTAGCCTCGTATAAACATAAGTGCAGGAACTTCCTTGCACCAAGTTCCTCAATATCAATATCCACCTAGGCCTCAACTTCCTTTTCTGGAAACTTCAAACTTGCCATATCTTTCAAAACTGATGAACATCCCTATGCGTCATGACCCGACTTGGCCACCTTCCAATTAAACTATCTTCATATATTCAAAAATTTGAAGGGAAAATTGGAGAGGATCATGGTGCCCATGTCACTAATTTTCATCTATGGTGCTCCTTGAACTCATTGAATAATGATTCTATCATATGAGTCTTTTTCAAAGGACCTTAACTAGCGTAGCAACCAAATGGTAGATTCAACTTCCATCTATTGCTTATGACAGTTTCCTTGATCTAGCCATGGTTTTTGTTAACCACTTTCAACTTCATGTCCGGTATGATTCCGCTACAAACCTTTTGTCAAATGTTTGGAAAATTAAGGCCACACACATTTCTAATCATGCTCAGGAGTGAAGAAGATGAAAGAGGCTAATTAAATCCAACATCCCTCTGAAGTTTCTGTTGGAATGTTTTTTTGAATCCCTATTGCCATATATTTCGAAAGACGTTTTGACTTCGGGAGTTACGACCAAAGAGGAATCCATCCTTAGGGCCCAACAACTTGATCTGATCTATGCTCAGTCTATGATCCTCTATGAAATTATACCCAATGCACCAAGGTATAACACTAACTTTGGAAAACTTAATACTGGAACACATGTTGACAACATTGTAGGTTTAGTTGAGCCACCTATTGTGGAATCTCTTTCGAAAAAAATACATGAGTTATTTGTCAAGCAATTTGCAGTAGGATCAACTAATGTTGCTACCCCCTCCCAACAAGCACAATCTAGTCAAAAGGGAGGTCAACAATCTGGTGGGAAGAAAAACAAAGGAAAGAAGGGAGAGGGAAATCAAAACAAACAGAAAACCATGAATAATATTGAGGGGGCAAGAAAGAGAAGAAGAAAGTGAAGTTTCCTTTTAAAATTTGTCAGGGAAACCACTTAACTTACCAATGTGCCCTTATGGAGCAATCTCAGAAGTTGTTGAAGCAACGACATGTCGTCCTCAAGGATCCTTTCCCACATGGATAAAATGAAACTTTGAGCAATCCTAAGAACACTGGGGGAACTCAGAATTCTTCCTCTACTGATCAAATGCATATTAATATGGTTCAACCCCATGCTTTATTGCAAAACAGATCTAAAAACTATGAGCCCAAGTCATCACAGAAATAGAAACAACCTGCTGCAGCTCTAACCCCACTTTCTATTGAAAAATCGGTTGATCCTATGTCGAAGATATCAAAAGGTGTCTTCAAGAAGACATTTTAGAACCCTAATAGAAGGGATTCTCCCAACTACTAGGTTGTGGAGAACTAGGCCCAGACTCCTTATGCTATGTTCACTTTAGAAGTGTTACAAAGGTATCCTTCACAGTGTAAAGCACTTCTGGAAGCTATATGAATTTTAAATTCTGCAGGATTAATGACCAAGTTTGACTTATCTAATGTCAAACCTCATCTTCCTTACCACGTCACCTTTCAAAAACTCTATATATTTCTCAAGTCATGATTGTATGGTAAATCTATAAATTTCCATACTTAGCAAGTTAGAGCGCTTATATTGTACTTTCAATTTTTCTAACATAATAGTTGATCTATAGCTTATCATATCAATGCTTAAACCAAAAGTGGGAAATTTTTTATCACCATTTGAAGAGTTATTTATTGATACTTTCAACTAGTTCAATAGTTATAATTCAAAGTCAATGATATTGATTATTAATTAAAATCTAATATTTGACTCAAAGAGATGAATTTAAGAATTTTGAAAGTATATAGGAGATGAAAGGTGTCAAAGGTATGTCATAATTCATAAGGATTTTTTCAAGAGTCTTCTCCCACTATTATATATGAAATTTTTGGTTGTGGACTATCCTCTCTTCTCCTAGATCTCTTGGCACTTGTGGGTGTAAATATGTTAACTGGTGGACTATTCTCCTGGTATGGTGTAAAGGAGCAATCTATGGAGTAGTTATGGACGCTTTAATCAATCTAATGAAGTCTTTGTAAAATCTAGCTTCTCTAAAACCTACATTAAGAAGGAGAGATTAACTTCACGAAAAACATTTTCCATGTCGAACTTTACCACCATACATTTTTCTTTTTAGGTTTTGGTGGAGTGTATCGCTTACTGAACCAAGATGACATTTCCATGAATATACCTTGGTTTGGAGAAATGATTTTATGGATATCTTTTTATTCTATTTGCTATAATTTTAGTAAACATTTTATATGTTTCATTGTAGAGAGAGATCAATTTGAATATGGAAAAGGATGAGGACCTCACTTCATTTGTAACTAGGGATATAAAATAGGAGTTAGTGTTGCCTCCTATTTTTTCCTTATTCCAAGTTCCTACCAACATTTTGCATATATCTTTTTTAATTGATGATGAATATGATGATGATGGTTAACGTCCACTGAGACAAAACTTTGGTCTACCGGACCTAAAGAAACCAATTAATTAGTTTGTTTTAAAATTGTATTCATATGCTCAAAGATCTTGGTGAGAAGCATCCCGAGCTCACTATAATTTTGACAAGTTAAAAGAATAGGAAGGTCGGTATTGCAACAAAGATTATGAAATTCATATCTAATGTGGGTGTACACAGGGCACTCTAAGATGAAGTGACTTTCATTTTCAATGTTCCTATTCTCATAGAGATGGCAGATCCTTTCCACCCATGGTGTTTTAGGAACTGTCCAAGGACTTGTTTCACTATGGAGCTCATGAGAGTTCATTCTTATCTTGGCTATATTAATTTGTTTCTTTGAAGTGGTTAAAAAAGAAAGATACTTTTAATTTTCTAGAGTAGGGTTGATGACCTCCTTATAATATCTTAATTTTCTTTTATCCTCTAAATCTTTCTCACACCGCAGTTTCTCTTTAAACTTAGAAGTAACAATATTTTTAATGTTATTAATATTTTGCACTGCAATATTTTCGTTGATCTCCCAGTGGTTTAACCAATAGCTCCAATATATTTCATCTATTCCACATAAACTGAATAGTGAAACCATCTGGTCCAAGAGCTCTGTCAGATTCTAGACCCCAAATTTCCTCAATAACCTCAGATTCTTCTATACTCCTAGTTAGAATGTTATTGTCCTCCCAATTTATAAGAGTAATTATGTTTGCAAGAATCTCCTGAGTTATCCATTCTTCTTCCAGGTTCTCTTCAATATACCACTCTTTAAAATGGCTATATGATTATTCCCTAATGTCTTCCAAGTTCTCTTCGATATACAACTTTGTAAAATGGATATATGCTTCTTCTCTAATTTCTTCCAGATCTCTTACTTGCTCCCATATTTAATCTATTATTTATTGAATCCTATTATTTTGGGCTCTGGATTTAGATTGTTTATGAAAATATGAAGTATTTTTGTCTCCCAATTTTCACCATAGACTTCTTGAATTTAGTCTCAAGTGCTCTTCTTCAACCCTGTTGTACTTGTGCAGTTATGTCGTTAGTTTTCGTTCATCCATTAGATATTTGGGTGTGGGATATTATTTCTCCATTTTTTCGTAGACCTTATATAGTTTCCTATTTATTTTTTCTCTCTTGATCCTAGGGTGTATGTAATGTTCCTTTTCCCAACTCTTCAGGTTCCTTTTCATTCTTCAAAGTTTATCTTCCCACATGAATGAGGAAAAACCACTTAGTTTCTTTGTCTATGTTTCTCTTATTATTTCTATGAATTCCTCCTCTTGAAGCCATAAGGGATCAAATCTGAAAGGTTTAGGCCATTGTTCCCATCCTCAAGAAATCTTAGCATGATTGGATTGTGGTCAAAGACTATTTATGGCACTAGACTGGAACCATAATTCTCAAGTTGTCTAGTGGGATATCATTGTGTGCTAGAAATCTTTCTAACCTAGCAGAGATATGGTCGGGTCCATCCCTTCTATTCATCTAGGTGTACTTCCCTCTTTTAGGTGCTATATATAATAGATCATATTCGGATATGAGATCCTCCATGAGCTCTCTACATGGATCTCTTATAGTATTTCCTCCTTTTCTTTCCCCGGAGTTGAGAATTGTATTGAAGTCTCCCCTTACTATACTATTTGAATGTTGTCCATAATCCTTCCTCTCTATTAAAGTTTTCCATATTTTTTTATTATTATCTATGTGTTGATTGGGCGAGTAGACATTAAAAATATTGAAATGCTTACCTATCTCTTCCAAGCAGTAAAGTGAATATTAACAAATGTTGCTCTGAATGGACGTGTAGTAACTCAAAGGAACTGTCGACTCATAGAGTGAAAATCCCTCCTAAAGCTCCCCTAGATCCTATGGCCTTGGCTTTGCTCCTTTTAAAAAAAATTGAATTTCCTTCGACCATGTTGTCTTATTCAAGTTTAGTCTCTTGGATCATAAGGATTGATGGTTTTATGTCTAAATTAAATATCATATTATTTCCTTCTTATATTTACTTCCCAATCCTCTGTAGTTCCAAGATACTATGAGCATTATTACCTTGTGTATGGGTGTTGTTTCGTCATCTGTTCTCCCATATCTTAGGTATTCCCACACTTTCCAGAGTGATCACTTTCCCACTTCCTTTTATTGCACTCATGAAGTTTTGTTGTAGTCCTAGGGATAATTCTCTTGATGTTGGTTTTTCTCTATTTTTCTTTATGGATGGCCATTATACCTTTTTTGTTTTCAGTTCCTCTTTTGATCCCTCTTCTTCTTCATGTTGTTGAGATTTACTTAAAGGTTGTTACTCTACTCATACTGGGTATATCCTCCTTTCTCCTTTTGACTTTGGAATCTCTAGTGATCTTTCTAGGTTTTCCTTGGCTTCTTCTTCCTCATTTTCTCTCTCATGTATTTTTGTTGGTTGATCCAATTATTCGTCCTATTTCTGTGGGTTGTTCTATTGGAGACATTTACCACCATACACACTCTTTTGGTCAAATTGGCCTAGTTAAACCACCATCCTAAGTATAATTGACATTAATTGACATCAGTGGAGCATTAATTGCCATCATCCAGTCACACCCATGCCTACCTACAGTCAAGGAGGATAACTAGAGCACTCTGGGGGTGATCTGAGTGACCTAATTGCTAACTGGTGGTTACAATCAGTTCAACCAGTCAGTTAAGGTGCCTCCTCTCATTAAATATATTATTTAATGATTGTTTATTATTATTTAATGATCTGGAGTCAACAGGGCGCCTCCACCAACTTCTGATGATCAGTTCAGCTTCAGTTAACCTCATCGGTGTTCATTGAAGTCATGGAGAACTAGCACTTGATGGTTGGCTCGCTATGACATGTGTTTGATCTCCTTCAGTTGAGATTCAGTAATTTATTGCACTTCGACTTCAGTTAGGGTTTGGTGAGTCAATTAGGGTTTTGGTCAAGTGGTTAACGGTGTGTGAACCAATGGTTTAGAGTCAATTAAGCTAGACTCACTCACTGAATTCGAATTGTCTCCTTAGGTATTCAAATTCCTCATGGATTCAAGCTATTTCTTGACATTGGTATTGCAAACATTCATTGATTATTAAATATACAGAGAGGAAACCAATTATGGTTTCGAGTAACACCATTTCATGAGTATTTGTTGATTATTCTTTGATGAGATTGATTCTTTGTTCCTAGATCAATGTGCAAGATTAATATGGTATCAGAGCATACAGAGGGACGAAGATCTATCTCTCAAAAACAAGCTTTTTGACAGATTTCTCCATGAAATTTGAGCAATAGCTCAAAAATCCAGCACTGCACCAAAAGCCAAGGCTTACCACTCAATATCCCAAGTAAAGAACTTGTTGATCAAGCTTGCTTGATTGACTATGCTGGGTGTGATGAAAGCCTAGAATGTGTAGGCTGTCCGACCTTATGGTGCCCCTTTTGTTTTGATTTGTAGGTTTTAACAGGTACAACTTCGAATGGACTCATCAATCCCTCTTCTCACCCCGTTCACAAGCTATTCGGAATGGAAGTTGATGATGATTGCATCTCTGAAGAGACGAGATCTCTATGAGGTGTCTATTAGACTTGGAAAAGAGTCTTATGAGAATGAGAATGACTAGCAAAATGATGGTGATAGAGCTTTTGGAGCAATAGGTCTGGCCCTTTCTCCTAGCTTGTACTACGTGATTGGTTCTACTGAATACCCAAAGGAAGTCTGGACAAAATTGGACAGAACCTTTGGCAAGCACAATGAGGATCATAATAGTACTTTGGAGATCACAGACAGCACCACAATATTTCTTTACTCAAAATTCTCGGCCTCTACTCTCTCTAATGAAGTTGTTTAAGATGAAGATGAAGCAGAATCTTCTACACATTCAATTCGAATTGAAGAAAGTCTCCATGCAGTGACTCCTTCTCCTAATGCTCCAGAAGTTCATGAGATCTCTGATATCTCATCTTCTCATATTTCTGAAACAGAAGAAGACATTCAAATCTCTGATATTGAATAAAAACACTGCTACACTTCCATGCAAACATTCACCGATGATTTTCCTTTGAATTCTGTGCAAAATTTACCATTAATTTCTTTGGAAACTGAAGGGAAATTTGATTTTTCTCCCTCTAATGTTGCTGTTGGTGTGAAAATATGTAAAAACTTGGATATTTTGGAAGAAATATCAGATTATAAGAGTGACACATTCTCTCCCTATGATCTAGATCTTCCAGCAAAATCCTGCAGGATTGCATGCACCAAAATTCATAATTTTGAAGAAAAAGATAACTGTGCATCCATCGTCTCGGTTGACCATAATTTTGGATCTGATATGAACCTTATTGGATCTGATATGATCTTATTTGGATCTGATATGATATTTCTTGGTTCAAAATTTCAGGTTCATAAACCTTCAGTACTGCTTGTAGCTGTTCTCATCAACGGTGTGAAGAAACAAGTACCGCAAGTCTCCTACAAAACTGCTGCTGGGGATTTGATTTCATTTCACAGTTTTGGATCTGTTGTGAACTTATTTAGATCTGATTTACATTCTGATATGATATTATTTTGTTCATATTTTAAAATCCAAGAGCTTTTAGTCATGCTTGTAGCTACTCTCACCAATTCCGGTGTGAAAAATCAAGTACCGCAATTCTTCTTCAATTTTGCTGCTGGGGATTTGGTGTTGGTTTCCTCTTATGAGGTTGCTGATATTTTATTTTGTGATTCATTAGCTATTTCAGAATCTATATCAGATTATGGAGCTCAAGAATTCGCTCTCCATAGTCCCAGGGATTCTCTACCTTTGGTCACATGCTCATCTCCTCACAGAACAAGTAAAGAGGAAGACATTCTGCATCTGCTTGGACACTTGCTCCTAAAAATTGGGGCTGATTTTACCACTCATGGTTTTCTGTTCAAGGCTGCAACATACCAGTTTCTTGAGTGTTCCACACATGGTTCGAATCCCCACTAACCTTTGCTCTCTCTTCAGATGATTTCAGTTGCTCTACATGGGTCCAGTTTTCACCGTGCAGCTGTTTATATTTTTTATTCAGTTGAGTGCATTGTTCTTCTTGCAAAGTGGAAGATTGCTCCAGACATATTCATTTAGATTGGATTCATAGGTTCACATGCACAGTCTCAAGATACTGCTGCATAGAAGAACCAATTCTTGATTTATTGCTTAGTTTGAGGGGGTGTATTTTTCCCATGAGGTTTTCCCCGTTTCCTTGGCTATATTAAGCAGTTACTTTATTGTACAGGGTGACCTATGTCCTTAGTTTTCGGGGCCCTAGCATTTTTATGCATTTATGTTTTCTAACTCTTCCTGAGTATAGCTTAAGGGGGGGTGTTGGAGATATTTACCACCATACACACTCTCTTGGTCAAATTGGCCTAGTTAAACCACTATCCTAAGTATAATTGACATTAATTGACATCAGTGGAGCATTAATTGCCATCATCCAATCACACCCACGCCTACCTACAGTCAAGGAGGCTAACTGGAGCACTCCAGGGGTGATCTGAGTGATATTAATGCAACTAATTGCTAACTGGTGGTTACAATCAGTTCAACCAGTCAATTAAGGCACCTCCTCTCATTCAATATATTATTTAATGGTTATTTAATGATTATTTATTATTATTTAATGATCTGGAGTCAACAGGGTGCCTCCACCAACTTCTGATGATCAGTTCAGCTTCAGTTAACCTCATCGGTGTTCATTGAAGTCATGGAGCACTAGCACTTGATGGTTGGCTTGCTATGACATGTGTTTGATCTCCTTTAGTTGAGATTCAGTCATTTATTGCACTCCAACTTCAGTTAGGGTTTGGTGAGTCAATTAGGGTTTTGGTCAAGTGGTTAACAGAGTGTGAACCAATGGTTTAGAGTCAGTTAAGCTAGACTCACTCACTGAATTCGAATTGTCTCCTTAGGTATTTGAATTCTTCATGGATTCAAGCTATTGCTTGACATTGGTATTGTAACCATTCATTGATTATTAAATATACAGAGAGGAAACCAATTACCGTTCCGATTAACACCATTTCATGAGTATTTGTTGATTATTCTTCGATGAGATTGATTCTTTGTTCCTAGATCAATGTGCAAGATTAATATGTTCATTTTTCTTTCCTACCCCTCTTGGGAAAAATTTTACTGGAAATATATAATGGTAAGGGTGTCTCCATCAATTTAATGATCCTCTTCATCCACAAGTGTAGTAAATTTATTAGAATTTTCTTCCCTTTTGGCTATGTTGATTTCTTTATTTTCCTTGGGAGGCGGTTTGTTTTGGGCTTTAGAATTTCTTGAGTTTTTCTTGGAAGTATGTTTTTGTCAATATTTGCCATCCCCTTATGTGTCTTATTGCAACTCGCAATATTTGGAAAAATGCACATATTCATGACAACTTTGGTATTTAAATGACAATTGCTCATAGTCTAGTATCTTATTATTGGACCAACTATCTAGCTTCAAGGTTATGGCCTCAGACAATCCTTTCTATAGATCCACTTTGACATAGAACCATGCACAAGAAAATATCCATCCTTTTGGTTCTTCTCTGTCAATATATTTCCATAGGGCATTTATGATGGTTTCCACAGAGTCATCCCCCCAACAACATGAAGGCAGATGGGGTAGACGGACCCGCACTAGGACACAATATGGGGCATCCTCCTTTAGATTAAAATAAAGAGTACATATGTTGAGGTAGAAACCTCTTGATTTGAGGAAGTATGGGCCACTTTTGAAGATCATATCTCTATCTATTTTTCTTCAAAGAGAAAGGCAAAAAAACCTCTACCATGGGAATAGATCGAAATGCTAACTTTGATGAATGGATGCCAATATTTGTACACCCACGCATCCATCACTTTTAGGGAAGGCCACATTCCATTGAAATGGTATATCAATCCACATTCTGATAAAGTGATTACTTTGAGTCTTGAAGCAACCAAGGGAAGAATTACGTTGGGATTGGAAACCATTTTTTTAGAAAACTTGGAAGGGAATTCTCTATTATTTGATTCCCCTACCACCACCACCAATTCCTGGAAAGCAACAAATTTTGGAGATGGAGGGGGAGGAGTCGCCTCCGTCTCCATGACAAAATAATAGGGGTCTATGGACCAGTTAGAAACCTAGTAGAGCATTGCAGTTAGTACACATATTTCATATCAACAAATGTTCGAGTACACAGGGTACTCCCAAAAGACCGAACACCAAGATCAGCCACTCACACAAACAGATCACTGATCAACACACCGATATTTTGACGTGGTTAAAACCCTCGAGAGGGAAACAGTCCACGGCCCCAACCAAATAGCTACTTGGAGCAATTAATTATGAAAAAGAAAGAAAGTTACAAATGCGCTTCTCATAATCGATCAACTAACCAAGGACCCTCCATTCTCTTTAAATAGAGATCATGGACCAATCGGGTGTTAAGCCATGGATCAATGGTAGGTATGATCTAAGAGAATTTGAACCGTCAAATCACTTTATGTATAGAACATATCGTGACCGTCGGATTAGAATATTTACAAATGCATACTAAAGAAACACACTTTACTTAATGAATATATTACACAAGTTGATCTTAACTAACTCCTAAGTGTCTAAATATCCTAACATCCCCCCTTAAGAACAACTTGGGATAGGATTGAAGGATCTACAAAAGTGAAACTATTAGGAGAAGGAAGGAGGCATTAGATCCTATCCCCCCTTAATGACACATTCCTGAACTTCTAACATAGATCGAAGTTTAGAAAACTTCGCTTCTGTAAGAGACTTGGTGAAGATGTCTACAACTTGATCATCTGTAGGGAAATACAGCACTTCAAGAACACGATCATGAACAAGATTTCTGATGAAGTGCATATGTAGCTCAATGTGTTTGTTGTGTTGATGTAGAACTGGATCTTTGGCAAGCTTGATGGCACTTTGACTGTCACACCAAAGTGGAGTAGGCTGCTGCTACTTGAATCCAAACTCTGATAGGATCTGTCGAAGCCATAAAGCTTCCTGACTGGCATTAACTGCGGCTTGATGTTCTGCTTCTTGCTGAAGAAAGAGCAAGAGCTTAATGTTTCTTACAAGCCCAGGTGATAGGTCCAGATCCCAAACTAAAAACATAACATGCAATAGAATTTCAATCATCAAGATCGTCGACCCAATATGAATCAGTGAAACCATCCAACAAAGATGTCCCCCATGTACTGTAATGAATCCCAAACTGAATTGTACCTCAAATTTATCGAAGTATTATTTTGTATGCTTTTCATTGACTTTCATGAGGTGTTTGCATATAACAGACAACACAACCAACGACAAAGGAAAGGTCAGGAAGGGAATGAGTCAAGTATAAGAGACTACAAACAAGCTGATGATATAAGGTGGTAGAAAGTTTGACTCCAGATTGGAAGGGAGAAGGGGATGGTTTACAATCTTCCATGTGAAAGCGACGAAGAAGGTCACAAGCATACTTAGACTGGGAAAGAAAGATTCCTTCTTTGGTTTGCAAGACTTGGAGACCAAGAAAATAATTCAAATGTCCTAAGTCTGGCATTTCAAAATTTTGCTTAAGACTAGATTTCACATGGGTTAAAAGTTTTGGGTCACTACTAATAAGGATAATATCATCAACATAAAGAACAAGTATGATGAGATGGTTTCCTACTTTCTTGGTATATACATTGGGGTCAGAATGGCATCTAGAAAAACCAGTGTCAAGGAGAAAGCTATCCATTTTGGCATACCAAGCTCTAGGAGCTTGCTTAAGGCCATATAAGGATTTCTTAAGGCGACATACAAGGCTAGAGTTATCCTGAACATATCCAGGAGGTTGTTCCATGTAAATTTCCTCTTGTAAATCACCATGTAAGAATGCAAACTTGACACCCATTTGATGGACTTCCCAGTTATGTAAGGCTGCAAGGGAAAGAACAAGGCGGATGGAGTTCATTTTTGAAACAGGGGAAAAGGTTTCATTGTAGTCAATCCCTTCAACTTGGGAAAAACCTTTGGCAACTAACCTTTCCTTAAGTCTTTCAACACTTCCATCTGATGTCTACTTAGTTCTATAGACCCATTTACATCTGACAAGTTTTCTTTCTTTTGTAAGATGTACAAGATCCCAAGTATCGTTCTCCATTAAATAATGATATTCTTCATCCATAGTTGCATCCCAATATGGATTTCTTGAAGCTTCTGCAAAAGTTTCTAGATCATGATTCTTGAAAACTTGAGCCAAAAGAGAAGAGGCTCGCTGAAACTAAGAACGTGTTCGACGTTGATCTCTAGGATCACCGGCAAGATCACCAACTGCTTCACATGTTGAACGGACCCATCGAGCAAGCATTGGTGTTGGTGCATCTAGAGGAACATGAGAAGGAGGAGGTGTATTTTCATCCTCATTGTCATCATCAGAAACTGGAAAACCATTTCCCTTTCTGTTTCTGATTCACCGCAATCACGCAAGGTGCACAACAAAGAGCATACGCAGACATGGAAGGAAACAATCCGAGACTAAAAACAATAAAGATCTAAATACTAAAACTGATAAACATATGAGAGATTTTAAAAAAAAAACAAATCCATCATTGTAACATTATTCCTTCAGATTTGCCGAAATGTGTGTTTTTGGAGCAAACAGAAATGATTTTCGATGAAACAAAAACTATTTTCCAATGGAAACAGTGCTCTAGATGCAATGGAACACATCCCATGGGCCAAAAATGAATGAAAACTTTAAATTTAGAAACGCTTTCAAATTTTTGGCAACAACAATTCAAAATCTAGATCACAACCGGAAGTGGCTCTTCATAAACGCTCTGATACCATGTTCGGGTACACAGGGTACTCCAAAAGATCAAACACCAAGAACAACCACTCACACAAATAGATCACAGATCAACACACCGATATTTTGACGTGGTTAAAACCCTCGAGAGGGAAACAGTCCATGACCCCAGCCTAATAACTACTTGGAGCAATTTATTATGCAAAAGAAATAAAGTTACAAATGAGCTTCTCATAATCGATCAACTAGACAAGGACCCTCCATGCTCTTTAAATAGAGATCATGGACCAATCGGGTGTTAAGCCATAGATCAATGGTAGGTATGATCTAAGAGAAGTTGAACCGTCGGATCACTTTATGTCTAGAACATATCGTGACCGTTGGATTAGAATATTTACAAATGCATACTAATGCATACTAAAGAAACACACTTTACCTAACGGATATATTACACAAGTTGATCTTAACTAACTCCTAAGTGTCTAAATATCCTAACAACACATGCTATATTATTATCTACAACTTTCATTTTGTCATATTATATTTTGTTTCATTTCATTCTTTCATTCACCTCATCTTCATTTACATTTATGCATTTTCCAATACAAACTTTATATTAGATAGATAAGAGAGTATAATGCAACATCTTACCTTGCATATGGTAGTTGCGCAATAGATACAGTGCTTTGTATTTCTACGGTAGGTGAGATAATTGGGAATTTGTAATCCTAATTGGTTAATGAGGGTCAGATTCCCATGTCAACATTACCTTAGCCTGCATGGTCATTGGGATGTTCACAACAAACCTAATTGGAGCCATTCATTTTCCCCTACGCATTTCCTCAGGGGTTTAACTCAATGAACCTATGACATAGCTTGTGCATTCATGGGATATTAAAATACTCCTAATTTGATTAAATATTAATAAATACTTTTGTTGAACCCATATCCCAATACATCTTTCCAATCAAAACACCCTTTTCTAATTAGATATCCTATGTCAATTTTTCCAATGACGTTTTTAAAACCCCTTTTTTCATTTCTATTGCTAGTAGGGTAACGTAACACAACTCTTAATAGCCTTGGAATATTATAGAATGAAATATGAAATCTTGGTGGGAGTAGATATTTCAATATGTGGAACAAATCCTTAAATATATCTTAACTTTTTTTTTTTACAGAAACTAAGAAGGAAGATTTTATAAAAGTGGGCTGTGCACAGCCATCCATAACAAGCTTACAAAAAACCTGAGAGTCTGAGCAAAAAAGAGAAGCTGAACCCTGAGACAGTCCATTGAAATTCCCAGAGTATTTCCCTACAAGACTGACCTAGATAATTAAAGCTTAGGGCTGTATAAACCCTTACATACTGATTACATAGAAAAATACTGAAAAACATTCAGACTGAAATAAAAGTACTAGGGGTTGCCACCAGGCTGAGCTACTGGTTCATCTTCCATGGGCTGCACTGCTTCATCACAAACTCCATTAACTCGACTGACCTGATTCAGTGAAACCAGGCGCTGGAGGTCCTCATGTATCTTTTCCACCGTCCCCATCAATTCCCGAAGATTGCTCTCAGTGTCGTCGATACGAGAATCATGATTACTGATTTGATTAGATGTATAGCAAACTGTGTCCTCCATTTTCTTAATGACCTTAGCCATCTCGCGATTATCCATCACACTAGCAGAAAGAAGTTCATAGATGCGCCTCAGATTCTTCTTCAGGTCTGCCATCCCAACAGTGTCCCCTGACTGAGCCATTGAATCTGCAGCTGATAACCGAGAGATGCGAGCGAGCTGGGGCTGAGCAGCGTGATTTAAATATATCTTAACTTCACACATAGTAGTTGTAATAGATTTCACACCATCTTCACACACATAGTGTACCTATTCAAACAAAGTCAAATTTCATGCATAGTTAATTTTACACCACCTTCACACATAGATTATGTATATACAAACGCTAATTCCATTGGACAAATAGTCGAACCCACACCACTTTCACATGCAAATATACACCCATTCAAACCTCTCAATACCTAAATCACCTCCTCAATGCATAATTATAACCCCTGCCTAATATTTTTAGATTTTTGGTAATTATTAGAAATACCCATAGCCCCCCATACATTAAGCAATATATTACTTCCATTTTTTTCATAATTTAAATCTCACAATATGAACCCACTTCACATGATATTGTCTATTTAGTGAATCCCCCATGTGCCCTTCTAAGAGACAACCATACAACTCATAAAGCTTGATCTCCCAAACCACCATAGTGCACATGTTCATATTTTCATTTCTCCTTGGCGAGATTCCTTATCCACCAATACAATACTCCATTCTTGACATTGTTCTAACTTACTTTTGAAGAAATGGAAACCCCCCTCCACTAAAAATGACCATCAAGGACACTACCAAGACAAAAACTTCACACCTAATTAGTGCATTAAACATGCACTCTTGGCAACCAGAACTAACAAAATCTATCATTTGCCATAAACTCTTTTTTTTTCAATCGAAAAAAAAAAACATGCAACTTGTTATTCACAATAGGATTCAAAGTTACATACAAACTAGTCATTTTCTCCTCCATTTGCTTCAAAAAAAACTAGTAGGGACCAATAAAACTAAACAACCCACTAATTCAAAACAAGACTGGTTGTAGCTTCAAGCCTCTCTACACCCAATACAATGCCACTACAAACATAAAAAAATATAGCTTGTTCATACCTAAAAAGGTCATTCACCTAAATACAACCATACTGTCTAATCAACTAATAACATTCTTCATAAAACATGAATACTCAAAACACTTGATAAACACTAGAATCAATTAGCAATCCATCCAAAAATTCCAAAAAACTGGATGGATCTAGATATGTCTCCAATAACATCTTTTGATAAAGCATCAACTTCCTTCTTGAAGCACATGTAAATATGACTGAATGATCTATCATTTGCCATAATTTGCTCCAATTGGCATATCACCTTTAAATATATATGCATTAATAGTATATGCAGCCTTTCAAATCCCTATAAAGAAGATGAGACCTCTAGAGCGACAATTTGCTCCAATTGGTTTTCTTTACGATGTAATTTGGTTGAAATCTGGTAATTGTTTTTTGGTAAAATCTAAATTTTGAAATGCGTAAATTGTGTTTTTGAATCCATGATATATTTAAGGCCCTTGAATACCCCATGACACCCAAACTATGCAATTTCCATAGCTAATATATGTGATTATAATATTTTTAAAAGATTTCTAACCCAATTTCAAATAAATATGACAAAAAATATACTACTAAAAGGTTGAAAACCTAGAATATTTAAATTACACCTTAGAGAATTGAGACCTTTTCATGTAGAAGATGGCAAATCCATTTTTATTATAAAAATAAATAAACACCATCTTATATTAATGTTACATATAGATTGCATAGTCAACCACAACCATTTATATTTGCTCACATATCATAATAAATAATAAATAATAAATTAAAAAAAATCCAAATACTAATATTGGTAAGGAGAACTTCTCAAAGGAGTTATCTAGGAAACTGAGCAATGATAATAAAAATATGTGGCTACACAAAATTTTAATGGTGAGGACATGTTTTTGGTTTTTGGAGTAGATTATTGAGTTCAAGTATTTGTAGTAAGAACCTTCATTTGAATGTGATAACAATCTGTCCAGTGATTGCACGAGATATCACTGACTCACAAACACAACCCCTCATCCTAAGGTTTGAACATAAAACCGAATGAAACCCCACCAAAACCAACTTATGTATACCTCATTGCTAATAAAAATTTTAAAAAAAACGTGTTGCGATGGCCTTGTGGCTAATAAAAATAAAAAAGACGTGTGTGAATGGCCTGTGTTAAGTGTATTGGCTAGTGTATTTGTGTCGTAGAAGAGGCTACACATTCAACGGTCAATACGTCTAAACCTTTCTACAACAGGAAGGACTCTCCGTTACATGCGGTGGCCTACCTACACCTGCTTCCTTTGCGTTGCTGTCACCAAATTATTTATTTTTATTTGCCGCGTGGAGCGCAGTGGGTCAAACAAAAAAACAGAAAGATGACCCAAACGAAGCGCGTATCCCCGCAAATTTCCCTTTTGTTTCCCTATTTATTCTTACAACGCATTTACTCATCATTCATACATAGCGTCCATATTTTTATATTATTTTTGGGAACGCGTGAATTGTCCGTTGGATCCAGACAACTATTAATACGAGCGTCTCTCAACACTCTCATTGTGCAAAATCTGTGCTCTAACATCTTCTGGTCGTGTGTTCTAATCTCATACAAGAACGATTGCTGCTTCGAATTTGGGTCGGTCTGTTTGACATTCAGTTTTCCTCGGCAAGAGTTGTGCTCACGGTTTGGGCTTTCCCGCGTCTACTAGCTTTGACAGGCGTTGCAAGCGAGAATGGCAGGCGCAGGCAGCTATGCATCTGCAGCGATCTTGGCCATTGTGATGATTATGGTGGGAACAGGAACAGGACCGGTAGCAGCATCAGATGTGACTGTACCATCTCCCGGTCCGACAATGGAGGCAGGCGCTGCTTCAATGCCCTTCGTTCCCTCCCTGTTCGCCGCCCTTATCGCCTCTTTAATCACCTTCTTGGCTTCTCGGTTTTATTGAGAACTCTTGCGTTTGCTCTTTGATCCATTTTTTATGATCAGGGAAGCATATTTATGATATGTATATGGCATTATAACTCTTGGTCTTTTTGGAGGTTATTCTTTTCTGGACGAGGGCCAGAGCATTTTGTATCGGGTACACGGTTTTCTTGCATTATTGTTTAGCCATTGAGGAAATAAAGGGGATCTCTTCAAGGTCCGTCCTTCTAAGATACAAATGAATAAAAATTGTTTGATAATCTTGAATTGAGCAGATTACAATGGCGTGGTAGATTTAGGGTTTCTATGTTGTTGTTTTAGTGTTATTTATGAATTTCTTTGCATCGTATGGTGTTTTTTTGTGGAGACTACTTTATATTTAGATGAATGCAAATATGCTATTTGGTTTAGAAGCATTGCTGGGAAAATTGTTTGCAATATGGTGTAAGGTTGATTTGCTTGATTTTAGTGGTTGGTTTAGAAGCATTGCTTGGCAAATTGTTTGCAATATGGTGTAGGGTTGATTCGCTTGATTTTAGTGGAGTGATTACCCATAGTCAGAAATTGTTTTTGGTATTGCTCTACATGTTGAGCCTAGAGAGAGCCTCTGTAGTTGAATGGTTCACTGAGTTTTACTGTAGAAATTAAACGTTTGAATTGAATCAAATCAATTCAATTCAATAATCAACGATAATTATTCATCCACATTCTGACTTGAACGGATTCCTCTTCAACGGATATTTTCAAGTGTAAGAGCGGAAACTTCAGCTGCTGGATATCTGTATATTTGGCGTTCTCCTCCTCAACAAACGACTCGACTCTTTGTTTTTACAGTGCAAGAGAAGAAACTAAACCGGAAAGAAGCCAGATTTGATACGGCAAATAAAGCAACACTTCCGTGTAATTTCATAGTTCATAGTTCATAGTTCATTCAATATATTCATATTCTCCATTATGGTACATTAAATGCCCCCACAACCCATACCTATATATGTGCCAGATAAATCATTTGAGACACATTCTTGTTGTAATATTTCCGGTCAGAATTTGGTGATCTATATATAAGTCCATCATATTAACATCATATTAAAGTTGAATCTATATGTAACTTTGATCGATTTTTCTGAGCATATGGGTGGATTTATAATTTGAACAAACTCCTGAAATGATAAAGGATATGAAACTACCTTTAAAATTTTAGCTAAATTTAACAACATTTGTTTTGTAAGATTAGCCTACTCCTATTTGTTCTGCCTTGTTTGTATTTTGTTAGCCAAAACCAAGCCGACTAAATTTGATTTTCCTCTTTTACTTTTTCACTTGTCGGGTCAAACTTGTCTATCTCCCGATTAGACAAGTCTATCAACTTTGGTCGGCCTTTAGACCCGACTGATTTACTTCGGCTTATTTGTCGGTTCTACCGACTGATTTTACCTCAACCACTTGTCACTTTGAAGTCGGCTGACTTCAACCTCTAAGTCGGCTCACCTCTCTGACCACTCAAGTCGGCTCGAATTCTCAAGTCGGTTGACCTCTTTGACCTCTTAGCGACCTTAGTAGGCTGACTCAACCGGCCTCTCAAGTCGGCTCACACAACCGACTTAGTCGGTTCACTTTGGTCGAAATCTACAGAGTATTTTTCTTAGTCTAAGAGACTTAAGAAATTACAAATGTTTTTCTCCTATGAGTAAGATGAAGTAAAATAGACACATTTACAAATCCAAATAACTTATAAAACATATGCCCAAATATGTAGGAAGACTTGAGTGGACCAATGTGCCATAAAACCCTCGAACTTTCAAGCGGTGAGAAATTTATGGGTTCTTCGATCTTTCACTTAACAGTAATTGTAAAAGACATTTACCCAAGTAAATCTGAAAATATGTGCGGCCAAATAATCATGCATTCAACTATAAACTATGTCATATATTTAACTATGCGGAAATAACAAAGTATTACAAACTTGTCTATCTAGACTTGTCGGTCCACCGACTGGTCCTTTTACAGAGCTTCGGCTCTTGGACTGAAACACTTACACAGAAGCTTGAGCTTCAACTTCTCTTTTCTCACCCTGAGTTCCTTTGTCTCTCTGTTGTGTCTATGTCTGTCTCTGTCTGTAAACTGCTTTACAAATTTCTTCTTCTATTTATAGGCAACCTGAAAATTGCTTCTGCATGGGTCGACTGACTCACCATTAAAGACTGTAATAACTATCTACCTAACAACTTAGCTTCAAAAATAAATTCGACTGGTTTACATTGCCTAATCGTGGACTCTTCCCTCTTGTTAGACTGACAGACAAGATCTTGACTGGTACAAACTCTGACAGAGTCGGTTGAGAGTCAGGTACGGATCTGCAAGTAATTACATTTTTCCAACACTCCCCCTTAATTATGAGCAAATGGGGATTTAAAAAAAAAATTACAAAATGTTTCAGAGCTTAGACATGCTTTATGTATGACAGAGTTCACTGTGCAGATCTTGTCATTCCAAGATAACTACACAGATACTGGAATGTGTCATTTGCCAATGGCTTTGTACAAATGTCTACAAGTTGGTCTTCAGACCTGCAAAATTCCAAACAAATTTCCTTGTCGTCCACCAACTCTCTTATAAAATGAAACCTTGTGTTGATGTGCTTGGTTCTCTTGTGAAACACATGATTCTTTGATAATGCTATGGCTGAATTGTTGTCGCAGAAGATTGTTGTCGATTCTTGATGGTTCTATGACAAGTCTTTTAACACTCTCCTCATCCAGACAACTTAACATGCAACACTTGTTGCTGCAACATACTCTGCTTCAGCTGAAGACAAAATTACTATGGGTTGTTTCTTTGAAGCCCATGAAACAACACCTATACCAAAATGAAATGTGTACCAAGATGTGTTTTTCTTGTCATCTATGTTGCCTCCATTATCACTGTCAGTGTAACCAATGAGTTTAAAATTTTCTGAGGTTGAATACATAATACCAAGGTCTTTTGTGCCACTTACATACCTCAAAATTCTTTTACCTGCTTGCCAATGTGAGTCTTTTGGTGACACCATGAACCTTGAAATCAGACTTACTCCATACATGATGTCTGGTCTTGTTGCTATCAAATACATAAGGCTACCAACAAGCCTTTTGAACAGCGTAGGATCGACAGTGGATCTTTCATCATCTTTGCTCAATCTTAAACCTGTTATTACTGGTGTTGGGGCTGTCTTGCAATTAGACATGTTAAATCTTGTTAAAACTTCACTTGCATACTTAGACTGTGATATAAAAATACCACTTTCAGACTGCTGAACTTCAATGCACAGAAAGAACTTCATAAGCCCCAGATCAGTCATTTCAAATTCATTTTCCATGACTGCTTTAAAATCTGCTATGCCAAAATCACCAGTAAATATTAAATCATCTACATACAAGCAAACAATTAACATCTTACCTTGCTCATCGACTTTGGTGTACAAAGTCGGTTCACTTTCACTTCTGTGAAATCCATTTTCAGTGAGATAGGAATCAATCCAACTGTACCAAGCTCTAGGAGCTTGCTTCAAACCATATAATGCCTTTTTCAGCCTATACACTTTGCGCTCTTGCCCTGGAACTTCATACCCTTGTGGTTGTTCTGCATATACTTCCTCTTCTACATAACCATTTAAGATTGCCGACTTGACATTCATTTGATGAACATGCCATTTGTTTTGTGCAGCAATGGCCAAAACTGTTCTGACTGTATCCATGCGTGCAACAGGTGCAAACATTTCATTGAAGTCGATGTCGGGTTGCTATGTGAACCCTCTTGCTACCATTATTGCCTTGTGCTTTTGCACATTCCCATCGGCATCTTGCTTTGTCTTGTAAATCCATTTGACACTGATTACATCATTGTCTTTTGGTACATCAACCAGTGCCCATGTTTGGTTTTTCTCGATGCATTCAATTTCTTCATCCATGGCTTGTGCCCATACTTCTTCTTCAATAGCTTCTTCAAATGTTAGTGGATCATATATAGGGGAAAATAATGCAAAGAGAGAGAATGAATTTGGTGTAACAGCTTCATATATCTCTTGCAGACTTCTTGTCTTCATCGGTTTTGTCAATGTCGACCTCGACGAAATGCTTGATGGAGTCTGTTGTCCTCTTGGTGTACTTGTCGATGTAGCTTGAGCTGCTACTTGTGTCGATGGTCCTTTTGCTGAACCATGTCTTGGTGTCATGGGAGTCGACAATGCTATGATTGGTTGGCTTACATGTGGTGTTTGAACCACTTCCTCTTCCATATCATCATTGTCGACATTCGACACAATGTTGACATTTATGTCAACAATTCCATCCCATGATTCATTCTCAACAAATTGAACATCTCGACTTATTATCACTTTCCTTGCGACAGGATCATACAACTTGTATGCTTTTGTGTCTTTTGAATAGCCGACAAAAATACATTTCTGTCCCTTCTTGTCTAGCTTCCTTCTCAGCTCATCTGGAACATGAGCATATGCAACACAACCAAAAACTTTTAAATGTGAAACACTATGATTCATACCTGTCCATGCTTCTTGGGGAACTTTGTTCTTCACACTCTTTTTCGGACATCAGTTCATAATGTAAACAGCACTTGCGACTGCTTCACCCCAATATTCATTTGGCAAATGCTTGGCTGCCAACATGTTGCGTGCCATCTCCATGATGGTTCTGTTCTTTCTTTCGGCAATACCATTTTGCTAAGGTGTATACCGTGCAATGAATTGTTCCTGTATACCATGGGTTTTGCAAAAATTTAGAAATTCATTTGAAACATATTTACCTCCTCTGTCGGTCCTTAATATCTTGATGCGGTCTCCACTGTGGTTCTCCGCTAGTGCCTTGAACTGCTGAAAATAACTAAATGCATCAGATTTATGTTTCAGAAAATATACTCATGTCTTTCTTGAGTAGTCATCAATAAAAGTTAGAAAATACTTGTAGCCACCAATGGATGATGTCTGCATTGGACCACAAATGTCAGAGTGCACAATTTCAAGTGGTGTGCGTGCTCTATATGATTTTCCAACTGGAAAAGTCTCTATGTGCTGCTTGCCAAAAATGCAGCCTTCGCAAACCCTCTCTGGTCTGTTGATCAATGGTAATCCTTTTACCATATTATTTGTGTGTAGTAGCTTTAGCCCACCAAAATTCAGATGTCCAAATCTGAAATGCCACAACCAGGATTCATCCTGAACTTCTGTCTGAAATGCAGCTTGCAAATTAGCGCTGCAATTTTCTTTCTTGTCGAGGAGCTCGACTGTTTCTTCACTTTCTGCCTTGAATGCAGCTCCTGAGTTTGTCTTCATTTTCATGTCGGGAACTATTCTCAATGGAAACAAGCGGTTGCTTGTCATTGGCACTTTTGCTATCAGTTGGTCGCTTAGACGCTTGTCTTTGATCACACAGTGATAATCTTCCATGTAGACTATGTAGCTTTTTTGTAACAACTGTCCAATGCTTAACAAATTATGTTTCAGACCTTTGACATGATAGACATCAGGGATATACTTACTCTCCCCCTGTTTGGTTAGAATATCAACAGTGAATTTTCCTAAGACAGTAACTTGGACATTGTTTCCAAGTGTAACATCAGTTTTAATTGAATTGTCTAGAGTGGAAAACAAATTTAAATTACCAGTCATGTGGTTGTTGCATCCTGAATCTAAGTACCATATGTCATGTGCACTTTCTTGAACAACATTGCATTCGATTGGAGATGTCGATGCCATTAACATTGAACTTGTCGAAGTGCTGGTGTTGGTCGACTGATTTGGACTTTGCCTTCCTTGGTCATATTGTTTCTTCCTGCATTCATATGCATAATGACTAAATTTCTTACAGTAATGACATTGAATTTTTTATTTATCAAACCTCTGGCCACTTGGCTGACTTGGGTTCTGATTATCTCCTCTGCCACCGACATTTGCAGGACTTCTGCCTCGTCCTCCTGTTAAAGAACTTCTTCCTTTGCCTCTGAAGTTGTTTCTCCCCCTGCCTCTACCACGGCTTATGGATGACTATGTTGCAAATGCACCTTCCAATGATGTTTGTGATCTGTTGAGTCTGTGCTCATGATTGATGAGTGAAGCTTGCAACTGATCAATGGTAAATGTCATCATGTCTATGTGTTCTTCTAAGGTCACAACCAAGTTTTCAAATCTTGGGGGAAGACTTCTGAGAATTTTTTCAACAACCCTTTGGTCTTCTATGGCTTCTCCATGAGATTTCAGTTGGTTTATCAACCCAACAACTCTGGTGTAGAATGTGTCTACATTCTCTAAATCTTTCATGAACAGAGATTCAAAATCTCTTCTCAGAATCTGTAGCTTGGATGTCTTTACCTTATCCAAACCTTGATAGGCAATCTCCAATGTATCCCATGCTTGCTTAGCATTAGTTTTTGCTGCTATTCTTGGTAGTATGCTCTCATGCATAGCTTGATGTATGTAGAACAGAGCTTTTCCATCTTTCTTCCTCTGTTCTCTCAAGACATCTTTCTCAGCCTGTGTGAGATTGTTATATGCTATCATGTCTGTCGGTTCTGCATAACCATGCTGGACTATCTCCCATACATCTTAACCTCTGAATAAAGCCTTCATTGTTAAAGACCAATATTCACAATTCTTTCCTGTAAAGATTGGAGTTTGCAATGAACCAGAAGTGGAAACCATTTTTAATTTCTAATTAACTTTCCTTAGAAAATTAATTTTCCACCTTTTAAGACAAGATTTCTTTCCTAAATCTTGGGCTGATATAAACCTTGCTATGACATAAACCTTGCTCTGACATAAACCTTGCTCTGATACCAGTTAGCCAAAACCAAGCTGACTAAACTTGAGCTTAGGGCTCAGTCAATATTAAAATTTAATTTTCACTTTTCACGCCAACCTCTTTTACTTTTTCACCTGTCGGGTGAAACTTATCTATCTCTCGACTAGACAAGTCTATCAACTTTGGTCGGCCTTTAGACCCGACTAATTTACTTCGACTTACTTGTCGGTTCTACCGACTGATTTTGCCTCGACCACTTGTCACTTCGAAGTCGGCTAACTTCGACCTCTAAGTTGACTCACCTCTCTGACCACTCAAGTCGGATGACCTCTTCGACTTTGTTGGGCTCTGTTCTATCAGTGTGAATCAGAACTTTAATTTAAAATCAATCCGAGTTTGTGAACTTCGAGACACATCCAAGTTTAGGACAGAGAAGCT
>LPNX010341440.1:0-183167 GCA_001517045.1 Pseudotsuga menziesii
GTTTCTATCTTACATAATAGTTTATAAGTTTTGTGATTTCATTACTGCAGTGATTAAGAGGAAATTGGAATAAAAATATCGAGGTGTGTATATTAACTTTTTCACAAGATTTTGGATCTCAACTCATTTGAAGTTTTACCTTGTGGCGTTATGCTTATTCTTGGATGTAATGGTGGAGTGGCATGTATTCGTGAGCTTGAAGTTTTTTGTATCCTTGTATTGGATAAGTTTTCTCTGCACTGAACTGAGACCAAAATACTTAGCATGATACTTCTATGCATACTGTAATTCCACGTCCTGTAGTTACCATATTTGCTCTAAAATTAATATAAATGCATTTTTACATATTTCATGAAGGTGATATAGATTAATGTTCATTTATTAGTGTGCCTGTTTGCTGCTAGCTTTTATAACAGTCTGGGTACTGTTATGGTTTGATTATTGGTGTGGAAAAGATAAATCATAGCAATATGAATCCCCCTGAGATCCCATTTTGTATAAAAATACTACTGTTAGATTTCATCTTTGAAATAAATTCTATCTTCATTGAAGCCCATAATGGGTTGAAAACATATCACAAATTTTTGTAACAAAATCATGAGAACTACTTTTAACTACGTTATGCCAAAATCAATCACCCATATCTCTGAGGGTCATTTCAACGTGGTAAAGAAATTTGAGAATCCATACTTTTCTGGAACTTTGGATAGAGATATGTTGAGAATTATGTTCCATTTGATAAATGCCAACTTAGAATTCCTCTTTCCCCTATTGATTAAAGCATGGTGCAAGGCACTTTCAGCAATTTGACATTACACATTGCGATTTTGTGTATATAGATATATTTTGTCCAATAGAGTGGTCTAAATTACTAACTATTTTCACCTGAATTAAAATTTATAGTAAAAAAAGTATATCTTTAAAGAAAATCATTGCCAACTTTTGGATTTTTGCAATAGCTGCAATTTCGACCTGTAAGCCTGTTTTATAAAGCCTTGTTTTAGTTGGGAGGGCCATGTACAGAATGAACTAGGCAAGGAGGCTGGTATTTTGAGGAAACCCCCACATCGTACATTGCTTACACTTGCCCTGTTTGAATGGGTATGTAGGGGGAGGCTATTTTGATGCAAAGAATAATTGATACACATCTTCACACTTATGCCCATCCTCCCTCTATATCATTGGAATGAGTACCTAAATGCTGTTGGAGGGTTTGTGTGGGGAGAGTATGGTGGGGTTCAACTTAGGTCCTCAAGGGGCAATCCTGAAGACGATGATCTAGGGTTTGGTAGAGGAAACAAGTGTCGGCAAGGTTGATGTCTAGAATTTCCCACTATCTTTGAAGTCTGCTGTTTGGTTCTTTAAAGTTGAATCGTCAGAGAAAGGATTGCAATTTTTTGGAGTAATTTCAGTCTTTGTTTTATTCTTCATAGATCTCTTTGGCCGTAGATGTGAAATAGACATGGACTTGTCTGAAGAGCTTACAGGTTCAATACCCTTTCAGTCTTTGACATAGCTTGTCTTACAGAGGAAAACCTTGCAGCTTTGCTAATCCAGCCCAGCAATGCATAGTCCTACAATTGAATGGAGATATTGATTAGAACATTGGATTTCTGTTGTGCCAATGGTTGGTTAGAGTATAGAAGAGATTTGAATTCCATAATTTTTTCTTCTTATCCTGGGATCCCATCTGACAATTTTTTTTGTGGACCATGCAGAAGCACAAGTGTATCCCATTAGAAGAGCTTTCTATAGAATTCAAACTCCGCACTCAGGTTCTTATATGTTTATAAATTTATCTATTATACATTTATATGGACATGCACATGAATGGATAGAGGCACTTTTTCAAAGTTGGTGATGTGTTTTGTATTTCTTGCTCTCATGAGCTAGTTGGGCTTCATGCATAAATGTTATTAGCCGTGGAATTTTTTGTTTGTACTAAAATTTTAGGTGTCTTATAAGTGAAGTATATCTTACGATATTTAAATAGAATTAGTTTTCTATAGAATTGGAGACATGTATTCCATCTTAGTTTGTTGTGCCATTCCTTACCTTACAAGCATTTGAATTTACTGTCACTCTCTGAATTCAGAAACTGCATTTTGAGAGGCATGGGATTCAATAGAGATTTTAATTTTGTGACGGGAATGATAGAGGCATAGAGAGGCATGGATTTAAATAGATTTATATGCATAATAGGTATGAAATATGCTTCCAGTCGCCCCTGAAAACCATATTTGAAAATTACCAAACCGAATCTTCATTTCTGAATTTTCGAAGGTATCATGCAGGGACTGAAGCTATGTTTGCAGATCTGGGTCATTTTTCCGTTCGTTCAATCCAGGTATTGAGCATTGATTCATTTGCAGTAAAAAATGTAAATGCAAATTTAGATTTGTCTTTTAAGGTTACCAATGTAAATAGACTGATGATGTTGATGGTTTGTGGTTTATTAGATTGCCTTTACTAGAATAGTGTACCCTGCTTTAATATGCGCATATGTGGGCCAAGCTGCTTATCTCATGAAGTTTCTCAAAGATGTTGCAGACACTTTCTATAAGTCAACCCCAAGTAATTTTTCATACTTTTTAAGATGGATTCTTCTGTTTAGTTTGTCAGTGTGTTGTGTTTTTGGAGGTTTTCAAAATTTTTAATCCCCAAGCACTGACAGAGGAAATATTGGGTTATTTTTATGAATAGCCACACCTGAGGACCAGTGACTTTCTCAGATTCAAACCACTGAACTTGTCCCACACTACTGAATTTGATACCCTGACCTTCTCCTTGCAATTCCTTCCATTCACACCCATGGCCTCCTCCTTGTAATTCCATTCACACCACTGAACTTGTCCCACACTACTGAATTTGATACCCTGACCTTCTCCTTGCAATTCCTTCCATTCACACCCATGGCCTCCTCCTTGTAATTCCATTCACACCACTGAAATTTACACCACTTTTACAGCACTGAACTTGACACCAATTCACACCCCCTGAACTCCTCCTTGTAATTCCATTCACATCACTTAACTTTACACCAATTCACACCCCCTGAACTCCTCCTTGTAATTCTATTTACATCACTGAACTTTACACCACTGAACTTGACACCAATTCACACCCCCTGAACTCCTCCTTGCAATTTCATTCACATCACTGAACTTGACACCAATTCACACCCCCTGAACTCCTCCTTGTAATTCCATTCACATCACTGAACCTTACACCACTGAAATTGACACCAATTCACATCCCCTGCTTGTAATTCACACCTCTTGCTTGCAATTCACACCACTTCATAAACTATCCTTTTTATAAAGAAGTATACAAATTTTATACACTAGCGGTTTGCAAATTTTATACACTAGCATAGAGCTCATGGAAGGATCAAGATGATCTATATTTGTAAGAAACGTGTATAAATTCAATCATCTTCATGGATCATTTTTGTTAAGTTTAAATTGAAATTCATCATCATGGATATTTTTTTTAATTAAAATTGAATTAGTGTTATTTACATGAAGCACTTAGTTAAAGTCTATTTCCGTTGATTTGGGGTTTCTTAGCATCTAACTGGGTTTATTATGTTATTTTAACCAAAAATTTAATGGTGAAAACTGAACTTTTGTACTATGCAGATGCTATATATTGGCCAATGTTTGTGGTTGCAATTATTGCAGCTGTTATTGCAAGCCAAGCTATGATTTCTGCCACTTTTTCTATCCATGGCTCTCGGTTGCTTTCCTTGTGTTACAGTTTTTCACACTTCATCTAAATATGAAGGCCAGGTTTACATACCAGAAATCAATTTCATCCTCATGCTTTCCTGTGTTGTAGTCACTGCTTCCTTTAAAGATACAACCAAAATAGGGAATGCATATGGTATGTATTACATTAATTTAAGGTCCAATGCTACTGAGTTAACACAGCTATAAAATAGAAATAATCATACCAAAACAGTTATGATATGAAATATTTAATTTAAGAAGAATATTGATAAGCTAAATTTCATTCTTTGTGTAAATTGGATGCAGGCATAGCAGTGGTTGGGGTTATGATTGTTACTTTGGCTTTCCTAACATTGGTAATGCTTATAATATGGCAGACTCATCTATTTCTGGTCATAATCTTTGTCATTGTGTTTGGGGCGATAGAGTTCGTATTCTTCTCAGCAGTGTTGTTCAAGTTTCCCCAAGGGGGATACCTTCCATTAGCTTTTGCTGCAATATTGTTATTTGTAATGTATGTGTGGAATTATGTCCATGTAAAGAGATATGCTTATGAGGCAAAGCAGAAGGTTTCAACAGAATACATCTTAAGCCTAGGTTCGAGTTTGGGTGTGACCAAAGTTCCAGGGATTGGACTTCTATACATAGAACTAGCACAAGGAGTTCCAGCAATATTTGCACATTTCATGAGAAACCTCCCTGCTATACATTCTGTCCTTGTATTCGTTTGTGTCAGGTATCTGCCTGTGAATATAGTTCCAACTAGAGAACGCTTTCTATTTCACCGGATTGGTCCCAAAGAACAAAAAATGTACATATGCATTTCTAGGTATGGGTACAAGGACACAAGGACTGGGAATGTGGAGTTCGAGAACCAGTTACTGGAATTTCTTAAAGAATTTATAATGGCGGATTACATGTACCAAGTTGAGAATGAAGGGAATAATTTTGACAATGGAGAGAGTATAGTTAGTAGCATGATATCGATGTCTATGTTCAATTCTGTTTAGATAGTGAGCATATTTAAATAAACTTTGCTATAATGCTAAGAGAGCTGATTTCTGGAGGGAAGCTTACATGCTTGCACAACTCCATCATCCAAATGTTGTTGCTTTCTATGGCATTGTACCAGATGGGCCAGGGGGAACCTTGGCAACAGTAACAGAATACATGGTGAAATGCTCACTCAAATAGGTCTTGCAGAAGAAGGATAGATATAGGTCTGGTACACATTCTTTTAATTGCTTAATTTTCCATGCACATTCACACGGCCAAATAGAAGGGAAAATTATAAATTTCTTGCATGACAAAATGCTAACATAAAGTACCAATTTTCACAGGACATTTGATCATCGGAAGTGTTTGATAATTTCAATGAATGTTGCTTTTGGGATGGAATACTTACATGGAAAGAATATCGTGCACTTTGACTTGAAATGTGAGAGTCTATTGGTAAACATGAGAGATCCCCAACGTCCTATTTGCAAGGTAAAAATTCTAGTCTTTTTGGGAGTTAGCTACTGTGATTTTGTGATGTCTGTTGGCTACAGTAAGTTTTAACCTGTGATATATGGGTAGAAATGAGTGCTAGACTCCAGGAAAACTTCCATTTTGATTTTTCTGAGTCCCATTTAATTTGTACAAATCTATAGTTCCATACACAATCTTCTGCAGGTAGGTGATTTAGGGCTATCAAAAATTAAACATCGAACATTAGTTTCTGGTGGTGTGCGAGGAACCCTTCCATGGATGGCTCCTAAGCTGTTAAATGGCAGCAGCAGTATGGTTTCTGAAAAGGTAAAAATGAAAAAATGATTTTATATTTAAATATATGAATGCTCAGTTTTGAATATCTGAATTTAGACATTAAATTATCTGGTTTTTTTCCTTTCCAGGTTGATGTGTTTTAATTTGGCATTGTCATGTGGGAGCTGCTCACTGGAGAGGAGCCCTATGCTAGTATGCATTATGGGGCTATCATAGGTATGTCCTTGTTCATTGTAATAATGACCATGGTCATTGCGGTGCCATGTTCCTTTATTTTGTCGTAGCTAGAGATGGAGGTGCAATATGTGTAATTTAGTAAATTTCTGGTAAGTTTTGACAACGTCAAAGTGCTTTGTGGATATTTTGCAGGTGGCATCGTCAATAATACTTTACGTCCACCTATCCCTAAGGGATGCGATCCTTCATGGAGGTCATTAATGGAGAGTTGTTGGTCTTCAAACCCTTCTATGAGACCCACTTTTACAGAGATCACTTTTGGATTGCGTGCAATGGCATCTATGCTTCCTCCTAAAGGGCAGGCTCTTCAAGCTCATGTTCAAGCACATCTACAGAATTAGACTTGTGCAAAGTCCCATTAAATTTGAATCAAGTGTGTTTCTTTCTGGCCAGTTTGCATTCTTTCCAATATTTGGAATATTTCATCTCAGCTGCACATGTATTTCTAGTGTGGCTTGGGTGCAGCCTTTTGGAGTTGGTTATAATCCATTCTCCTAATTGAGATATGTCAGATTATATATTTTCCAGATCGTGTCTCAGCTCTTGGAATTTTTTAGTAGATCCCTACGATAATGCCTTTGGGGAGCGTTTCACCTTTGGCGAGCGTTTCACCTGGTGCCTCGATGCAGTCAGATTGATCTCTTCATGAATCCTAAGGATACTTTAACACAGAAAGGATAATTACAGTGCCTTTTTTGCCTTTCTGCTGCACCAAATTATAACAATTTGCAATCCTTATATCATGGCATACACACGCCACAAATCAACAAATACAGAAATACAAGAAGCTACACACCCAAACCAATCAACGGAACATACAAATCTATTATTAAGCAATTTAAGTACAAAAGAGGGTGTCTTGAAGTTTTTTGTGTCAAATATTCAGGATTCATTTGGAACTCCAGGGACCAGGAGAACAGGATCCAACTCAGAGTTCACAACTCTTGATTTAGAGCCGTGCCCTAAAATGGAAAAGCACTCAAATTATTCACAATTACATTGAATTAACAATGCAATGGTGTCATAGTTATAATTATGGCACTTATTTTGTAAAACCTAAGTTGCAGTCTCAAACATACATTGAGAATAAGGCAAGTCGGATGTTCGGAAGACAATGGATGCGGCAACCATAGTTGCAGCAGTTTCACCAGTGACATCAGAACCTGGATTCTGGGCAATACTACCTTCTCTGGTCGTTGAGGGACCATTTCAATTTTTAGACGGACGGATTCCACTTGGTAGTGTGGACATGGTTAGGAAATCCTGGCAGTAAAACTTGTGTCTCTCTAGGAACCCAACTTCGAAGGACTGTCTACACTGATTCATAGTGAGGTATCTCCGGCACTATGCCAACGCAACGCATAAATGCCACTCGCATTTACTGTACTGAAACACACATTGTTGGACACATCATTATCCATAACCTTCATCATAATAGCTGCAATAGATGGATCCAGATCCCAACCCCCTGTATCTCCATATGCACCATTACATCCAATTCTTGATAATTCCAATTTCGAATAGAAGTTTTGGGTGTTGATTTGCCATTCCACACTTCTGGTCACTATTCTTGTCATAAGTGTCAAATATTTTATGAGCTGAAAGCAGTTTCATTACCAGATCGATAGCTAGCAGTAGATCTAGTAGTCGTTGCTGGAGCAGTTGATGAGCAGCAACTTCACATCTCAGCACCTTTAACATAAAGCCTAGGTATTTTATACCATCCTGAAAAACTATATTATGGTGTCGAGGGGATTCAGATTTGATATACACTTATAATCCACTGCACGGGGGTTATGCTAGAGGTTAGCTATATTTGTTTGATCATGGCTTTATCCTGCTACTGGTGTCCCCCATGAACGAGTCTTTGTAATTGTTTACAGCGTTGTGGTAATAAGATTATTGATTATTGTTTATAATTTTATTCTTATGATAATGGTATGATAAAACCCTTATCATACATTTTGGACATTGAAACTCAGTGGTAAATCTAGCTTAGATTAGCTTGCAACACGGCATTCTTATTGGACCTTGGGTACAATTGCTAGTTTTAACCAATTCTTAAATTGAATTTGTTAGATTAGATTTTTCTATTTTGCACATGATCTTGGTTATTGTTTTTATCTGTTGAACAAGATAAATAATTTGATTCATTTTTTTTCTAATTTACAGTTCATTGTTTTTCTATTTTACAAGTGATATTTTTTTTATTGGATTTTGTAGGAGTGAGCTTAACTTATAAGTGGGCCATTGAGTATGAAGAGCCCGCTACTGAGAATTTGTCATTCAATATGAAGACCCTGATGTTGAGGCTTTCAAGTTGCTAAGTGTGGTTTTGAAGCTGATGACGTGGGATCTAAGTATGGTTTTGAAGCTGTTGATGTGGGATCTAAGTATGGTTTTGCAACCAAGTGCAAGTATGATGGTTTAGCCATTGTAATATTTTTAAAAGTGATGATTTTTGTAAAGTTATATGGAAATTAATGTGTTTTTGAGAAAACTCATATTTATTCTAATACTTTTCACATTTCATATAATATAATTTGTGGTTTAAAACTTATATATATGGTTGTACTTTATATTATGTACCAATGTTGTAATTATTAGCTAATTAATGTGACATTGCATGATTTACATATGTATTAGATATTATTTACAAGTGTTGTAATTAATTATAATGTGACATTGCATAATTCGCATGTGTATTAGATGAGAATAAATGTATGATTCTTTTTTTAATTTAAATGTAATATCAAATTAAAAATTTATATTGATTAATAATGGACAACATTAAAACTACTAAAATATAATGACCATACATAAAGCGACTAAAAATGACTAAATTAGTGACCAGTAAATGAGATTAATGACCAAAATTCACAAATAAAATGACCAATAATTGAGAGATATGCGGCCAAAAAATGAGATATAAATGACCAGAAAAATGACCAAAATTCGCATATCAATGACCAAAAATCAGTTTTGGTGGCTAATTTATGGTCTTTTATTAGGTGACCAAATTTGGTCATATTCTAGCTTGTCATGTGGTCATTAATTTGGTCATATATTTGGTAATTGATTCAAATATATGACTAAATTAATGACCAAATATATCACCAAATTAATGACCAACCGACAAGCTATAAATGACCAAAATAAAAATGATCAATTTTGGTCATGTAATAAAAGACCGCAAATTAGCCACTAGCGATCGCCAAACCAAAAGTGGTCATTGATATGTGGATTTTGGTCATTTTTTTGGTCACTAATCTCTCATTTTTGGTCATTGAGTTGGTGCTTTATCCTGCACCAACTGCTCGCGTGAAGAGAACCAATGCCACGGAATCAGGAAGACATCCTATGCGTTTTCATGAACCGTTTATGTATCTATTAAGACCCTCTATTTTTAGAGAGGTCGACCACTAAAAGGGTCGACCTACTCTCTCATTGTAAAATATATATAAATACGTCTTAGGTTGAGAAACACATGATGATATAGATACGCTAAGTTAGAGAATGTTGTGTAACTTTTTCAGTTAATAGAAAGTTTCTAATTTTTAGATGTTGATGAGTAAATTCATGTTTTGTTAGTGATTGATCTGAGTTAGCCACAATCTCTTATTGCTGAGAAGGGCCCCTCAACAACAAGAGATTTTTCATTGTGTATATTTAGTTATTTCTTTTATGCAGATAAGTAGTTTTAATTTTTAGTATTCAGCTTGGTTTTCCTGTAGATGGTGTTTTTTTGTTTCCTGTAATATATATCTTTTTGTTAATACAATTTACATAGAACAAACACTCATATTTAGTTTCTGTTAGTTTTCCTTTGAGCTTTTCCCACTGCAATTAGATAGAATTTAATTATTTCAGTGTTTCAAGATTCCTTTATAATTATATTTAGTTTTGTTAATGTTACCATAGCTGTAGATTAGTTGCATTTACCTTTCACCTCTGTTTTATTATGCAATATAAAATGGTTTCTTTCCTTAGATATGAATGAGCGTAGTTGCTTCTTGTTATTCCATATTTAAACAATCTATTTACTGCTTCCCTTGCACTATAGGTTTATATGCATAAACTGGGTGGTGTTAGATCATTTAATCTACTTATTCTCTTAGTTTATATATTTTTCTATCATCCGAACTGTCATTTGAACTGTCTTTCACACTGTCATTGAGATTATCATACGGACTTTAATATTTTTTGCATTTTTTTATGCTTATTTAGGATTAAATTTCTTATATTTTCGAATTGTAATGTTTCTTTTAATTGATAAGCATTTATACATGTAATTAGGACCTTGTTCTGCACCATATAGAGTTCAATTCAAGCTTCATATTCGTCCTTATTTTTCGTTCATTTCTTTAACTTTGCCTTAGTTTACTTCTTGATTATGTTTTTGTAGTTGATCTTTTATATCTGATTTTTGAACTTGTTATTAATCTAGAACTTCTTAGTTTCATCCTTCACTTAGTTTACTTCATTTTTATTAAGTAATTTCATTCTCCAAAGCACATTAGTTTTTATGGTTTCTTAGTTCAAGCATAGGATTTGTCTTTTCCATTCACATAGTTAATGAAGATGTTCATAGGATTGGACTTGTTTAAGAAATAAAATATATTTATTAAGTTTTCTACTTGCTTCTAGATTACATTTATTTCCAAGTCATTTGCATATGCTTGGATTTCCTTCAATCAGTGTTTCATTCTTTACCTTTATAAGATAACATACCTCCAACTTCAAAGTAGTCATTAGAAATACATTTTCTTTGTTTCTTGATTAATAGATCGATTGATAATAACATCTCATTTCAAATCAGTCTTAAGGAGTACAACTAGATTCATTTACTTATGAATAAAGAATAGATTACAATGTTTACAATCACTTGTAATTGGACACTTTTTAGCTTACATCTCTTTGCAGAGGTTAAATTAGATTTACTTCCGTTCAGTTTCCTTGTTACCTTTGAAAGTCATTTCGATACACCTTCTCCTGTTCATGTCACATTTGATACATATCCTCAGAATCCTCAAGGGGAATGGAATTAGACAATTTAGCTTAGTATTGAGTATTTGTTAAATGCATGTATAATTTAACTATTGAATTTCTTACGTATATTAAGTAGTTGTAATCTTGCCTCAGATAATATATTTTCTTGTCTTCATAGAGTTAGTTATAATTTGAATCATTTCATTGATAGGGTTTTGAACTTGTTCATAGACTTTATAATTCCTACATTAGAAGCTGAATAATTGGTCAATAGGTTTCACTATAAAGAGTAGTTTACTTTCGATCAAGTTTTGTTTCTTAGAATAATATTGTTTATAAATTTTCAATTATTGTTCATAGAGTAGAGTAGTATATATTGATACTACTTTGATCTATTGGTTTTGGTCAAGTCAACTTAACTTAGTAGTTGTATTTCTGAATTTTGACTCGGTTTTTCATTTTGAAATATCTTTCAATATTTTCATTATTAACATATTTCTACGATATCCTAGGTACCCTTCTACCTTAGCATATTTTGTGTCAACTCCAAGTTTACAAACCCTGGTCGATAAATTAAATATTTAGTGAATTCATTAATACAATAAGACACCCAACACCTTCTCATACATCACTCCAGATAAGTTTTTAGTTGGGGTCATACTGTCTTTTGGGATCCTCCATTGCACAGGGTCTGATAAGGCCAAAATTGCCTGAAATTGCCAATTCTTACCTAAATCCTCCAGACAACTCCAGATTTGTCAGAAAATATTCCAAAACATATTTTATGTTTTATGAAGGCATTATAACCCCTCTACATTTTCCCTAAGCCACTTTTCGGAAGAACAGAAGGAATTTCCCTAGTTTCATAGTTGGGTGACCTAGAAGCGTGGGAGTAGGTTTCTGCGAAAAGGATTTTGTAACTAAATGGTCCCAAATCTAAATATGTTAGGGGAAAGAAATTCAATGTTCTAAACTCACTCTTTTTTTTCTTCCCACTACCTATTCCCTTGTCTGCAAATTTTCCAAGTAAGAAACCTTTATTTGCCTACTATGAATGTGCTCTAAGTGGATTTAATTCAAATATCAGAAATTTAATTTAATTCGCAGAATTATTTAGTGTTCAGGTCTGCACAACATACTTGGGACATTACAGTGGTATCATAGCATGGTCCTCCGTACCTACTCTTGATATTGCACAATGGGTCTAAAATACAATTTCGATACCAAAAGAAAGTTCCCTCAAGAGGAGGAAGTAGAATCTGTGGATGGAAGATTCCATCAAGAAAGGGATGAGAAAGATGAATTTAGGACCTTTGTTAAGAACACGTTGAAAGGTATACAATACATTTCAACTAACATCATATAGTCTGGTCAAGAGACTAGAGCATTCCCAGCTAAACAACTGGGAGTGAAAGATGGAGAAGGGAGCAGCGTTGGTTCCCAATGTGAATAAAGAAAAGTCATGGGTAGCTCTATTTCCTCCAAGACTGGGACTTAGAATAGGCCTATAGAGTATATATATGAACCTAAGTTTCAGCCCTAACATACTATTCCCAAATTTGTAGATACCCAAAAGGAATACCATGAAGCACATGTTGAAACTATTGCTAAATGGGAGGATAATTTTTCTATGTATCAGTCATTGAGTGATGAATGAAGAAGGGATCTGTCATTCAAATATTTATGTGAGACTAATATTTATGTGAGACTCAAATTACGGGGTAGACAAGAGGATCTGAAAGCAATCCATATCAGAATTATGAATTAAATAATGCCATTGGGAAAATCACTTTGCCATATTTTTATAGTACTTCCAATTTCACAGTGAGCTTCTGGATTCAGAAAATGGATACATATTTTTAGCTGAATCCTATGGAAGAAAGGGATGACATCAAGTTGGAATCCCTACATCTTGATGGGGAGGCCATTGACTAGTGGTTTCATGGCATGAAAAAATTATGCCATGATCAAGTAGTCACATATGAGGAGTTCACCAGAAAATTAACAGAAACATTTGACCAAAGAGATCCCGATATTTCTTTCAGCAATTTGGCACACAAAAGACAAGTTGGAACTCCAGAAGCATACATCTGAAAGTTCCAACAGGTGGATGTAATGGTCACTAACATATCAGAATCAAGAATGATCCTTTTGTTTACATAAGGACTTTCTGAACCATTGAAGGGGTTGGTGAAGTCTTACTGACCCACCACTTTGTAGGAAGTGATCAGCAAGACTAAAGACTTGTAGGATACAATTCCGAGGACCACGTATCCTCCCAAACATTTTATGCCTCATAAATTTCTGAATCAAAAACCTCCTATGAGAAAATTTCCTGCCCCTAGCAAGAGAGATTACTCCTATAAGGATCGGGATGAATTGAGGAGGTAGAAGCCGTATTTTTCCTACCAAGAACCATGGGCTCTTAGTCACGAATGTGTGAAGGGAAAAGCACGCTATATTGAAGTATTATCTGAAAGTGATGAAGAGGTGGTATAATAAGCTGAGATGGTTGATGGGGAGAATGAAATATCTGAAGAATAGGAGCAGCCCCATCAAACAAACAAAAAAATTGCAGTACTCAGTGGAGTACATCGGTTCCATACTTTAAGGCTAAAAGGAGTATTGCAAGGGAACAAAATCACAGTTCTTATTGATGGGGGTGCCACCCATAATTTTATTGATTCATCCCTGGTGGAGATGAGAAAACTACATACTAAACCCTTTGAAGGATTCACTGTGGTCATTTCGGGTAACCATACCATGGAGTGCAACCGATGGATTCCAAATATGCAAGTAAACATCGATGACTATATTGCGAAAGAAAACTCTTATGTTGTCAATGTGGTAGAAAACAACAAGGCATTGGGAGTACAATGGTTTTACTCTGTTGGAGAGGACTCTATGAACTACCAGGTACCACAAATAAGTTTCAAGGATAGTGAAGGAAAACTAGTGGTATTGAAAGGTATGAATACTTCTCCAAGCCAAGTAATTTCTTCCAAAAGTATGACATCTGTTATGAGGCATGGGGACATTGAATGGGTTTTTGAATTTCAAATCACCATTGAGGGAAGTACTTCCCCAGTTTCCTCCTGACCCAAATATATAAATAAAAAATTGCATAAGCATAAGGGGGTTTCTAAAGATCTTCTGCATGGCATACCACCTGACCGTGGAACTGAACACACGATTGAGTTGGAAGCCGATACACTTCCTAAAAATACATCCCTATAAGCATACAAAGAGATTCAAGGATCAAATTGAGAACGCAATCAAGGATATCCTTGATTTTGGCCTCATTAGACCAAGTTCCAGTCCTTTTTCTCCTTAGGTGGTGTTGGTGAAGAACAAGGATGGGACACTTTGGATGTGCATAGATTACCGAGATTTGAATAAGAATATCATAAAGAACAGGTACCCAATTCCTAGAATTGATGAGCTAATGGATGATCTACATCGAGCCAATTTTTTCTCCAAAATAAATCTTCGGTCAGGGTACCATCAAATCAGAATGAGGGAAGAAGACATACAAAATACAACCTTATATTGTCACTTTGGCTACTTTGAGTTTATGTTCATACCATTTAGCTTCACTAATGCACCAACAACCTTCCAATCATGCATGATCAAGGTATTCAACAAACATATTCATAAGTATGTCCTTGTGTTTTTTGATGATATTATGATCTATAGTATGACATGGGAGGAGCACTTGCACCACTTGGAGGAGGTACTCACTATGCTTGCAAATCTGTCATTTTTTGCTAAGATGTCTAAGTGTGAGTTTGGCATGATAGAATTGTTGTATCTTGGTCATGTGATCTACCAAGAAGGGGTCAAGGTAGATCTAGAAAAAATAAAGGCCATATGGAAATGGGCCATCCCAAGGAACCTCACTAAACTGAGAGTCTTCATTGGCCTTTGTAACTACTACTGCATATTTTTCAAAGGATACTCTCGGTACACTGCACCCTTGACATATTTGACTAAGAAGGGTGCATTTAGTTGGAGTGAGGAGGTTGAAAAATATTTCCAGAAAATGAAAGAGATAATGAGCAGTTGTCCAGTACTTGCCTTTCCTGATTTTTCCAAGCCTTTTGTGTTGGAATATGATTCTTTTGGTGTAGGCATTGGAGCTGTCCTAATGCAAGATAGGAATCATATTGCATTTGAGAGAATAAAATTGCAGCCACAATAAACACTGTATTTCATATATGATAAGGATATGTTGACCATCATGCTTTCCTTGGCCAAACTCAGACAATACTTGGTGGGAGGTATATTCATTGTGAAGACTAATCAAAATAGTATTAGACACTTCCTAACCCAAAAGGAACTCAATGATAGGAAACAAAAATGGGTGAGTAAATTTCAGTCTTGGGATTTTGACATTGAGTATAAAAAGGGGAAAATGAATGTTGTGGTTGATGCACTCTCCCGTAATCCCACATTACCCTTGCTGCAAATGTTTAATGAATCAAAGATTCAGCTGGTTGCTGAATATTCTAAAAATCAATTTTCTTGTGAAGTTTTAGATGGGGTAAACTAGAATGAAGAGTACAAAGTTCATGACAACCTCATCTAGTACAAAAACAAAATTTTCTTACTACCTTGATCTGCACTAAAGAGGAATATTTTAGAAGCTGCACATGATGCACTAGTGGCTGGTCACCCTAGTTTTCTGAAGACTTACCGTAAGGTAAGGGAGAGATTTACTTGGAAGGGACTTAAACATGATGTTCTCATGTATGTGAAGGAATGTTCTTCATTTCAACAAGACAAAGTGGAGAAAACACACCCTACTGAACTTCTCCATCCTCTTCCTATTCCAGAACAAAAATGGGAAAGTATATCCATGGAATTTATCACGGGGCTTCCAAAGTCACAGGGGAAAGACAATATTTATGTGGTGGTGGACATATTGAAAAAATATGCACATTTTTTTGCAGTAACATCCACTATTTCTGCTAGTGATGTTGCTTTCATATTCTTCAAGGACATTTTCAGGATGCATAGACTTCCTAGAATTATAATCAGTGACAATATAGTAAGTTCACCAGTTATTTTTGGTAGGAATTATTTGATTTGGTTGGAACAAATATTGACATGAGCACAACATATCACCCCCAGACAGATGGGAAAACTAACAGGGTGAATCAATGGCTTGAAGAATACCCCAGTAACTATGTTATAGGACAACAAGGAGCTTGGGAAACTTGGCTCCACCTGGGTGAGTTCTGTTCCAACACCACATTTCATCTTTCTATCAAAATGACACCTTTTTTGGCATTGTATGGGTATGAAGCCCCAATTTTGAAGACTTAATGTTTGGAGATAGTAGGGCAGAAAAAGATAAATATTGGTTTGCAGGAAAACCACAACATCTTAAGAGCACTAAAAGACAATGTACACATGGCTCAGAACCAACAAAATATGTATGAAAATAAGCATAGAATAGACAGAGTTTTCCATGTGGAAGACGTAGTGTACCTAAGGATGCAACCTTAGAGACAATATTCCTTAAAGAAGAAAGGGGATGAAAAATTTCAGCCAAGGTTTTATGGACCCTGCAAGATTATCAGAAAGGTTGGTGAAGTGGCCTATGAATTGGATTTTCTAGACAACAACAAAATCCATAATGTTTCTCATTTGTCTTGTCTAAATAAAGAAGTGGGACAACATATAGTAGCTTCTGAAGAGCTTCCACCTATGGATGATGAATTCCATTCGGTCTTAGTACCAGAGAAAGGAAATTAAGGAACAAAACATTCAAGGAATATTTGATACAGTGGAAAGGATTACCTAGTGAAGATGCTACTTGGGATGGTGAGCAGATATTGCAACACCCTGCTTTTGTTCTACTTGAGGACAAGCAAATTTGGGAGGGGAGGACTACCATGTCCCCTCAATTTGATCATTAAAAGTGTTGACCATGCTAAAATTCCTAGGGTTTCATATTGACACTTAATTATTCTTCATAGGGAAATTTTGTTAATAATTATTAATGAGGCTTGTATGTAATTTGTATTCTTCATTATTATTAATTATGCAAATTAATGAGGTGGAAACAATATTTCCATGTCAAGGGGAGTGCATTGGGAAATTCAACTTGACAAGGTAGAAAGAAGGAAACTCTATGACAAAAGCAGTCAAAGAGGAAAAGAGGAAAGTTCCTAAAAGAAGCACAAAAGCATCCAGAGACAAAAGAAGGAACGTTTTGCAGAGGGGGTCTCAATTGCCTCTTGGAGAACTCATAAAAGATGTAAGGACAAAAGCAAAGAAGTTTTGGGAAAGGAGAGCCCAGTTTTTTTATGGAGACTCAGTCTTAAAATCTAGGAAAATTAGAGAGTTTTCGAGCTCACCCCAGTTGACAAGGCCTAACGCTTAGGGGAAACTATTGTCAAGATGTAGGACACCAATCTACTACTCAATTTCCTGGTCCATCCAATGACCCCGCCAGAGTAGGTTGCAGAATGGAAGACTTCCATTGAAGACATAGCGGCCCAATTTGAAACCATGGAGCAAGAGGCCAAGTCAATCATGGAGGCGATGACACAGAATTGGCAGAACGTTGTCCAGGATGAACAACTCGACCAGTTGACAACACAGGTGCAAGGAGCTGAAGGCTAGTTGACGACACTGAAGACATCGTTGCGGGTAATTTCACTGATGGTGTAGATCACATGGGATGAGGACTTGAAGGATGTACAACAAAGAGCTTCCCATGCCCAAGAGCATCAACAAAAGTGTCGCGCTCAGTTATATGAGTTTCAAGAAGTTGGTGGGAAGGTGGCTGTTAAATTAGTGGCAATGTTGTAGGAGGTGCAAGAGAGTTGGCAGATGGTTGATGGTAAGGCTAGGGAAGAGCACCCCGTGCAACCAGTTTTGCTTAATTGTCAAAGCGCTTCCGAAAGAGTACAAATGCAGGTTTGATAGATCTCATAGAAGTTCAAATACTTCAAGGACAAGACATCGACGTATACCCTGTCAACCTGACGTGGCTCAAGGACGAGCCACAAGACTGTGTTGGGGGCATGTTGGTAGCTATTTTGGTAAGTGAGTTGTGCAACGTCGTGGCAGCTGTGCAAGATCACATGGCACCGGGAAAGTCCAGGTCAGCGCGATGGGAAAAAAGATAACCATTTTTTAATATTTAATATATTATTTGATCAAGTTTTGTTGCCATAGGTCATTAGTGGTTAGATGTTAGTTAGAAGTGGACCTTCAATGTAAAGGCGCAAGCCTATATTTAGAGCTTGTTTTGCAATTGAAAGATATACCTAGATAACTCGATAGCGATAGACATGAGAGAGTCATCTGTTTTATCTGTGATCTGTTTGAGTTTTGGGATGTAATTGGAAGAATTATCTATTTTGGATCTCTTGCACAGAATGAATATGACATGATGGTTTTTGAATAAATATTGTCTTACTATTTTATCTACTACGATATCAATGAGAAGTGTGTCGAATATGTTATGATGATGCTGTGATATATTCTATTGTCTTTCGGTTCTAATTTACTAATGATGCTATGATTTATTCCATTTCTATTATGATGTTGTTGCAATCTCTTCCAATTCGGTTACATTTCTGATAAATGATGGTTAAAGTTGTTTTATAATGCTGTGTTGATATGGCTACGACAAATGAATGATGTGATTTGCTAGATATGTAGCAATGAAGATATATCATGATCATTGTCTTAGTAATGTAATATGATTTTTATGCTTTTTTATCCCATCGGATTCCATATCTTCCCTTCTCACTGCCAGAAACTTGGTTCCAACAGCTTTCCCTTGACATCTCGGGTGAGACTTCGTTCGCTTTACGGATGTTGCTGGGCAAGGTAAAACCTATCTAGGTCATTGCTCAGGGAGATGGGTAGTGGTTGGGCATCAACAGAGTGAGAACCCCTATCGGTGAGGCTTTCTTGGTGGGTTTTCTCCAACAAGAACTACATTTTAAAATAAATGGCTAATTGTATGATCCAATCTAAGGGACTAAGTCTTCAATATTTGGATGAGGCCATAAATTGTGAAAATTACATAGTTAATCGCACACCCACTAAAGTTTTACAATGTATAATACTAGAATAAGCATGGAGTAAAATTAAACCAGATGTAAGTTGCTTTTTTGTGTTTGGTAGTGAAGCATGGGCTCACATTCTGGATGAAAAACGGAAAGCATTGCATCCTAAAAGTGAAAAGTGCATATTTGTTGGATATTCTAAACATGTAAAAGGTTATAAAACTTTTCAGCAACATTCTCATGATATAATCATTAGAAGAGATGTTAAATGTGATGAAAATCTCTTGGCCTGCGAGCCTAACATGGAAGGTGTGCCATCTTTGGCTGGCGAGCCTAATTTGGCGATTGTGGATTCTTCTACTTCCCACTTCCTTGACAGGTTTCCAAATCTAGTTTCTGATGATGATAGTGAAGATGAAAATCCACCTCCACCTGCTCATGTTCCTCTATTTGCACCAGCACCAATGCTTCTCCGATGGGTCCGTTTAACATGTGAAGCAGCTAGTGATATTGCCATTGATCCTAGAGATCAACGTCGAAAATGTTCTTAGTTTCAGTGAGCCTCTTCTCTTTTGGATCAAGTTTCCAAGAATCATGATCTAGAAAATTTTGTAGAAGCTTCAGGAAATCCATATTGGGATGCAGCTATGGATGAAGAATATCATTCCTTAATGGCAAATGATACTTGGGATCTTGTTCCTCCTCCAAAAGGAAGAAAAATTGTGAGATGTAAATGGGTCTATAGAACTAAGTATGCATCTGATGGAAGTGTTGAAATACTTAAGGCAAGGTTAGTTTCCAAAGGTTTTTCCCAAGTTGAATGGATTGACTACAATGAAACCTTTGCTCCTGTCGCAAAAATGAACTCCATCCACCTTATTCTTTCCCTTGCAGCCTTACATAACTGGGAAGTCCATCAAATGGATGTCAAGTCTGCATTCTTACATGGTGATTTAGAGGAGGAAATTTACATGGAACAACCTCCTGTATATGTTCAAAATAAATCTATCCTTATCTGTTGCCTTAAGAAATCCTTATATGGCCTTAAGTAAGCTCCTAGATCTTGGTATGCCAAAATGGATAGCTTTCTCCTTGACACTGTTTTTTCTAGATTCCATTTTGACCCCAATGTCTATACCAAGAAAGTAGGAAACCATCTCATCATACGTGTTCTGTATGTTGATGATCTTATCCTTACTTGTAGTGACCCTAAACTTTCAACCCATGTGAAATCCAATCTTAAAAAAAAATTTGAAATGTCTAACTTAGGACATTTGCATTATTTTCTTGGTCTCCAAGTCTTGCAAACCAAAGGAGGAATATTTCTTTCCTAGTCTAAGTATGCTTGTGACCTTCTTCATCACTTTCACATGGAATATTGTAAACTAGCCCCTTCTCCCTTCCAGTCTGGAGTCAAACTTTTTTCCACTTGTACTTCCCCTGAAGTACATGCCACCTTGTATCGTGAGCTTTTTGGTAGTCTCTTATACTTGAATCATTCCCATCCTTACCTTTCCTTTGTCGTTGGTCATGTTTCCCATTATATGCAAACACCTCATGAAAGTCACTGGAAAGCAGCAAAAATAATACTTCAATATATTCGAGGTACAATTCAGTTTGGGTTTCATTAGAATACAAGGGAGACACCTTTGTTGGTTGGTTTCACTGATTCAGATTGGGTCAGGGATCCTGATGATCGAAATTCTACTGCATGTTATGTTTTCAGTCTGGAATATGGTGTTCAAAGGAATATTTCACCTTCTGCAGACAGTAAGATGTTCCACTGGTCTTAATGGTTTAGATCCAGAACAAATGAACGAGAAAGGATGAAGACCCTTCCTGGACACCGTAGACACCTGGAATGTGATTCTTCAATAGTAACCCTCTGTACCTACAATCAGATCAAACACACAAACACATCAAAGATGCCAAAATATAATCTACTCATCCATGTTAGTGACTAAGTAATCTAACAACATATACATGTGAAATCAAACAACAACAGTAATGTGGGATGGAAATTAGCTTTGCATTAAGATAAAATGGAGAATTTTACAACCAATTAAGCCTTAGTGTTGACATGCATCTCCATGAAACCAAAAATTGCATCCCCATAAGCTCCAAATTTTCTCTCTATGCTCTCCAATGGCTTGGGCCAAGTGATCAATCAAACAACATAACAATACCTTAAGAGTTCCCTCCTCAACCATGGACATGAGCTCATATTTATAAGGCTCAATGGATAGGAATGGTTGAGATATTTGTGGATGAGGTGTCCTCTAAGATCCTATGATGGGGGATCTCGAGCTCAACTGACCCACAATGATAGGGATAAGGAAGGACATGAGGCTCATGATCTAGAAGCCTAGAGAATTCTCTCTCTTTCCCCTTTTACCTAGGGTACCCCATTTATCCTCTTATGACAGAGTGGTTCAGGTAAGAACCGCTTATGGACCAAGGGAAATAGGTGGTGGCACCGCTTATGTACTAATGGAAACAAGCGGTGGCACAGCTTATGGAAAATAGAAGAAAGGCGGTGCGAGCAAGGAACCTCTCATGGGTAACAAGGAAAGTGCGGTGCTGAGCATTTTTATGTAGAATTTACAAACAGCATGGGTTTCCACTCCAAGTGCTAGGATTAAGGGCAAGTAGGTATGTCAAAGGTCTTATCACATGATGATTATAGGATTTTGGTATAATGGGATGGCCCCCAAAGCATGAGTCTTATAGGGATATGATAAACGAGAGCTTTGAGAGAACAAGTTGTTGCTATGAAGTGAAAATGTCGGCATGATTGGAGCATGTTGTCAAGTAGGCATCTATAGTACATCAGTATGTTGACTCATACACACAAGTAACCAACTCATGGTTGCAGATCAATACAAGGAAGATCCATGAGAGGAATAAACAAACATGAATACTAGAATACAACGTAGATCCATGTGATAGAGGACTCAAACTTGGATATAGCTACCAGATATACAATGTAGATATATGTCACACAGACGCAAATTTGAGCATAGCCACGACCATACAAATGTGGATCCATGCTAGATATACAAAACTCCATCGCAACCTCGGGAAAAGCAATGAGTGCTTTAAACAAATACCCACGGTATTTGTGACATCTTTCACAAAGTACGATTCTATCCATGTACAATGATCTAAAGTCAAACATGGTAGAAACCACTTGATTACCGTCCAATAATGTGGACCGTTAACAAGTGCAAGGGAGATCATCATTAATGTCAATGATTCCCAAGGTACTCTAGTACAATGTACTGAGTGCGAATAGATGTCTTGATGTCGAACACCTAGTCGATTCTATCGATCAAAGGTCAATGATGTGAACCTATCTCGAGAGTGAGAGAATCTGTCAATAAGGCATACATATCTCAAGGTACCAAATATTGTTTCTAAGACTATTTCCCGAATAATGAGCTAATGTCGACGGGAAAAGTCTTCTCGAAGGAGATCCATGATGAGTCCCACATCGACGACACAAAACTTGAAACATAGTTCTAAAATGATGTGACTGTAGTAACCATAATACTGACTCAAAAATACTGACATAAAAGACTGTGTAGACTGCAGAGGTAAAACTTCTTCGAATCCCCTTTGAACATCGGGTGGAATGAAAAAAAGACCTGGAAGCATGACTAAACAGGACAAACACACAGTTCAACAGTTGACAATGCATTTTTTTGAAACACTCAAAGGAGTGATATGACTCATGAAAGTGGATCATTGTGGAGATCAGCTGAATACCCAATTGACTGGCATGATGTGCAGACAAGTGGCATGTTAAAAGGAAATGAAAAACAACTGCCATTATTTGCAAAATGATTCCCTTTCCATTTCCCCCATCATGGTTGATGAGTGCCTCTTTTTGATTTTATGAGTTCAAAGAGCGTAACAAACACTCAATATAGCTTGTCGAAAGACAAGTCCAGACTCATATGTTTTATGAACCTAAGAGAGGAGGGTTTTGTTCCCAAAACGAACATCTGAATGTTTAATTTAATGAGTCCACTAAGAGAAAACTCGGTATCCATCATGTTTAGAGAGTATGAATGAATACAGAAGAAGACTCCATAGGGGTCCTTTTTCGTATGATTTTGTCCCTAAGGCCCGAAAAAGTATAAAATCATACCTTAGGGAACTCTTCCAGTCATGATTGGTTGGAGTGTTCCTTTTTCATAAATAGTCCTATCCGAACCAAAAAAGAGATAACCTACCATCAGACAGATGACTCTTCAAATTCTTTAACGAGTGTGAAGAATACAAGATCGCTCGACGATCTTTTCATATTTAGGGAGCTTGAAAAAAGTTCTAAGAGAACTCCATGAGGTTTCTTTACATAATGTCACTTTTTACGAGCCTAGAAAGAATCGAAAATGGACTCAGTGATCTTTTTGTGTTTAAGGAGCCTGAAAAAGAGGTGAAAAGAAGACTCCATTAGACTTTTTCATGTTTGAATCCACAGCACGAAAAAGTAATAAACTAAGCTCAAACCACTTTTCATGTTTTAACCAGAGCACGAAAAATGAAAAGTAAGCTCAACACCATCTTACTGTTTTTAACGAGCTCGAAGATTGGTTTCATTTTTAAGGCTTATTGCCATGGAACTAAGTGCATGGATTCTTGCTTTCACTCTATGGCCTCCAGGAAGACCTTTCCCAATGCGGATAAGCGACTTCATACCTTACTTTCACTCCACAGCTAAAAGTTTTGAGTGCTACATGTGGACTACAACTATAAGGGTATTATATACATGTGAGACTCATGCCCCTCTCTTTCCATACTCTTTGTCTCGCTGATAATTTACTACTCAGGAGTTGATAGACAGTCACTACATTTGTGGGACAAGGACATCGAGGAAGAAAATCCCCATAAAAGCAGTAATGGATGGACCTCTATGGACTGTGTTGTTTACCATGCATAGAGTGGTTGGAAGCCAAGGAGTGCAGCAGGATTGTAGAGCACATATGCTTTATACCATAGAGGCCATGGGACCTATAGTCTTTAACTGGGTAGAAGCCCTACTTCCGATATTCAAGGATTAGCTGACCAAGTGTCGGCAAGGGGAGCTGAAGAAATTTGGTTTCGGTTCCATTCTAGCTTGCTTATTCTTCGAGCGGGTTCCATAGATGAGACCCTAGGTGGTCTTTACAAAGCTGGGGGCATTGGACCCTCGCATGAAGAGGTGGGTCCAAATTATGGGCCGTACTGGAGCGGGAAAGGAAAAGGTAAAGTTTAGTGACCCATTCTTTCGATGGCTGAGAGATCAGCTCATCATGGTGGACGATTATGCATATGCATGATCTGACTTCAGTGGTGACCCTGACCTACCGCTCCCACTTGGTGGATAGTGGGTTGACATCGGTAAGAAACAAAAGACCCTAAAATGGAAATAGTGTTTTTATGTTTTTGATGTTTTATATTTTTAATGTTAAGAACGAGACTTGAATTTTTTCATGGAGAAGCAGGAGCAACACAACCTGGGGGATCCTCCCCATTAGATAGACGAGTCGGATCCCATTTCATACTGTAGGGTGACGATGTGACAGTGGAGTTGGAGGAAAACCTAGAGAGGTTGACCCTACATATCCCTGATGCTTCCATTGATGACCTCCCATTGAGGTATCAGAGTTCTACATCAAGAGTACCAGGTCTCTTTAGCATACTACTATGTAGAGTAGCCCAAGAAGTGATGTGTTACCATGAGCATCACTAGAAAATGAGTGCATGATGTATCCACTGAAAGCTGATAGCTTTAGGATTTTGTATGATGATTTTTACCTGAAAGCCTACGTGCTTCGGATGAGGTCTCGTGAGCTATTTTTTGTAAAACATATTCATATATATATATATATACAGAGTTTTACCTGGTGTTTATATGTCTCAAATGGTGAATGTATTTTACATGAGTTTTATGTCTTTAATAGTTTATTTACAATGAACCAAGTTTGATTTTCATGTCATGAATGGGAAATATGTGATTCTAGGATGTAATTAGCCAATGAGTCAGCAACTACATTATGTTCCCTAGGGATATGCCTATAGGTGATAGTTTCAAATGACCTTTCTAACAAGCATACCCTTCAGAAGAGACGGAGAAGGACATGATTCATGATGGTATAAACATGGTTTAGATGAAAAACCACTAGTTGTGAGTCCATAAAGACTACCAAGTTGAGAACATCTTGGGAGGAAGCTTCAGTGAGAAGACCTATTACTTCTCAATACTCGACGATATTGTTGGTAGCGGGACCAATACAAACCACTCCTGAATAGACCAAATCGTAAGCTGGGGAATAGAGAACCCAAGCAGCTGAGGCAAGATTTAAGGTGTGGCGGCAAGCACCATCAACGAAGCCATAGAAAGCAATCTACGCTGGATGACCAAAACATGATAGAAACATATACGGACACTTAAACTCAAAACCATATTGAAAATACTTAAGCACACTGAAATTCAAGCAATATACATATATACAAGATACTATCCAAGAGAGATCTAGGAATAGTGCCTTTTTAGGTACAACCCATTGCGAGGTTGTCCTAAAGGGATTCAATCATAGTCTATGAGCTTGTAGGACCCTTTCTCTAAAACTTTAGAAATAACAAAAGGACCATACCACATGGATTCAAACTTTCCTTTCCCTAGTTTTTCATATCTCTCATCGTAAGTCAAAACTAGGTCACCATCATTAAAGGCACTAGGTTGGATAGATTTGTCATACTACACCTTGACACATTTCTTTTGTGCCTCATTATCCAAGGCACCATCACTCCTAGTTTCGTCAAGGTTGTTCAAGTATAAAAATCTCTCTTCCTCTATGAAAGTGTCCGGGAGAAGTTTGATGGCAAGTTTCAAGGATGGAATCTGACATTGAATCAGCAAGACAACTTTGAGTCCATAAACAAGCTGGAAAGGTGTGAAACTAGTAGTTGTTTTCACCGAAGTCCTGTAAGCCCAACGTACAGGAACAAGGATATGGTCCAAGTTGGATTTATGGTTTCCAACCATCCGAAGAAGCATCATTTTCAAAACTTTGTTAATGGCCTCTACCTAACCATTAGCTTCTGGATAATAGGGCGTAGAGTTTTCATGGTGAAAACCTAGCTTAGAACTTGGTTCCTCCATCATTTGATTACGGAAATGTGATCCGTGATCAGTAACTATGGATTGCGAGACTCCGAATCTAGCTATCACATGATTGAACAAGAAGAGAGCAGCATTCTTACCGTCTTCCGCATATGTAGGCATGGCCTCAGTCCACTTTTTAAAATAGTCAATAGCTATGATAATGTAACCATGCCCCATGGCTGAGGTAGGCTTACAATGCATATAATCAATCCCCCATTTAGAAAACGGGCCAACGACAATGACAAGGTGTAGTGGAGCACGATGAATGCACTTTTTTGGATAAAAATGTTGACAGGGTGGGAATTTCTTGACATCCTTGTGACAATCTTTAAATAATGAAGGCCAAAAATAGCCAGTGTGAAGGATTTTCTGGGCTGTAGCCATCCCAGATAAATGACCGCCACATGCTCCAGAGTAGCAATCATTCAACACTTTTTCATCTTTCTCATTGGTGAGGCATCACGGGAAAATGAAATCAATCCCACGTATATACAAAGTGTCATTCAAGATGAGGTAGTATTTTGCATGGTGATGGATACAACGACAATCTTCAGGACACCCCCACCTTGGAGTAAGGAAAGTGTGTCCTTCCCACTAAATGAGGAAATCACCTGTGTAGAGTAGGGTAGGTATAGTCCCCAATTCCGAGTGCACTGCTGTAGTATCAAAAGAGGGATGCAAGGTAGGTGAACCAGTACCTGGATACAAATACATACCCAAAAACAAGGGAAACAACGCCATCTAACCTCCTTTGTTTAAACAAGAAATAATGCAATCTTTTACCTCTCAAACCTTTTTAATTAAAGCTTGGCAGTCAACATACCTATTAGGGATCGATTCAAATCCTAATGGAAAGAGAGGGGTGATAAAACATATTCAATCTTTCTTCGGTTCTCGATTTATTGTATACTAGAAATGGTCTACCATGTGGCCACAATGCCATAACATGATCTTTGAACATCAAGTCAACACTAGGTTGTTTTAGAACATATATTAGAATTGTGTGTTTTTATAGGTTAAATGGAAGTCTTGATTTCTTTTTAATGTAACCTTGAATGAAGTTATGAGTAGGGTGTTGATTTTGACATGAAACCTTAATTCAAACGAGATTCACCACAACAAGGAGAGGGTTTTTTAAAGTATTTTTTTTATTGAGCTTCTCTCAAATTTTATGGTTTTAAAGTACCAAATTTTAACTTAGTACAAAGTGCCAACAGTTCTCCTTTACTTTTTGTACCTTCTTCCCAACCCATCCAAATATGGAATTTTTTTCTACGAGTAAGTCTAAGTCAAACACCACATCCACAAAGACCTAATTGTGAGTGACCATAAAAATACTAAGAGATACATCCTTTAACATAGAAAAGCTAATGTTTCTTGAAGTTTCCTCATTTTGAGGTGTATTATATTCTTCATAAAACCCTATTTATTTGAGAACATAAAAGGAAAATATAGTATAGTGTCATTTTCAAATATGATCAAATTCCTTCTCAAAATTTCTAATAAAATAAAGAGAGTAAGAACCTTAAATTTATAAAAGGTTGTAACCCAATGTAAAATATGATATTTTAGTGTTTCTTTCTCAAGTGACTAACAAATAAAAACTGTTTCCAATAGCCTCTCAAAATTTTTAGTGAAATTCATTATGCACAAAAATAACGATCAACATACTGAGCTTTATTATTGCAAAAATAACAACCATTCTTACCCACAAAACCTCTCTTCAATATCATATTTTTTTTTATTGAGGTTCTGCAAATTCGAGGGTTTTAAAGTACCAAACATTAACACACTAGATAGTGTCAACATTTCCCCTCTAATGTTTGTACCTTCTCCACAACCCATCCAAATATGGAAGTTTTTTCTACCAATATGTCATAGTCAAATGCCACATGCACAAAGATCTAAATTTGGGGGACCATAAAAAGACTAAGAGGTGCATCCTTTAGCATAAAAAAAGCTCTTGATTCTTGAAGCTTTCTCATTTAGAGTTGTATTATATTCTTCATAAACCCCTAGTCATTCACGAACATAAAATGAAATATTTGTACTTTCATTTTCAAATATGATCAGTACCTTTTTCTCAAAATTTCTAATAAAATAAACAGAGGAAGAACCTTAAATTGATAAAAGGTTGTAACCCAATTGAAAAGATGATCTTTTAGTGATTTAGTCCTAGGTGACTTACAAATGAAAACTATGTCCAACATCCTCTAAAATTTTCTAGGTAAAGTCATTATGAACCAACAAATGATCAATAGGCTTAACTCTATTATTGCATAAATAACAACAATTCTGACCCACAAAGCCTCTCTTCCATAGATTTTTTCAACTTAAAATTTTATTCTTCAAAAGAGGCCAGCAAAACAATTTCATTTTTAAAAGAACATCCATTTTCAAAACCAATTTGTACCACCATTCTTCACCACTAACCAAACCATATTAAAAAAAATGAGAAAATACTCATAAAAACCTAGATTCATTGTATAGAATTATTAATGACAAAATCCAAACATGCACATTTTGAAAATGCCAAATAAAGGAGGAGTCATATGATTGCAATGGAAAAAAAATATTATTCAAAACCCGGTAAGCAAAGCAAATAAAGCATTTTAGGGTGAAATTACATGGATCAATTACTTATATGTTGGCAAATAGACTATTTTAATCTAGAATTTAAGGTTTCTGAGATAAAAATTATTAAGAAAAGTTTTAAAAAATCCACAGTCTTCATTTTTACATAAATCTTTTAAATTCAAATGAAAAATCCATCATCAAAATAAAAAACAAAAAATCAAATTACATAAAATTAATATAATTTATCTTCAACAAATATCACATTAATTATAGACTTTGGTACAATGCCAGAATATCCACAATATCATTATGCAATTATACAATATTCTAATATATTATACTCTATTATGAATCTTTCACATCCATTCCCCTAGAATTAACTGCATTAACTGTAATAGTAACAGAATTGGTGATAATATATTTAAAAAGTTAAAATAATTAAAGAATGAAAAACTATATTCACTGTATAAGACCAGTTATAAAATTTAATAATTACAAAACCAATGAATAAACCATATTCAGTGTATAATAATAAAATTTAACAACTACAAAATCTAAAATCACTTCCGATGATCCTATGTAATCACCTATGCTGAAAAATGTCACACCCTCTTTCTGGAATACAAAGCAAATAAGACATTTAATATCAAATGATACAGTAATGTCAAACTAAGACATTTAGTGTCAAATAATATAAATCTAACTTATCATAATGTCAAAATAAGACATTTAATGTCAAATGATATAAATCTAACTTATCGTAATGTCAAAATATATTAAAGGAACAGAAATTGTCCTATAGTAACCGCAATATCTCCATCAAATAGGAACCCCAAAATAGTTGAAGGCCTGCACAAAAACGTTCTGAGATCATCGACTCTGACAGAATATCAAGATCACTAATCAGTTATACATTTTTCATACTCTATTATACTCGACCATGGAACTTGGCATACACTCCCACTCGAGAGTAGTACGTCTAAGATATCCCAAAAGAGATGTGGCAGATGGAAATAAATTTTTGGCAAAACTAAAGTAAATTCTGATTTAGGGTTTTTATGTTGAACAAATATGAAATAAATTCTGCAAAAATAATCTAACAAGACATGCAAACTCTTTTTTCAATCACTATGAAAGACATCAACGAAAACTGGGCTTGCTTATAAGCACAGTAACTCTATAGGTTGGTTATCTTGCCCAACCAAAAAATAAAAAAAACAAACATACTTACAATTTGGAATTTTGTTATACACCATCTTCGACGCTTTTCTCAGAATTATTACCGCTCGATCCCTGTGTGAAGATCTCCCCGAGTTTAGGACCAGAGGATATGTAGTTGGGGAAAGGCACCATGCCTTTCTCAATGAGTTCCAAATCGTGAACAAGGATATCGTAATGAGCTTTCACTTCCGCGGCAGATTTGCCATCCACCATTGAAGCTACCTTTTCCCAGCGGTCCGGACCGTCTTTATCATGCACAGCGAGTGCGACTTCAAACTGTTTGTTCTGTTTAAAACTCCATCTCGTCGATCCACCAGCCATCTTCGTTTGAGATCGCTGCAAGTGATGCCTTCTATCTCTTTGACAAAGTTAAGTTTAGAGCACAATAGGACCAGAGTACATTGGATCAATTGTATTTAACCTATTTCTTGAATACAACCTAGTAGAATTCTCGGTAATCAATTTTCTTCGGATCAAGTCAAGCGTTGAGGTGGTGATCATGTTTTTCTATAAAGTCCTTCAATGATGACATACTTAACTGTTATGTTTTCTTATTGGGACCATTCATCAGATACTTGGCTGTTTTCTTATTGGGACTGTCTCAGTAATTAAATTAAATCTTCTGAGTCCCTAGATTCATCAAAATGGTAATCAATATTGACTAAATTTCAAGCCTTGAGGTTTGAGGTGGTACTCAAGTTTGACAGGATGAACTTTTCGAATCACCTTGAGCTGGAACATACGTTCGACATGATGAACTAGTCAAACCGCGAGATGCTAATTTATTTTGTTATTGGGACCATCTACTTATTTCATTGGTGATAAGCTTGTGGGTAATGTCAGTAGGGAGCGCCTTATATACTGGACAGACTTTCCCTCGAGAGGGGAGCCTGTCCAATGCACACCGTCGGATTTCCCTCGGGAGGGGAGCCTGTCCAATGCACACCGTCGGATGAACATCCGACGGTGTGCATTGGACAGGCTCTCCTCCCGAGGGAAAGTCTGTCCAGTATATAAGGATTGCCATGTGAGTAGCACTATCTTTTCATTTTCTTAGGCTTTGTTTAGTGCTCTTAATATTGGGACCTTTTGAGTGATCAAATTTCACATAGTTACCTTGTCATTATTAATAAAATAAAGTAAATTTAAAAATAAGTGCTATGGTTATCTTGTCATTGACTAAGTGCTATGCGTTTGTTAAAACCTCAATAGATGTTGTGACACTTAAACCCTCACCTCCTCGATCGAGGGTTTAAGAGAAGCTCGATCGAGGGTTTAATAAAATCTTGATAGAGGTGTTAAGATTTTGATCATGCTACATACCTAGATCGAGGTTCGTTTGCAAAAAAAATTATAACAAAGGCCGCGGAGACCACTGGCCTCTTTTTGACATTTTCTCCACACAAATAGACCTCGATTGAGCTACATGGCAACCGAGGGAGGTGGAGCCACAAACACTCCAACCACAACCTACCTTTCAGCACAATTTTTTTTTTTAAGTTTAAAAATTTTAGGTTAAAATTAAAAAAAAACATTGTTATACATGCTTTTAGGTTAGTATTTTTTGTTAAAAATGTTTGAAATGTGTGCCAAGCAGAAATGGTGCCTAATTTTTATAAAATTGTAATTTAAATTTGTTATTTTAAAAAAAAAATTCTATATATTTTGTCAACTAGTAGCCTTTATGCTCCTTGTTTAATTTTGAAATGTTGCACGTTTAATTTTGAAATGTGTTCTCGGCAAGCAGAAATGATGAAGAGGACTGAAAATTTTCCATAAAAAACCAAGCAAACAACTCATTAATTAATCAACCCTAGACCGGAGGCAACTCATTAATTTTTTATAAAATTTTAATTTAAATTTGTTAAATTTAAACATTAAATTTATAATTTTTATAAATATTTCTATCAACATGAAGCTTTTATGCTCCTCGTTTAATTTTGAAATGTGTGCGAGGAAAGACATTTTTTTTCAATCCACCAAGAATACACGAAAGATTGAGAAAAATCCAAACCCTAGATGGGAGATAATCATGAACCTTAAACGGGAGGAGGCATTTATCTAAACAACCCATATATTTTAATTTAAATATTTTGATATAGATTAAAATTTAAATATTTAAAAATATATATGATGATGATGGTGGTGGTGGTTAACATCCCTTGAGACCAAAATTTAGTCTATTGGACCTAAGGAAAGAGATTATTTAGTTTGTTTTAAAATTGTATTTCTACGGTCAAAGAGCTTGGAGAGAAGTGTCGCGAGCACACTATAATTTTGACAAGTTAAAAAGCTAGGAAGGTCGATATTGCAACAAAGTTTAAGAAACTCACATCTAATGTGGGTGTACGCAAGTTACTCTAAGAGGAATCGATTTTCATCCTCAATGTTCATATTCTCACGGAGATGGAAAATCCTTTCCCTTTCCACACATGGTGTTCTAGGAAGTTCCCAACAACCCGTTTCACTATGGAGCTCATGAGAGTTAGTTCTTATCTTAGATATCTTATTTTTTTCTTTGAACTAGTTAAAACAGAGAGATACTTTTAGAGTAGGGTTGATGACCTCTTTATAATATCTTACTTTTCTTTTAGCCTCTAAATCTTTGTCACACCACATTTTCTCTTTAAACTTAGATGTAACAATATTTTTAATGTTATTAATATTTTGAAATGCAACAGTTTTGTCGATCTCCTAATGGTTTAGCGAGGCCCTCGTATCTTTATACCAACCTCTCAAGTTTTACAATACATAGAAATATATATTATAATTAAAATAAATATATATTTATACATTTTTATATATTTAAAAATTTATGTATTGTAAAATTATATTATATTAATTAATATGATTAGTTAATTTGTGAATATGAATACAGTACATAGGTGTGTGTTTCCTCCTTATTGCTCAGTGCACCCCATCTTCTACATTCTTCCCACACTCTAGAGTTGGAGGTCTCTTATCCAATAATATTTATTGTTGGATGCAAGAATTACATAGGGATTGAGCCTATGTCTTCTTCTTGGAGAATAGGATTTGTTGAGACAAAATTTTAATCAACCTAAGTGCATTCATAAACAATAGAAAGTCTCCTTCTTAAAAATTTATTTGACAACTTGCAATCACCATATGCTTTTCATTCAATGTTTTGAACAATAGGTGATTGGATTCGATGTTTTGAAATAGTAATTAATTGACAAGTTCACCCATCTTAAGTTCATTCTTTGTAAGATATACTATTAGGGAAAAGATACCATTAGCCAAAGTTGCACATGCGAATGCTACAATTTTTGCTAGACTCATTTCCTACCTCTCATTTTGATCCCTTATTGGACACTGTTAACACATATATTTAGCACAGGGATGAAAAAACCATGATGAAGGAGAAATAATAGTGGCTTGTCAAACTTTGGTTAAATGGTATAGTATAAGAGTATGGTGAGGAGTGAGAACGATGAAGTTGTCAAAAGATCTAATGGTGCGAAGTGAAGAGTTGAAAATCAATGGCCTATACTATCTCCACTTTCTAAGAGGTGCAAGGAGGATAACGTATATCCGGGCATTTAATAAAATACACAGATCAACGGCTGTTGATTCGGCTCGAAGAGATCCATGGTCCGTGTAAACTCCGCCATATGAAGTTGCATGTTTGTTAAAATAGTAGAGCCCAGCGGAAAAAAGTATATGCCACTCGATCTGACGGTGACAAGATAAAGGCATATCGCATCAATGATCGTGGATTACTCCGAAGCCTAGACATGCACGGTGGTTAAGACCCAAGCGCTCGGCGGAATCAAGTATACACTTCTTGATCTAACGGCGGAGGAGTAAAGCTAGGTCACATCAACGGTTGGGACTGATTCCGGAGCATAAACTTGCGCAGGGGATAAGTCCAAGGCTCCCAGCGGAATTGGATACGCACCACCAAATCTGACGGCATGGATATAAAGTAGATCACATCGATGGCTGTAGATAGTTTCGGAGCATAAAGTTGCATGAAGGATAAGACCAAGACACCCGGCGGAATGAGTTACGTGGCACAAGATCTGAGGGTTGAGAATTGAAGGCAAATAGATCAATGGTCATGAAGCGATCTGGAGTGTGAAAATGCACAACAGTTAAAAGCTAAGAGTGGCGGTAGAATATAAACCGTTGTCCACGTGTCTGATTGTGATCGACTCCGGAGGCAAAAGTAGTTTAAGGAAAACCGCCGAAAGGACGCTCCGAAGTGGGGTCCTATAAAAGGTAGTTGACTTTCTCTGAAATAGACCCACAACTTCGTCAACTTTCAACTGTCAGTTTCCAAAGCACACGCCGCTACAGTTAACAGGTAAGCCTTGATACCCATAATTCGTCTGCCTGAATTGCCATTATCAATTGAATTATGGACAAGAAGGAGGAATTATAGAGTAGCCATGTTATAGATGATAGAGAGGAGTATTTGGTCGACAAAGACAGGGGCGTATGTGACCCCTTCCTATCTGTAGGAAGCATGTCTGTTAGTAAAGAAAGATTATGGTATTACAACTCACAAGGAAACGATATATTGAATGTATGTAAATCCTTTCTATATTACTTCACCCTCGAACAAACCCTCCATTTCCCGAAATTTGCAGAATGGTGTGCTGTTAACTACTCCCCTTCTTAGAGAATTATCATGAGCCAATCCACATCCCGAATACTTTGTAAATTCAATGCTACAGTCATCCATGAGAACCTCAATTTGCCTGAAAATTACCCTGATAATCGTGAGTCAGTGAATGAGTCAACCCTTGCTGAATTTTACAACAAATGTGAAACTAAAACCCGTTGCCAATTCCTGTCTAGTATTCTGAAAGATGGTCAATATTTAGATTGTTTTTTCTTACCTTACCCTGTGCATATTTTCAAAAATGAAGTCCAATTGGTAGTATCTCTAGTCTGTCAAATATTAGGTCTTGATGATGATTGTCGCGTGGGCGAAGTCGTCCTTGGTTTTTTGTTGAGAATAAGTTCCTTAGGCTCTGAATCTCAGTCAATTCCTGTTTTTAGTCTAGATGAGTACCTGGCTGAATCAATCCATCTTCAGTTAAGTGAGTTTACAAAGGTTCGATTCTTTAGATTTCAGACCTACTTGTTCAATATGCTGTTATGTTCCAATGTCATTGAGATGCAGTTTTTGAATATTGTCTGTTCTTCTGATTTGCCGAAGAAAATAAACATGTTCTAATATGCCAGTTCAATTATGTCAGAAGTGTATAGAATGTTGTTTGATGAAGGATTGCCTCGTGTTTTGGACGAGATGAAATGTTTGATGCAGCCTTCACCCGAAGAGGGAATTGGAGATTGGTTCCTGCATAAAGACTCCACTGTGGTAAGAGTATATGGATTTACTAGACAACCTTATAAGTTACCTGCATTCCTCACCCAGAGGATTTTTACTTTAGAATTCATGGGACAAAGGTTGCAGTCTGAAGAAGAACATTTTGGAGCTTTTAAAAAGTCTTCAAATATTAAATTCCCTCTAAAAGTCGGTTCTTTTATTTTCAAAACTAAAGGTGCTTTAGTGTTCATAGAGAAATTGCTGGAGAATATGGATTTCCAAAAGGAACCAAAGATAAATTATGATCCCCACCATGTAATCTCCTTGAGGAAGCAAGCCAACAAGAACAAGCCATTTGATCACCATTTTATTGAAGGTCTGGCTGAAACAGCCAATTTGTTGCAGTTTACCGAAATTTCAAAGTCTAATGAAGAAACACAAAATGTACCTGTCACAGCATCCCAAACAATAGAGGATACTAGTATTGTGATTAAGAGAAGTCTGTCTGAAATCGAAAGTATGAAAATTGACGAAGATGGATCGCATAAAAAGGAAAAGTGGTTTCAAGGTGGTGAAATTATAAATGAAGAAATTTCTGATGGATTCAAAAAGGTTGCTCTAGTTCCAATGAAGGCTTTGCAAATAAATCAGTTCTCTTTTAAAAGTGTGGATGGCTCAGAATTGAGCCTGGTCTGTAAGTCAAAGGAGGAACTCAAAACCAGTTACATGGAGAAAAGAAAGCAGTCTCTGGAAGAGACAAGAAATCTGCTTCCACGGGTAAGAAATTTGTACAGTCCAAAAACTTCTCTGGTTTCTACTAGAGATGCCGAAAGAAATACATTCAAGTTAGCCATGGTAAACGACAAAAAGATGTCAGAGATGGAGATCCGGTTGGATAAGATCAGTGTACCGGATAAGATACAACTTCATAAACAAACTAGTGATATCATTTATTCATATTTGTTACAAGCTATGGTAAAGATAAATAAATTACAAATTTTGACAGATAAGTTAGAAATTCAACTGAGACATGAAAGAGTCAAAAATAAGGCAAATGCCATCCAGATCAAGAAGCTTCAAACATATATTGTCAGTTCAGATAACACCCAGGCAGTCAGGAGAATGCTAGAAGAAAAAGATAATGCTCTCCAAGTGTTGAAGAAAAAATTGAAAATCCCAGGTTCTGAGCATTTTCAGTCCTCTGAGTTATTGGCTCTGCAAGAAGAAAATGACAAAATTCATCAAGAAATGATGGAGTATAAAGGGAGAGCTGTTGAGTTACAAGAAGAAAAGGACAAGTGGGAAGCCGAACGAAATGAACTGTTATCTCAAATTTCCTTGATAAAAAAGGATCAAATTGACGAGAAGGAGATTATGGAGGAGTTAATGAGTCAGACTCCCACAGGTGAAGACTTGTTTATTGTGAGTATTGAGAAGCCATTGGATGATTTTTCGGTGAATGATCTGTTGGTGCCTATGTCCCAGGTTAGTCTAAAAGATGAAGAAATCAAAAGAGCTAAATACAGAGAATGCAAAGATCAAGTTTGAACTAGATAAAATGAATGAAAGTAAAAAGAAAATACTACAAGATAGAAACCTGTTGCAAAAGAAGTTCAATGAATTGAAGAAGAAAAGCATAGGTAAAAGTCCCCTGCAAGGAGCAAAACACATTATTTGGGACAAGTTATCTATAGAAATTACCAAATTCAGGCATTATCTGAATTTCATTGATGATCAGAATATTTTGATCAATTTGGCTCACCAAAGATTAAAGCTAGTGAATGAACACATGGGAAAAAGACCTCTCACCACAGCTCAAAATGCGCTGAACTTTCTAAACTCATTGACATATCAGAAATTACATGATATGGGGATAAAAGACAGGATATCCATAGTGCTGTGGGCTACGAAATTTATCCACAAAAATCATTTAATGAAAATGGTCCAGGACAGAACTGATGAAATGGTTGCACAGGTCGATAACTTCAAGCAGGATTGCAAGGAGCTATTCGAAGACGACTTGCCCCCATTTTGGGATGAGGAGGGACGGATGTTTTCGCAAGAGAAATATCACAGTTTGCTAGTTTAGAATCGCATGGACCACTATAAATTCGATGACTTGGAAAAGAACCTAACAGGAAAAACCATTGTGAACAAATTGACAGAAGATTTCAAAATTTTACAGAAGTTCACAATTATCAGAAGCAGATTGCCCAAGGTGTCATATGAAGCTTACATGGAACTTGAAGTGTCAATTTGGGAAATGATGGAATGTGATACCCCAAGCGCAGAATAGTGGAAATATGTGTAGAGATTTGGAAAGACCAAATACATCTTGCATGCATAGAGACAGGTGTTATACAACAAGGAGCTGACTGGATGAAGACATGGAGCTGACTTGATGAAGACATGGAGCTGACTGGACGAAGACGTTTTACCAAGCTGATTTTTACTTTATGATCGGTTAGGATGGGAGCAGTAATTTATTCCTAGAAGTTAGGGATTTAGTTACAAGACTCTAAATTAAGCTGATCATTCAATTGTGAATCTTCTTGGAAGATCTATTATTTTTTGTATATATTGGTGCTATCTCTAGGGTTGTTTCGCCTGTTTATTTTTAAACTTTTTATTATGGTTGGTTTTTTGTTTTAATTTTGCTTGGTTTTATATTTCATGTTTGATTGATCTTCATTAGGGTTCCTTTTGTTACCTGAATTCATCAAAGGCTTCATTCATAAACCATGAGCCCATACTGGCAGCATTCTAATTTCTAATGGCAGAATGTCCAAATGGATACCAGTCGAGATATCTTGAACAAGTCACGCCTGTGTTGTATTTTAGAGGGATGACTATTAGCATTCCAAAGGGTGGCATTGGATCAATTATTGGATAGTTCAGATCCCACTGAGTTCAACAAATGCAAGCCTGTAAGACATCATATCAAGAAAGAGGCATCTGGTTCTTCTAAATAAAATGGACCTAGAGGATCGTAGTGTAATGCCTAATTGGACACGGTATTTTGAACAATGTAATGAATGTTGTTATTTCGCTAATGCCCACAATAAAGATGGTATGAAGAAGCTGCTGCACTATTTGCAAGCACAGCTAAATGGAATCATCTCAAAGAAACCTGCAGTACTTGTAATGGCTATTGGAATCCCGAATATTGGAAAGTCGGCTCTCATCAACTCCCTGCATCAGATTGCTCGTACTTGTTTCACAGCCCTGGAGAAGCTGAAACGGGAAACTGTTGATCCTTTGCATGTGTTACAGAAGATATTAAGGGTTTTAAGATTTGACACCACCCTAGCATATTTGTTTTGGATACTCTAGGAGTTCTGGCTCGTTCAATTCCTGATGTTGAGACGGGATTAAAGCTGGCCGTGACAAGATCTTTAGAAGATTATATTGTTGGTGAAGAGTGTCTTGTTAAATATTTGTTGTCAATATTAAACAGTCGTGATGCTCCTCTGTAATGGAAAAACTTAAATACTAAAGGTTCTGAAGAGTTTTCAGAAAATTTACTAGAAGATAGCAAAGAGGATACATATAATCTCTCCAAAATAGAGAAACTGAAGATCGAGGAGGCTGTGAATATCAAGTGAATACGGGATTTCTCCATATTTTTAGGCATAATATCAACAATAATAATGGATTAGATTTCCAGATGGCAAAGTACTTGGTAAAAAGATCGACATCCAGATTCTTGTGGCAATATTTAATCGATTTCCAACATCTCAGTAAAAGCATCGGCAATAGAATTTGTTTACAGATCGGATGCATAAATAAATAAAAAACAAATGTTTTGGTGGCAGAGTATCCGAGGTAGGGGATCAACATTTGAAGAATCTATTCCAGATGTTAGAGCATTCGAAGGCCCAAAATCAGCAGTCGGTTAACATTTTAAGGGGCTGGAAATCTTCTAGATTCAAAAATATTTATGCCTTGAATTATGCTTAAACCAGAATAGATGATTCCAATATATCCATTCCAGATATATTGCAAATCTAGGAACATAATTCGATTCCTAAGAGGCTGATATCAGCTCTTATCTCGTAAATTGTTATAAATTGAATGATTTGGATGTAAGAGAAGGAGAGGTCCCAGCTAAGGTCTCGACTGAGCAGAGAAAAAGTGAGTTCTTCCTTTCAGGAGAACGCAGGGGACTGTAGGTTGGCAATTTTGGGGAGCCATGCTTGATCATTTGTAAGCACATCTGTGTAGCATGAACTTTTTGCAGCTTCAATGACAGGTTCTAGTTTTGAATAAACTTGATGATGATTTGTCCTTGTGTTATATAAATTGTCTCTCTAATCATTCTGTTATGTACATGGTCATTCATATTCCATTACAATAATTCTTATCGTGAGATGACAGTTATCTTTTATTTTTACAAACATTGACAGTTTCACTTCATCATTTAGGATCATAGTACCTGGACATTGAACTTTGTGATTTATTTCATGTTATACAGCATCTGTTTGATTTTCCTGCAGCTCTGATTCATACCAACTTTCACTTCAATGCTTTGATCTCCTGATAAATACCTGTATTTACCCATCTGTGATATATACCAGCTCTGTTCATTGTAAATTGTGTGATGTTTTGATTTCATACCTAAACAGTGTAAACTGTACAAACAAGTAATACTAGCCTAGTGCCTTCTAGTAGTGTGAGGTTCCATTAGCCCTGGTTTGATACCAGCTTGTGTTTTTAATTTGATTTCATTTGATTTATACATTTTTGAACAAATATTTCCTTAAGCTTGAATCCCGTAGTCTAGGTTCAACTTTAGGGATAACAATTGGCATATTTTTTATGAGATGGGGGTTGTAACCCATCGTGTTGTGGAATGATTTTGGAGAACATATCTATTTTTTGAATAACAAAGTGAATGCATGAAGGTTTAACATAGATTCATGTGTCATTGATATTACAGTCTGTGCTTCTTTCTTTATGTGATCGTATTTCCCCAGTGTAACACTTCATTTTATTTCTTCTTTGTATCTGAAATACAGCGTTGGGTGATTAGAATTCATATGTTTATGCTCTAGTCATCATTTCAGATATTTTATACATTTTCTACCAAAGTTTATATAGAATTCGTCTTTGATGCTCTGTATTAATGGACTGTTTCCTCGTCTCTTCTGTTTCACCTGGATTAAATTGAACGACTGTGATGATGTGACTATCTTGCCTTTGATGAATCTTGTGTATATGTCTTTGTGATATATTTACATGTATGTGACTCCATGTCCAATGGTTATGTGATTGTTTCAGCCATACATACAAATCTTTAAATCTTGTTTTATATCTGGTCTTGTTAAATCTGTATTGAGAGACCCCTCTCTGGAAGAAAACACTAGTTTCTTTCTAAAGTGGTTTTGTTGTTACCTTGGAGTTTACCTTTTATAACATGGGTACATTCTGAGTGGTAACAAACTGGCGCCGTTGCTGGGGAACGAAAGTGCATATCTGCCCTGGGAGAACAACAAATTTTGAAGAAAGATTTCTGCAGGCAAACAGGAATTTTATCAGCATAAGAGGTTGTATATTTTCCCTGGCGACTCCATTGTGAAGCTTGTTCAAAACTTAAGGAGTCATTCTGGCTTCGAGAAGACACACGTGAGGTAACTCTGATACCGAAGTCTTGAAAAATTTTGAAGACCCAGAAAAGCTATTTAAAAGAAAAAATAAAGAAAAGATAGATTTTCCTTTGTTTGGTGCATCATCCTCTCGATATTCTCATTTTGAGCCAAAATGGGAAGTTAATGTGGGAAAAAATCTGTTGAAAACCAAATCCGAGTCTGACCTTAAGGATACTGAGTTTAATCCTCATAGGTTAGAATCTTACTTGTTAGATTCCCTTTGGAGAGATTTGCAACAAACCACAAAGGATGACACATTTACCTCTCAAAGTACTCAAAGTTCTTCACTTGCTGTGAACCCACCCAGACCAATGTCCGCTAGATTTGCTCCCTTGTGTCTGCCTGCGGTATTACATGATCTCCCTCAAAATTATTCTTAGAGAATTTCTTTATTTGATGGAGAGGGTGATATAACCGCAGAATAGCATGTTTCCAAGTCTGAATATTTTATTGACTTAGAAGAAGTTGATTATCCTGATGTTAAAATGCGGTTATTTTCCCAAAGTTTGTCAGGAGAGGCAAAGAAATGGTTTAAAGACTTACCAAATGGGTCTATAGTAAATTTTCAGGCCTTTCAAAATTCTTTCTTGGATAGGTGGGATGATAAACAGAATCCTTTGCAGCTTTTATCTTAGTATAACAGTCTCAAAAAAGGGGGTTTCGAATCTGTTCATGAATTTTCCAGCAGATTCATGAGGGCTTACAACTCTATTCCAGAAGATATAAAACCTTCACCTGCAGCTACCAAACTACATTATGCTGGGGCCTTTGATAATGATTTTGCATTCTCATTGTGAGAGAGGAAATCGGCAACTCTTGCTGCCATGTTTATTGATGCTCTAGAAGTGGAAGCTAACATGATGGTAAGTGGAAAAATGAAACATAGGGATTTGGATAGGAGGAGAAAAGAAGATAATTTGCCTTCTACTTCATCCTCTTTTGGTGATGCTAAATTTGAAATGATGTTGAAAAGCATGGAAAAGTTGATGGATAGATTGACTATGGATACTAGGAATTTCAATAGAGACAAAGGGGATCCCCAAATCAGGAATCCAAATTTTAGAAGACCAAATCCCCCTGTCCCTCCCGAAAATAGACAGAGAGACCAGATAAATCCAAGAAACCAAGAAGAACAGCCCATCCGTCCACCTTTCCCTGAAAATTATGTTGCCGATGAAGAAGATCCCCCTGAAAATGAGATTCATCTGTTTGGAGAATATGATTCAGAGATATATCTTACTCAAGAGGAGCATAACATGTTTGAACAGGAGGGTGGAAATGAAGAAATTGAAAAGGAGAATGAGTTGTATCAAAGAGGATATTTACACGCTATGGATGATGTGCAGAGGAAAATCAGATTGAGGAATAGGGATGTCCTCATAAATAAAGGGAATGCAAACCCAAATCAGCCTTCCTCTAGTTCTTTGAATGTAGAAAAAGGAAAAGAACTACAAAAAGAACCTTTTGTAAATAAAGAGGTTGAAAATGATGTACAAAGGGATAAAACAATAAAGAAGGCGACTCCTGTTGATGTGGAAAGGATTAGTGTTGGTTTTAATTTACAGAACAAGCTTTCAAAGCTAAAAATCTCTGTTCCGTTTAATGAATTGTTGAGAAATACTGAATATAGGGACACCATCACAAAAATGGTCAAAAATCAAGGGGAATGGCAGTCTGACATTTTAGAACTAAATGATGATAATACCGCTATTTCTTTTGGATCAAAAGTTGAGAATATGGAAGGTGAAGAAGTTCCTCCTTTCTATTTAAGCCTAAATGTGCATGACAAAGTGGTCCATAATGCTATGTTGGATTCAGGGGCATCGCATAATCTAGTGCCCAAGGGAGTGGTAGAAAGTTTGGGATTGGAAGTCACAAGACCTTATAAAGATCTGTACTCTTTTGATTCTAAGAGAGTAAAATGCCTTAGATTAATTAAAGACATGGTGGTAACCCTAAACAAATTTCCTTCTAAAACTATAGTTATGGATGTGGTAGTGGTGGATATCCCACCAAATTTCGGGGTCTTGTTGTCAAGATCCTGGACTTCCAAATTGAAAGGTAGTTTGCAGATGGATATGTAGTATGCCACGATTCCTGTTCAAGATGGGAACAGAAGACTATATAGTGAAAAAATAACTCCATATGTAGTAAGCAGTCAAGACAAACCTAAAATTCATCACATTTATGTTGTTGATACTGATTTAGGGTCCTCCATTTTATTCAATGATGCTGTTCCACATGATGTAGAGGAGGCTTTGCAGAAAAAATATGAAGAGAATAAGGAAAAGGAAGTGAAAGAACAAGACGCTTTAGAAGTGAAACAAAAAAGAGAAGGCCAGTGGATTATGTATTTTGATGGGTCTGCTGCGAAAATAGGTGTTGGAGCAGGTGTATACATATATTCTCCTATTCAAGGGGATTTCAAAGCACTATCATACAAGTTGACATTTGAGTGTACAAATAATGTGGCAGAATATGAAGCTCTATTATTGGGATTGCATGCTTTGAAAGATTTAGGAGCTCAAAAGATAAGGATCCTAGGAGATTCTGAGTTGGTAATAAACCAAATAAATGAAATCTATCAAACCAGGAATCCTTGAATGAGGGCTTACAGGAATGAAGTGTGGGATATGCTTGGTAACTTCTTTACAGAGCATATAATTCAGGTGATTCCTAGAGATGAAAATTTGGTAGCTGATTCTTTAGCTGTGGCTGCTGGAAAATTTAAAACACCTTTTGCTGGTTAGAGGGAATACCAGGTGGAAATTGTGAATAGACCATCTATTCCTGACAACTCTAAATATTGGCAAGTGTTTGAAGACGATATCCAGATCTGAAGATTCCTGGAACTCTCAGAAGAATTTGTGAACACTCCTATTGACACTGAGAATGACAATGACGAGAGTATTCAAGAGGATGAAGAGCTTGAAGAGGAAGGGAATAGCACTGAAAAATTGAAAGGGACCTTAGGAGGTAAGGATATCATCCAATTCAAAAAAAAATTCATACCAAGAGGACTAATCCCTTTAGAAAATCTTTTTGATCAAAATGATGTGGCTAAAAATCCGAAAGTGAAGCCCGTGGATGATGCTATCGAAAACAAAAATAATGGTACCGCAGAAAATCCTAAGATTGTGAAGTTGTCCAAGAAATTACCTGAAAAAGAAAAAGAAGAGTATGTGAAATTAATGAAAATATATACAGATGTCTTCGCTTGGAGTTATGAGGATCTCAAAGAGTATGATACTTCTATCATACAAAATACCATTCCTATAAAGCCTGGGGAGAGGCCTTTTAAACAGAAGCTCAGAAGAATAAATTCTAAGTTGCTGCCTATTATTGAGAAATAAATCAAGAAGCTATTTGATGCTAAAATTATTGTAACACTGAGGTTTTCAAAATGGGTTGCAAACTTGGTTCTTGTCAGGAAAAAGAATGGGGAAATAAGATTGTGCATAGACTTCCGCAACCTGAATAAAGTTTCCATGAAGGATAACTATCCTCTACCCAAGATGGATCATATACTACAGCAAGTAGTGGGAGCTGAAAGAATTTCAATGCTGGATGGTTTTTCCGGGTATAATCAGATCAAGGTGTTACCAGAAGATCAAGAGAAGATTGCTTTTACTACACCTTGGGGCACCTTTATGTATGCAAAGAGGCCTTTCGGTTTGATGAATGCAGGGGCCACTTTCCAGCGAGCTATGGACATCACTTTTGCAGGGAAAATTGGAAATTTTGTAGTGATATACATGGATGATATCACAGTCTACTCCAAGTCTGACAAGGAGCATCTGCATCATCTGGAGAAAGTGTTCATGAAATGCAGAAAGTTTGGTATATCGTTGAATCCAAAGAAATCCAACTTTGCATTAGAAGAGGGAAAATTGCTAGGCCATATAATATCCAAAGATGGCATAAAGATTGATCCTGAGAGGGTGAGTGCCATTTTGAAAGTAGGTGAACCACGGAGCAAAAAGGAGATACAATCTTTCTTGGGGCAAGTGAATTTTCTAAGAAGGTTTGTGCCCAGTTTTGCTGAGATCCTAATGAACATCACCAATATGTTGAAAAAGGGGCATGAAATAAAATGGAATACTGAAGCTAGACAATCCTTTTGGGAAATCAAGAAGGCAATTTCAGAGGCTCCTGTGTTAGTGAGTCCAGATTTTACTAAAGATTTCTCAGTATTTTCATATGCTTCAGAATATACTATAGCATCTATTTTACTGCAGAAAAATGATGAGAATATGGAACAGCCCATAGCATTCTTCAGCAAAATGTTGAGGGATGGTGAATTGAAATATGATATTATGGAGAAACAAGCATATGCTTTAATTAAAGCATTGAAGGATTTCAAAATATATATCTTACATTCACATATAATTGCTCATGTTCCATCTGCTGCAGTAAAGGGAATCCTGACTCAACCAGATCCAGAAGGCAGAAGAGCAACATGGATTGCTACATTATTGGAGTATGATATCAAAATAAATCCTACCAAATTGATTAAAGGACAAGGATTAGCTAAAATGATGGCTAATTCTAATTGTGAAGCTTTGCAAATTAATTTCATTTCTCATCAAGCTAATCAATTGGATACGGAGGTAGAAGTAATGATTGATTTTGTGGCATCTCCATGGTATTATGATATTGTATATGTCCTCCGTAATTTGCAAGCACCAGAAGGATTAAGTAAATCAAGAGCGAGATCCGTGAAGTTAAAATCTGCTAAATTCTGTATCATAAATCGGTATCTTTATTGGAAAGACCCTGGAGGAGTGTTGCTAAATTGTCTTTTGGAAGATGAAGCCCAGCAGATTGCCAAAGAATTTCATCAAGGAGACTGTGGCGGACATCATTCTTGGAAAGTGACTGCGAACAAAATCCTAAGGGCCGGTTACTATTGGCCTACATTATTTTCAGATGTGTATAAAGAAATCAGTAAATGTCATCAATGCCAAATTTTTAACGGTAAGAGAAAAGTATTGCCTCTCCCTTTGAATCCAATAACAATTGAAGCTCCTTTCCAGCAGTGGGGTTTGGATTTTATTGGTGAAATAAACCCCAATTCATCAGGTCAGCACAAGTGGATTTTGACATCCACAGACTATTTTACTAAATGGATAGAAGCAATTCCTACCAGGAGAGCCACTGAAGATGTGATCATGCATTTTCTTGAAGAAAACATATTGGCTCGATTCGGGTGTCCAAAAAGGATAGTAACAAACAATGCAGCTTCTTTCAAATCCAGGAAAATGATTAATTTTTGTCATAAGTATCACATAAGTCTCAATCATTCAACTGCCTATTATCCTCAATGAAATGGGTTAGCTGAATCTTCAAATAAAAGCCTAGTAAGGATCATCAAGAAGGTGTTGGAAGATAATAAGAGGTCCTGGCACACCAAACTAAAATATGATCTATGGGACGACAGGATTAGCACTAAAAGAGCAATCGGCATGTCTCCCTTCCATCTAGTGTATGGGGCTGAAGTGGTTTTTCCAACGTCATTAGGGGTTCCAGTTATGAGATATTTCGAAGATCAGCAAGAAGAACCAAATCACATACGGAGAAGGATAAATCAGATCATCGAACTAGAAGAACAGAGAAATAAATCTTATGACAAAGTGCAGTCTCATCAGGAGAAAATGAAAAATACTTTTGATAGAAGAATCAAGGAAGAACAGTTTCAAATTGATGGCCTGGTTTTGAAGTGGGATGCTCCTAATGAAGACAAGCATGGAAAATTTGATCCTATGTGGGTAGGACCTTACGTTGTTGCGGGATACAGAGGGAAAAACACATTTTTGCTGGAATATACAAATGGGGTTCTTCTGGAGAGCAACCCTGTAAATGGATGATATCTAAAGCATTACCTATCCTGAGGAGGAAGGTAAAATTTGTATTATAGACTGTACATACTTATTTTTCTTTACAAGTCAATATGAGTGGTAAGCCGAGTGTATTTAAAGCTCGTAGTGAAATCCCTAAGATTCAGGAAGCATACCATTCCTTTTCTAAAAATATATAAAAATGATATATTTACAAAAAGCAAAGATGAGTTTTCTAGAAGTTATTATGAAAAATCAAAAGAAGGCACCTGGTCAACGAGTTCTTTGATACCTCACAGGGAGGATATCATCCCCAGATGGAGCCAGTTGCTAACACATATACTTAGCACAGGGATGAAAAAACCATGATGAAGGAGAAATAATAGTGGCTTGTCAAACTTTGGTTAAATGGTATAGTATAAGAGTATGGTGAGGAGCGAGAACGATGAAGTTGTCAAAAGATCTAATGGTGCGAAGTGAAGAGTTGAAAATCAATGGCCTATACTATCTCCGCTTTCTAAGAGGTGCAAGGAGGATAACGTATATCCGGGCATTTAATAAAATACATAGATCAACGGCTGTTGATTCGGCTCGAAGAGATCCACGGTCCATGTAAACTCCGCCGTATGAAGTTGCATGTTTGTTAAAATAGTAGAGCCCAGTGGAAACAAGTATATTGCACTCGATCTGACGGTGACAAGATAAAGGCATATCGCATCAACGATTGTGGATTACTCCAGAGCCTAGACTTGCACGGTAGTTAAGACCTAAGCGCTCGGTGGAATAAAGTATATACTTCTTGATCTAACGGCGGAGGAGTAAAGTTAGGTCACATCAACGGTTGGGACTGATTCCGAAGCATAAACTTGCGCAGGGGATAAGTCCAAGGCTCCCAGCAGAATTGCATACGCGCCACCAAATCTGACGGTGTGGATATAAAGTAGATCACATCGATGGCTATAGATAGTTTCGGAGCATAAAGTTGCATGAAGGATAAGACCAAGACACCCGGCGGAATGAGTTACGTGGCGCAATATCCGAGGGTTGAGAATTGAAGGCAAATAGATCAATGGTCATGAAGCGATCTGGAGTGTGAAAATGCGCGACAGTTAAAAGTTAAGAGCGGTGGTGGAATATAAACCGCTATCCACGTGTTTGATTGTGATCAACACTGGAGGCAAAAGTAGTTTAAGGAAAACCGCCGAAAGGACGCTCCGGAGTGGGGTCCTATAAAAGGTAGTTGACTTGCTCCATCGGTATTCTATTGGTGCCGGACGAATGAAATAGACCCGCATCTTCGTCAACTTTCAACTGTCAGTTTCCAAAGCACACGCCGCTATAGTTAACAGGTAAGCCTTGATACCCATAATTCGTCTGCCTGAATTGCCATTATCAATTGAATTATGGACAAGAAGGAAGAATTACAGAGTAGCCATGTTATAGATGACAGAGAGGAGTATTTGGTCAATAGAGACAGGGGCATATGTGACCCCTTCCTATCTGTAGGAAGCGTTTCCATTAGTAAATAAATATTATGGTATTACCACTCACAAGGAAATGATATATTGAATCTATGTAAATCCTTTCTGTATTACTTCGCCCTCGAACAAACCCTCCATTTCCCAGAATTTACAGAATGGTGTGCTGTTAACTACTCCCCTTCTCAGAGAATTATCATGAGTCAATCCACATCCCGAATACTTTGTAAATTCAATGCTACAGTCATCCGTGAGAACCTCAATTTGCCTGAAAATTACCCTGATAATCATGAGTCAGTGAATGAGTCAACCCTTGCTGAATTTTACAAGAAATGTGAAACTAAAACCCGTTGCCAATTCCTGTCTAGTATTCTGAAAGATGGTCAATCTTTAGATGGTTTTTTCTTACCTTACCCTATGCATATTTTCAAAAATGAAGTCCAATTGGTAGTATCTCTAGTCTCTCAAATATTAGGTCTTGATGATGATTGTCGCGTGGGCGAAGTCGTCCTTGGTTTTTTGTTGAGAATAAGTTCCTTAGGCTCTGAATCTCAGTCAATTCCTATCTTTAGTCTAGATGAGTACCTGGCTGAATCAATCCATCTTCAGTTAAGTGAGTTTACAAAGGTTTGGTTCTTTAGATTTCAGACCTACTTGTTCAATATGATGTTATGTTCCAATGTCACTGAGCTGCAGTTTTTGAATACTGTCTGTTCTTCTTATTTGCTGAAGAAAATCAACATGTTCGAATATGCCAATTCGATTATGTCAGAAGTGTATAGAATGTTGTTTGATGAAGGATTGCTGCGTGTTTTGGAAGAGATGAAATGTTTGATGCAGCCTTCACTCGAAGACCGAATTGGAGATTGGTTCCTGCATAAAGACTCCACTGTGGTAAGAGTATATGGATTTACCGGAAAATCTTTAAAGTTACCTGCATTCCTCACCCCAAGGATTTTTGCTTTATAATTCATGAGACAAAGGTTGTAGTCTGAAGAAGAACATTTTGGAGCTTTTAAAAAGTCTTCAAATATTAAATTCCCTCTGAAAGTCGGTTCTTTCATTTTCAAAAGTAAAGGTGCTTTAGTGTTCATAGAGAAATTGCTGGAGAATGTGGATTTCCAAAAGGAGCCAAAGATAAATTATGATCCCCACCATGTAATCTCCTTGAGGAAGCAAGCCAACAAGAACAAGCCGTTTGATCACCGGTTTATTGAAGGTCTGGCTGAAACAACCAATTTGTTGCAGTTTACCGAAATTTCAAAGTCTAATGAAGATACACAAAGTGTACCTGTCACAGCATCCCAAACAATAGAGGATACTAGTATTGTGATTAAGAGAAGTCTGTGTGAAATCAAAAGTATGCAAATTGACGAAGATGGATGGCATAAAAAGGCAAAGTTATTTCAAGGTGGTGAAATTGTAAATGAAGAAATTTCTGATGGATTCAAAAAGGTTGCTCTAGTTCCAATGAAGGTTGTGCATGTAAATCAGTTCTCTTTTAAAAGTGTGGATGGTTCAGAATTAAGGTCGATCTTTAAGTCAAAGGAGGAACTCAAAACCAGTTACATGGAGAAAAGAAAGCAGTCTCTGGAAGAGACGAGAAATCTGCTTCCACGGGTAAGAAATTTGTACAGTCCAAAAACTTCTCTGGTTTCTGCTAGAGATGCCGAAAGAAATACATTCAAGTTAGCCATGGTAAACCACAAAAAGATGTCAGAGATGGAGATCCGGTTGGATAAGATTAGTGTACTCGATAAGATACAACTTCATAAACAAACTAGTGATATCATTTATTCAGATTTGTTACAAGCTATGGTAAAGATAAATAAATTAAAAATTTTGACAGATAAGTTAGAAATTCAACTGAGACATGAAAGAGTCGAAAATAAGGCAAATGCCATCCAGATCAAGAAGCTTCAAAAAGATATTGTCAGTTCAGATAACACCCAGGCAGTCAAGAGAATGCTAGAAGAAAAAGATAATGCTCTCCAAGTGTTGAAGAAAAAATTGAAAATCCCAGGTTCTGAGCATGTTCAGTCCTCTAAGTTATTGGCTCTGCAAGAAGAAAAAGACAAAATTCATCAAGAAATGACGGAGTATAAAGGGAGAGCTGTTGAGTTCCAGGAAGAAAAGGACAAGTGGGAGGCCAAACGAAATGATCTGTTATCTCAAATTTCCTTGATGAAAAAGGATCAAATTGACGAGAAGGAGATTATGGAGGAGTTAATGAGTCAGACTCCCACAGGTGAAGACTTGTCCATTGTGAATATCGAGAAGCCATTGGATGATTTTTCTGCGGATGATCTGTTGTTGCTTATGTCCCAAGTTAGTCTAAAAGATGAAGAAATCAAAGAGCTAAAGACAGAGAATGCAAAGATCAAGTCTGAACTGGATAAAATGAATGAAAGTAAAAACAAAATACTACAAGATAGAAACCTATTGCAAAAGAAGTTCAATGAATTGAAGGAGAAAAGCATAGGTAAAAGTCCCCTGCAAGGAGCAAAACACATTATTTGGGACATGTTATCTGTAGAAATTACCAAATTTAGGCATTATATGAACTTCATTGATGATCAGAATATTTTGATCAATTTGTCTCACCAAATATTAAAGCTAGTGAATGAACACATGGGAAAAAGACCTCTCACCACAGCTCAAAATGCGCTAAACTTTTTAAACTCATTGACATATCAGAAATTACATGATATGGAGATAAAAGACATGATATCCATAGTGCTGTGGGCTAAGAAATTTATCCACAAACATCATTTAATGAAAACGGTCCAGGACATAACTGATGAAATGGTTACACAGGTCGATAACTTCAAGTAGGATTTCAAGGAGCTGTTCGAAGACGGCTTGCCCACCTTTTGGGATGAGGAGGGACAAATGTTTTTGCAAGAGCACTATCACAGCTTGCTAGTTCAGAATCGCATGGACCACTCTAAATTCGATGACTTGGAAAAGAGCCTAACAGGAAAAACCATTGTGGACAAGTTGACAGAAGATTTCAAAATTTTACAGAAGTTCGCAATTATCAGAAGCAGATTGCCCAAGGTGTCATATGAATCTTACATGGAACTTGAAGTGTCAATTCGAGAAATGATGGAATGTGATACCCCAAGAGCAGAATAGTGGAAATCTATGGAGAGATTTGGAAATACCAAATACATCTTGCATGCATAGAGAGAGGTGTTATACAACAAGGAGCTGACTGGATGAAGACGTTTTACCAAGCTAATTTTTACTTTATGATCTGTTAGGATGGGAGCAGTAATTTATTCCTAGAATTTAGGGATTTAGTTACAAGACTCTAAATTAAGCTGATCATTCAGTTGTGAATCTTCTTGGAAGATCTATTATTTTTTTGTATATATTGGCATCTTTTTTATGAGATGGGGGTTGGAACCCATCGTGTTCTGGAATGATTTTGGAGAACATATCTATTTTTTGAATAACAAAGTGAATGCATGAAGGTTTAACAGAGATTCCTGTTTCATTGATATTACAGTATGTGCTTCTTTATTTATGTAACACTTCATTTTGTTTCTTCTTCATATCTGAAATATAGCGTTGGGTGATTAGAATTCATATGTTTATGCTCTAGTCATCATTTCAGATATTTTATACATTTTCTGCTAAAGTTGATATAGAATTCATCTTTGATGCTCTGTATTAATGGACTGTTTCCTCGTCTCTTCTGTTTCACCCAGATTAAATTAAACGACTGTGATGATGTGACTATCTTGCCTTTGATGAATCTCGTGTATATGTCTTTGTGATATCTTTACATGTATGTGACTCCATCCCCAATGGTTATGTGATTGTTTCAACCATACATACAAATCTTTAAATATTGTTTTATATCTGGTCTTGTTAAATCTGTATTGAGAGATCCCTCTCTGGAAGAAAACACCAGTTTTTTTCTAAAGTGGTTTTGTTGTTACCTTGGAGTTTACCTTTTACAACCTGGGTACATTCTAAGTGCTATCAGACACAATGATGGAAATATCTTGGAAAATTCTTTTGTAACCTACACAATTTCTGCCATAAGTGACAGATGTGGACCTCAAGGTTCATTGCTTGTTGCAGCTCTAGAGAAATGCGATAATAGACATGGTTTCTACATGTTGGTTCTAAATTTCAATTACAACAGGTTTGCAAATTTACCCATATAGTTAAACACATTAAACATAGGACAATGGAACACAACACATCAATGCATTAAACATAAAACCCTCTCCTGAGGAAAATCGACAAACCAATTTTCTTTCACTCGTATATTAATCAAACACTCAAAAAAATGTGTTTAGAACCGTCACTTGCTATACCACATATCACACTTCATTACATCATGTCGTGATCATGCTTCACAACCATTTCATCTTATTTATATATACAATGCAACCAGCTTCTCATTAATTAAAATCCATAACTCCCTAACCAATTTCAGTTATTATGTTACACTGGTCTTGAATGGGTCAACTTTGGTGGATTATTATTGTAATGTATCCTCAAATGAATCATTTTTTTAACTAATACTTTGCTTTGTGTTAGATCCCATGCAGGAGACCACTTTCATGGAGGTCGTTTTCAGCAGTGATGCATGTGTTCGAGGTACCACTGCAGTTCCGTCTGCCCACGTCGTTGAGGTATGTGTTAACTGTCCTCCTAAATTTGAATTTCTAAATGAGTAAATTGTTGTACAGGTAATAATTTGGTTTGTTCTAACTTTCATCATTTATCTTGTTCAAATTGTACAAGATAGAGGAAAGGGAATTGCACACGATTCTACATAGCCCCTCCCGATTCCTACTCATGACACGTCAGTCGACGAGGTACTAGTTATTTATGTTTGAATTGTTTGCACATTTATGTTAAGATTATAATTTACATGTTCAAATTGTAATTCTCAATTTCAAATTGTAATTCATTAATATAACCATTTTCATGTCATGGAAACAAATGTAGACACAATGAGTTGCATATGAGGGCGTTGAGTGGCTTGGTGCTCATGAGTCGGGTCCTTGTGAAGGCTCGTGTGGGTAGATAGGTGAAAGAATCCCAATCCTGACACTCAACTCAAGGGAGGTTAATTCATAGATTTGTGTTTCATATATACTTAATTTTTTGTCATGTTGTACATGTAATTTAAATATCTCATATGTAACTCACTTGCAAAGTTCAGGGTTTTAACTTCTGCAGTTCTCAAACCTGTCTTGTTTTCTTGGTGATGTGCATGAGGAAGGATAGGGGCATAGTGTAGCTCATGGTAGTGGTCATGATGGTCGATCTCTCGATCAGTGGCATAGGGGTGATTTGTAGACTATGTTATTTGTGGACTTTAGGACTTTATTATATATATGGACTTTTTTTAACATGATGGTCTCTTAAATGTTTTAGTTATTTGCAGTTATAGTTTAAAGTTTGTTTTCAGTTACAATTTTAACATATTTAACAATCATTAATGTTTTACAATCTTACGAAATTGTACAATTTGCAGTTTTAAATTACAACTACAATGTAAAATTTGATTTCATTTACAAAAAACATTACAACTACAATTTTAAATTTGATTTCGTTTGTAAAAAAATTTACAAGTTTGCAAAATTGTCAATCAAATGAAACTTATAGTTTAACTACTTACAATTAAAATGTTACAAAATTAACAACTATACAATGTAATCTGCTCGTTGCAATTTACACTCACAATTTGCAATTTTAAATTACAATTACAATTCAAAATTAGATTTCATTTACAAAAAAATAAAAATGAATTTCATTTGCAAAAGAATTTACAAGTTTACAAAAATGACAATCGAATTAAACTATAATCTCGTTTTGCAATTTTCAATTACAATTCCAATTACAATTAAAATCTACAATTCAATCTAATTTAATTGATAAGTTTACAAAATTTACCCATGTAAAATAATTTACAAGTTTAAAATTCACAATTTTCGAAAGTTTACAAGTTACAATTTTAAAGTTTACAAGTTTACAATGTACAACAAATGAATATTACAAAGAGTAAAAAGGGGCACAGATCAATATAGGGGTAAAAATGGGAAAAAAAAAATTATATCAATTGCAATTGGTGTATTTAATGAGGATGCAATAAATTTATGTGTTGTTCTTTGTATTGTATATCACTAACAAAATATGCAACCTATAATGATAATGTTAGGAGAAGCAAGCTAGTATACAATCCATGTTAGGATATTTAGACATTTAGGAGTTAGTTAAGATCAACTTGTGTAATATATCTGTTAGGTAAAAGTGTGTTTTTTTAGTATGTATTAGTATGCATTTGTAAATATTCTAATCCGACGGTTATGATATGTTCTAGACATAGACTGATCCGACGGTTCAACTTCTCTTAGATCATACCTGCCATTGATCTGTGGCTTAACACCGATTGGTCTATGATCTCTATTTAAAGAGCATAGAGGTTCCTTGGCTAGTTGATCGATTATGAGAAGCTCATGTAACTTTCTTTCTTTTGCATAATAAATTGCTCCAAGTAGTTATTTGGCTGGGGCCATGGACTGTTTCCCTCTCGAGGGTTTTAACCACATGATAAACATGAGTGTGTTGATCTGTTATCTATTTATGTGAAGTGGTATTTGAAGGTGTTCGGTCTTTTGGGAGTACCCTGTGTACCCAAACAAGTTATCAGATATTTTATGAAGAGCCGCTTTTGGTTTTGATCAAGATCTTGAACCGGTGTTGCCGAAACATTAAAAGGGTTTCTGATTATAGATTTTTTGTGCATTTGTAGTCAGTGGGAGCTATTCCATTCCGTCTAGAGCACCGTTTCCATGAGGAAATAGTTTTCATTTCACCGAAAATCATTTCTGTTTGCTCTAGAAACACAATTTTCGGCAAATATGAAGGTATAATGTTACAGTGACGGTTTTGTTTTTTATATCTCTCTCATATTTTAGTAGTTTATTATTAGATACTTTATGTTTTAGTCTCGGACTATTGTTTTCCCTGACTGCATATGGTCTTTGCCGTGCACCTTGCGCGATCGCGGCGAATCAGAAACAGTAAGGGAAATTTTTTTTTCTTGTCTTCTCGGCTACGTATGCTCTTTGCCGTGCACCTTGTGCGATCACGGAAAATCAGAAACAACGAGAAAACTTGAAAATGTACACTTTCCGAGTAAGCTAACCAATATTTAACCCCATTGTGTGAAAAAAGTTTTTTTTTTTTTTTTTTTTTCGTTTTTTTTGTGATTTGCAGGAAAAGAAAGCAATCATGGAAAACGAGAGAGAAGAGTAAAAAAAAAAAAAAACCTCTTCCTCTTTCCATACTTTTACGTACCTTTCAAACTTAGCTCAATTGGTCCAAAATTGCTTTACACCTTGATAAGTCTTGAGTTCAAGTCTTATCAAGCTACTTTTTAGTGCATGCAGTTTCTATTTTCTAGTTACTTTATTTTTTCAGAGGAAAAAAATACCAGCCTTTGTTATTCATATGAATCAAAAAATAAAAGTGCATCTCACATAAATAAAATAAAATAAAAGTGAGTCACTTAAGTCTTTTAATTTATTGCCACACTATTTAAAAGTCACTTTATTGTAAAAATGAACATCACTTATTCTACAAAAGTGATTCACTTCAAAGCAACTTTATTGTAAAAGTGATTGTCAAAGGTTGATTTTGGGAAGAGAGGGCTTCTTTTTTTTAGTTGGTCAAATTAATATCTGCCATGCCACTATTGGGGACATCTTCAACATTTTCTTTGATCAAGCATAACTTCATCATCCAGAATCCGTTTTAAGTGTCGTTTTTTTTAAACTGCATATTTTTTCGAGCTCTTTGCATCCACAAAGTTAGTTTCTTTTATTTCAGTCATTATTTTATAGTATGGCCACCCCTTGTGATATTATACTTACAAGTTCTAACTATTTCTCATGGAAATCTTGTATGGAAGATGTTCTACGAAGTAGGGGACTTTTCAGGATAACCTTAGGGAAAGAAACAGAACCCACCGATGATGATAAGAAAATTGAATGGGCAAATAGATGTGATGAATCTTGTGGATTGATAGGGATGGAAATCTCTATTGATTTTCGATTCCACATATCTGGAATTGATGAACCTGATCAAGCTTGGGAAAAGTTGGAATTTGTGTTTGGTAAACACAATGAAATTCGGGGTCATCAACTAGAGAATGAGTTGATTTACTTGAATACAAATGATTTTTCATACATTTAAGACTATTTATCTAAGTATAAAACTCTTAGACTCTTATGTGCAGAATGCAAGATTAAGAAAGAAACCAAACAATGTATTTATCATATTCTTTCAAAACTTGGACCTACATATTCTGTTTTTGTATCTACATTCTACTCCATGAAAGAATACTTGATTACAGCTAGCTATCAAGATCCTAGCCTTGAATCCTTTTGTGATACCTTAATTAGAGAGCAAGATAAGCTCATTCATCTTGGAATAATTTACAATGCAGATACATCTAGGAAAGCCTTATTGTCCCAACAGAAAGAAAAGTCCAAGCCTCCCAAGAAATAGAATTTTCCCAATAATAAGCAAAACAACAAGGGTCCCAAACCCTCTCAGTAAGCTCCTTCTTTAAAAAATGACAAAGGATCCAAGCAAAAAGGAAAGAAGACTGAGCGTCATTGCAATTTTTGTGGGAAACATAATCATGATGAATCTAAGTGTTTTAAGATAATGGCATCCTTGGAAGCAGCAATGAAGAAGCACCACATTAGCCTAGATTCGTCTTCATAATCTAACTCTCATGGACATGCACTTTGTGCTTCTAGTTACTCTTATACTACATCTTCTTTTTCTACTTCAATTGAATGGATCATTGATTCTGGAGCATCTTATCATATGGCTAAGGATAAATCCATGTTTTCTATTATGCATGAATGTAACACTAAACAAATATTTCTTGGTGATGATAGAACTCTAAGTGTTGTAGGATCTGGAACAGTTCCAGTAGAAAATGGTCATTTCAGTGATGTACTATGTGTTCCAAAAATTTCATACAATTTGTTATCAGTCTATCAAATTACTCATTCAGGTGAAGGTAAAACTGCGACGTTTACACCTCACCAAGTTGTAATCAAGGACTTTAAAAATCCTCAAAATATCCTTGCCACTGGAGCTATTGATGATATTACCAGGTTGTACAAATTTAACAACTTTGGGTCATCACCTTTTCCTTCAGTTTTTGTTGCTGATAGTTATAACTTGTGCAAACTTTGGCATGAGCGATTTGGTCACTTTGAATTATTGCTCATTGCAACAACTATGTAAAGACAATATGGTGACTAGTCTTCTGCTGGTATCTTGGAAGGATGGTGTTTGTTCATGTTGTGTACTCAAAAAACATCATCGGGACAATTTTGACAAATGTGCCTCTTGGCATGCCTCGGTTCCCTTAGAGCTTGTGCATAGTTACTTGTGTGGCCCTCTTCCATCTGCTTCCTTTTCTGGTTTCAAATATTTATTAACTTTCATTGATGACTACTCCAGATGCACTTGGGTTTACTTCCTAAAACTTAAGATCGAAGTATTTAACATGTTCTTAGCCTACAAGGATCTTGTTGAAAAACAATCTAGTCATCAAATTATTAAGTTGAGATCTGACAATGGAGGAGAATATGTTAACAACAAGTTCACTAATTTTTCCACTGAACAAGGAATCCAACAATAGTACACTGTTCCATATACACAACAACAAAATGGTGTAGCTGAAAGGAAGAACCGCACTTTAAAAGAAATGGCTATCTGTATGATCAAATCTAAGAGACTAAGTCTTCAATATTGGGATGAGGCCGTAAATTGTGCAAATTACATAGTTAATCGCAAACCCACTAAAGTTTTACAGGGTATAACACCAGAAGAAGCATGGAGTAAAATTAAACCAGATGTAAGTCACTTTCATGTGTTTTGTTGTGAAGCATGGGCTCACATTCTGGATGAAAAACGGAAAGCATTGTAGCATAAAAGTGAAAAGTGCATATTTGTTGGAAATTCTGAAGATGTCAAAGGTTATATACTTTTTCAGCCACATTCTCATGATATAATCATTAGAAGAGATGTTAAATTTGATGAAAATCTCATGGCCTTCGAGCCTAACTTGGCGAGTGTGCCATCTTTGGCCTACAAGCCTAATTGTGCCTTCTTCTTCTTCTTCTTCTAGCTTCCTTGACAGGTTTCCAACTCTAGTTTCTGATGATGATAGTGAGGATGAAAATCGACCTCCGCCTGCTCATGTTCCTCCAATTGCACCAGCACCAATACATCCTCGATGGGTCTGTTCAACATCTGAAGCAGCTGGTGAGCTTGCCAGTGATCCTAGAGATCAATGTCAAACACGTTCTCAGTTTCAGTGAGACTCTTCTCTTTTAGCTCAAGTTTCCAAGAATCATGATCCAGAAACTTTTGCAGAAGCTTCAGGAAATCCAGATTGGGATGCAATTATGGATGAAGAATATCATTCCTTAATGGAGAACGATACTTGGGATCTTGTTCCTCTTCCAAAAGGAAGAAAACTTGTCATATGTAAATGGGTCTACAGAACTAAGTATGCATCAGATGGAAGTGTTGAAAGACTTAAGGCAAGGCTAGTTGCTAAAGGTTTTTCCCAAGTTGAAGGGATTGACTACAATGAAACCTTCGCCCCTATAGAAAAAATGAACTCCATCCGCCTTGTTCTTTCCCTTGCAGCCTTACATAACTGGGAAGTCCATCAAATGGATGTCAAGTCTGCCTTCTTACATGGTGATTTGCATGAGGAAATTTACATGAAAAAACCTCATGGATATGTTCAGAATAACTCTAGCCTTGTTTGTCTCCTTAATAAATCCTTATATGGCCTTAAGCAAGCTCCTAGAGCTTGGTATGCCAAAATGGATAGCTTTCTCCTTGACACTAGTTTTTCTAGATGCCATTCTGACCCCAATGTCTATACCAAGAGAGTAGGAAACCATCTCATCATACTTGTTCTTTATGTTGATGATCTTATCCTTACTAGTAGTGACCCTAACCTTATAACCCATGTGAAATCTAGTGTTAAGAAAAATTTTCAAATGTCAGACTTAGGACATTTGCATTATTTTCTTGGTCTCCAAATCTTGCAAACCAAAGAAGGAATATTTCTTTCCCATTCTAAGTATGCTTGTGACCTTCTTCGTCGCTTCTACATGGAAGATTGTAAACCAGACCCTTCTCCCTTCCAGTCTGGATTCAAACTTTCTGCCACTTGTACTTCCCCTGAAGTAGATGCCACCTTGTATTCTCAGCTTGTTGGTAGGCTTTTATACTTGACTCATTCCCGTCCTGACCTTTCCTTTGCCATTGGTCGTGTTTCCCGTTATATGCAAACTCCTCATGAAAATAGCTAGAAAGTAGCAAAAAGAATACTTCGATATATTCGAGGTACAATTCAGTTTGGAATTCATTACAGTACAGGGGGGAAACCTTTGTTGGTTGGTTTCACTGATTCATATTGGGCTGGTGATCCTAATGATCGAAAGTATACTACAAGTTATGTTTTCATTTTGGGATCTGGACCTGTCACTTGGGCTTGTAAGAAACAACAAGCTCTTGCTCTTTCCTCAGTAGAAGTAGAATATTGAGCCATAGTTAATGCCAGTCAGGAAACTTTATGGCTTCGACAGATCCTTTCAGAGTTTAGATTCGAGCAGCAACAACCTACTCCACTTTGGTGCGACAATCAAAGTGCCATCAAACTTGCAAAAGATCCAATTCTACATCAGCGCAGCTGTTGTAATCTCACCGATCACATAAGGTTACCAACAATACATACTAAAACATATATAAATATAGAACAGAGACAAGAGACAATAACAGATAGGATAAAATAGATTATATTAATACAATGAGTTCATACAAGGCATAGAACTGAACTGGGTTCTCATTTGGCTCAACAGCCTAATATATACAATTTACAGATGGTTACAAAATAAATACGTGTCGGTTCAGTGAACCGACACGACTTTTCAGATAGTCGACCTAATCTTTTAGTTTAGTCGGCCGACCGACTTAGTCGGCTGATCGACTAAGTCAGCCCATCGAATTAGTCGGTTGATCAACTAAGTCAGTCCTTGTTCAAGTCGACTTATCAACTTGCTCCTTCTACATCTCCTCCACGAACAAAATGTTTCTTCATCCCGAAGAAACAGGGAGGTACAAAATTTGTATGTCTGGTTTCCAAGATTTTTATTGTGGCGGACTGTGAAGACGGATGGTTGGTCTTTTCTGCACAAAGACCTCAACAATGGCTGTAATTGTGATGGAGAAGTGATGTTGGAAGTCTGTCCAGCTCTGTAAAGCTTTCTGGATGTCGATGGTTAATGTGGTTAAGTTTGACAGGACCGACATCTTCTCCGAGATAGGGACTTCTGCTATCTTTTCCATGTGGGGGCCAAGGAAATGGTTCTGCTCTTCTGTTGTGTCGATGAGTTGTTTCATCTGTGGGAAGATGATGTCAAATTTTTCTAAGTTGGGAAGAGCTTGTTTCACCCACTGATGTTCTTCCCATTCTAGTTTCTGCAGTTTGTTGGTTTCCAGCACTATCTGTTCTTCTATTGTCGGCATAAGTGTTGCCTCTGTGGTATTCCTACTCTCCAAATCCTGAATGCCTTGTCGAGTCAATCATGTCTGTTGATAAACTTGCCCATAATGAGTACGCCAGTCTCTTAAGACTTCTTCGGTGATGACAGAATCTTGCATATGGTCTTGTAGTACTTTATAAGCTTCTGAGAGTGCAGTGTGCTGTTCCAATAGAAGTCTGGAAGTTTCCTCTTTCTATTTCTCTTTCGTTGCCCAGAGGTGTGCCTGGATGGTCGACACCATGCTCTCAAATAGATGGTATGCTCTTTCAAGCAGTCTATCTGTGTCGAATTCTATGGGGCCTGGTATGATGGACTGAGCTAAAGTCCTGCATTTGTCGAGAAACTCCACCTGTTCTATATTTTTGTCTGTGAGCTCTTTAGATTTTCACTCAGTCCGTGTCTTGGCTTCTTTGGCTACAGTTTTGAGGAGTTGGCCCACCTCTCTGTCGATCAAGGAGCTAGCATCCTTCAAGATAATTCGAAGTCTGGGAGTCTTGCCATGATGCTCCTTCCTCTTCTTGTGCTTTTCTACCTCTGTCTCCTATGTACCTACAACAGTTGAGGGGGGGCCTTTGGTTTGCGGGATAGAAGTTGATGGTTTTTCTGGCTGGGGAGTGGTATGACCACTTTTGGCTATGTGGATGTAGCTGGTTGTGTTGGTCCTGTTTGTGACTCAGGGGGGGGGTGGTGGTGGGGATGATGTTTGCAGTGGTGAGGGAGTGGGGGAATGGTCAGGGGTGATGGGTTTGGGGGAAGTGCGGTGGGGACTTTCATCGGAAGGTATGTCTGCTTCCAGTGGTGTGGTGGTTGGTAGGTCAGTCTAGGGTTCGGGGTTGGTCAGCTCAATAGTAGACTGCACTTCTCCAATCATGTCTCTTTCTTGGTTGGATTGTCGTGTGAAGGTCGACGTGATGTGTGCAAATACTGTGGGTTGTGTCCTACTACTTGTGTAAAGAGGAGCCTGGGTGGAAATTTTCTGGGCCAACTAAAATAGCTCAGGCAATGTCTTGAAGAAATCTTTGAGCTCGGTATCTTTGTCAAATTTTGCTTTGACTGTCTCCGAGATTGCACTATTGTATAAGTCGAGGGGACTGACTAACTGTGGTGCTGGTGCTTGCTCTTCGACTATTTTTGTCGGTGATGGAGGTGGAGGGGTCAACACAATATCGACAACGTCTTCAGTCGTCGGGGTTATTTTTTCCTTCTTTGGTTGACCTTCGGGGGCCCCTGCTTCCACAAACCGCTGGAACTGAGTTTCAACTGGCACTTTATTTGTGGTGGCATCCTCTATAATGTCAAGGGCCGTAGCTTCCAGTTCTTCATCATCATCGGATGAGTCGGCAATGATAATTTTGCGCTTACCGTTGCCTTGTTGTTCCTTTTGTGCTCGTATTTTCTTCATTGCTGCTGCTATCTCATTGGCAAGTTTCTGAATGATGCCCCTTGACAGCGCGTACTCAGGGTTGTCGAGCTCAACTTCACCCATTGGTTCCTGAGTCGGGGCAACACTGGTTGGAGCTGGAGGGGTGTTTTTCTGCTGTGTTTGTGGTTTTGGTTTTGGCGGCTGTGGGTCAGTTGCCTTTGTAGTTGGTGGTTTGATTGTTATTTGTACCCAACCAGTGGGTTCAACCGGTATGTCCTCCGACACAAATGTGTTGATTTAGAGGTTGAGCTCGTAGTCTTCCTCTTTCTCTTGGTCAGTGAGTGTTGGAGTGCTTTGTGTGTAAAGGGTGTGGTGAATGAACCTTCTACGATCCATTATTTATAGGTGCTGGGGTGGTTATGTGCGGTAATGGATGTATTAATGGCGGACTTGATGTTCTAGCTGTAATACGTGAGTGTGAACTAATGGCAAATGGTTTTCATCACTCGAGGTTATAAATGCGTGATAGGACTATCGAGGTCGTTAGCTAGTGTTGGTGTGAAGAGTGGTCGACAAGACTGGGCGATGAAGATGGTTGATGGTCATGATGGTGGTTGTCGAAGTGGTGTTTTCCTATCATGGTTTTGTGTCTGGAGTATTTTGTTTTAATTTTTGGAATGTTTTATCCTTTTATGGATTTTGGTTGCCGGTTACAGTCGTTATATGATTTTGTTTTTTCATCTTTTGTAATGTTTTAGTCAGGTTCCATTAACAAGCTTCCGAAATACTAGGCCCTGCAACGTCCTTAGTCGGACTCAACCATTGGGGTGTATTTAGTTGACAATGTACGGTCCCATCCACTCGGTGTGAATTTTCTTAGTTTTTCCTCTGATCCAACTATTGTAGAGTAAAGCAAAGTCACCGACTACTAGTTTTTTTTTTTGATATTGCGGTCGTGCCATGCTTTCTGTTATTGCTTCTGAATTTGCTGGTGCTGTATAGCCACGAGTCTGTGTTCTTCCGGCTTACTGAGTTGAAATAGTCTGTCCTTTCTCACATGTTCGACATTGACATGTAGTAGTTGTACAATAATAGGTGTCTGCTGTCGGAAATGTAGTGGGACGACTTCTTCCTGCCCATAGACTAGTCAGAAGGGGGTTTGGTCGGTCGACTATTTATAGGCTGTCCTGTACGCCCATAAGACCGCAGGGATTTTCTCCTCCTAGTCGTCTTTGTCCATATTGCATATTTTGGTTAACCCTTTTGTTAATGTTTTATTGAAAGCTTCAATCGCGCCATTCGACTGAGGGTGATATGCTGTACTTTGTCGGTGGTCGATGTGGAATTGGTCGGTCAAGTTTTTGATAGTTTTGTTGACAAAGTGTGTCCCCTAGTCACTAATCAATGTTAGTGGCCAACTGAATCTAGTGATGATGTTTTCATAGATAAATTTAGCATCTACCTCACTTGAACATGTATCGACGGGTTCAGCTTCTTCCCATTTAGTGACGTATTCTACTGCAGTGATAATGTATCTTGCACCTAATCTTTTCGTTGGGATAGGAAATGGTCCTATGAAATCTATAGCCCATATTTCGAATGTGAGACTAAGGTTTACTGATATCAAGGGAATTTCTATGTGTGGCATAGGTCGACCAAGACGTTGACATCTATCACATCGACTAACAAAACTTTTACAATCTCTGTGGAGCATTGGCCACCATAATCTTGACTGTTGGATTTTCTTTGCAGTTGTGTCTACTTGGAAATGTCCTCCTGCAGGTCCATAGTGTGCTTCATGCATGGTTTGGTCACGTTCATGTTTGAGTACACACCTTTTGAGGATGTAGTCTAATCCCATTTTGTATAAAAATCCATTGATGAGGCTGTAGGGTGCATCCTTCATAGCTAAGATTTGTTTTTTTTTGGTATTCATACCTTCTGGTGCCTGACCAGTTTCTAAGAACTGAGCTATTTCTTCTAGTTCTTTTGGCACTGCCTCTATGCGAAATCAACGTGCATCATGTAAGTCATCATCAACTCTGGTCGGTTCCTCTCCTGTGTCTATTCGGGATAGATGGTTGGGCCCTACATTTAGCTTTCCTGGTCGGACAACGACTTTGAACTCAAATTCTTGGAAGAGAAGTAGCCATTGAAAAATCCTCCCATGATAGAGCGGTTTATTGACAAGGTACTTCAGGGCTTGATGGTCAGTATAGAATATGAAGGGATTGGCTAAAAGGTAATGTCAATATTTTTGGAGGGAAAAGACCATACCTAGGGATTCTCTCTCTGTGGTTGAGTAGTTTCTTTCAGCTTTATTTAATTCTCGACTGCTGTAAACTATAGGGTAATCCATCCCATCATCCCCTAGTTGAGTTAGGATTGCTCCCATTGCTATTCCCGAGGCATCAATATGCACATGGAATTTGATCGACCAGTTTGGAAATTTTAGAATGGGGGCTTCGACTAATTTTCTTTTCAATTTTTCAAAAGAGATGTGGCATTCCTCTGTCCATTTAAATTCTTGATCTTCCTTTAGGAGTTCTTCCAAAGGATAGTTCATATCTGAATAGTGTCTTATGAATTTTCTATAATAGCCTGTACGGCCAAGTAGCACCCTGACTTGCTTAGGGTTTACTGGTGGTTTCAAGTCAAGGATAATTTTAATCTTGGCAAAGTCGACCTTGATACCTTCTTTACAGACAATATGCCCTAATAGTATGCCTATGGGGGTCATAAATATACATTTGTTAGTGTTCAAGGAGAGTTGAATCTATCTACATCTCTCCAACATAAGTCTGAGCCATTTGCAGTGGTCTTTTCAGGTGGATTATATTGTCTAGTCGTCGAAGTATACTGCCATGGTCTTATATATGTATTCTTGGAATGTCTTGACAACAATTCAAGAAAACACTGTAGGTGCATTCTTTAATCCAAAAGGCATAACTCTATAAGCAAAGGAACCAAATTGACACACAAATGTTTTCTTCTTTTGATCCTCTTTAGCTATTGGTACTTGGTTATAGCCTGAGAATCTGTCTGTGAATGAGTAGCATTCGTGTCCTGCAACTTCATTCAAGATTTCATCAGCATAAGGGGTTGGGAATGGATCTGTCAGTGTTACTTTATTGAGTTCACGAAAGTCGACACAAATTCTTAACCTTGTCGGGTCATGTTTTTGGGCTATACGACCATTGGACTTTCCCACTCTGACTGGTCGATAGAGTAAATGATCCCTGCTGCTAACATGTTATCGATTTCCTTTTTGACTATTTCCTTGTACTTGTGAGCCAGTTTATAAGGTATTTTCTTAACAGGTCGAACATCAAGTTTAGTATCAATTTTCATCTCTCCCATTTCTTGGACTAAGCCTTTTAGGTATTTATAGTCCCTGGAAAATACATCTTGGAACTGTTTTAGTAAGTTCACGATCTTTGTGGTCTATTGTTCATTCCAATAGTCACTGATTGTTGCTAGTTTTGGTCGACCATCGTTTGAGATGTCGACTTCTTTGGTTTTTACTTTGGCATCTAACCATTCTAGTGCTTTAGCTTCATTAATCAGCTGACTTCATTCTTTGAACTGTGAAAATGTGGTAGGAAAGTCGGCTGCAGTCATTCTGTCGATATCTTCTTTATCTGTTGTTGCGATTTTCAGGATGGATTAGAGAGGTTTTGTTGTTTCGATGTGGTTGGATTTCCATCTGAAGCTCTTTCCTTCGGTGTGTTCATTTTCTAATTGTAAACGGGTCGACTGTGATTTTTACCATGTTTGTAGATTGTTACAGTCCTTTATGTATCGATGGTGTTGTAAGGGTTGATTTTCGGTCGGTTGGATGAATTGTTTAATTTGTTTTGCTGTCTCAACTAGATCTTTGTTTTGCGGTATGAAATTGAAGTCTTTAATGAAATTCTCCCTGAGTTCATGCCATAAGAAGGTTTCACCTCTAGATTCTTCCATCTTATACCATTTGTTGGGTAAGTCGGCCAGGGTTGAGGGGAACAAATGTGGCCAGGCTCGCTCATCCTTGTATCCTAGTCTTCTCCACTCCTTTTCACAATTTTTGATATGTTCTTCTGGGTTTTGTCCTTGGGTAAAGATAGGTATTTGAGCTTGCTGGGTCAATTTTTTTCCGCCGAACCTTTTGACAAAGTAAGTCAAAGCAGTTGTCCAAGTCTGTAATTTTATCTGATGGGTATCCCACCATCTAGCTGCTTGACCTGTAAACATTTCAACCAGGATTTGAAGTCGGCTCTGTTCACCAATATTTTTAGATACTTGCTTAATATGTCCGACTGGTGATCCCCTCTCCTTATACCTTGGTAGGTGTGTAGAATTTAAGTTAGTTGGTTGTAACGTAGGGTGTTCCCTCATTTTCTTTTCGAAGATTTTTGGGATAATGGATACTACGAAGCACTGTTGGGTGGGTTTTTTCTGTACTTTTTGTATGTTCCAGCACCCTCTTTCTTGAGTTTTGTAATTCTCAATATCCCATTCATATAATTCAGCATCGGAGTTATAACCAACTGAGTCTTGGTTACCTAAGTTAAGTTATCCATCGATGTTTGGTTCTGTGTAGTCTGCATCATTGTGGATTTGGTAAAGTTGTCTGATATCGACCTCTTCATCAATAGGTTCAGTCCAAGGCTCCCCTTGGGATGGATGAATGGGTACGATGACCTTTTGACCATTTCCTTTTAATTTGATGCATTCCTTGTCTAAAGATATGGATGCTTTCATCTTCCAACCCCAAGGTCGACCAACTAGCGTTGGGAAGGAGCTGGATCCTTCTTTTGGGTCAATAATTTCAAAGTCGAATTTGGTCGAGATGCCCTTTATGGTCGTGTCGATGTTTTTACCGAATCCAATGGGTTCAATTAGGCCTCGGTCAGCGAGCTTCAGGTATATGCCTGACTCGTAAAGTGGGGGTCTACCCATCTATTACCAAGTATCCCAAGTCATGATATTTACCTGTGAGCCAAAGTCGAGTACTACTTGTCGGACGTGGTAACCTTCGATTTCTAGGTCGACAAGTGGGTCAGCATCGCTTTTGTCTTTTTGATTCAAGCTGCAGATGTTTTTGGTTTGTTTTTCTAGGTTTGTTCCTTTTATTTCATGTAATAAGTCAATGAAGTGCGATACTGTTTTGTCTGTTCGAACAAGTTGGATTAGTTGATTTACTGTGTTGGGTCGAATGTTATGGAGGTCTTTTTGTCGTGCAATGTCTTGAAAGACATGGGTTTCTTGTTTATATGTTTGGTTTTCCTTTATTGGGTCAGGATAAATGTTTGTGTCTTTAATTTTACTAATTCGGGGATTATCAAGTCCTATTTTTGTGCCTTGTCGAGTTACAATATGTAGATTTTTAGTGGTTATTACATCATTCTTTTGCACACAAGACAAGATATTAACACTTTTCTTGGTATTAATTTTTTCTAACATAGTAGGACAATCCTCTAACGAGTGATCACCTACTCCACAGTGGGTACAGAATTTGAGATCGGTCCTGTCCTTGTATGGACAGTCTGCATACCGGTGACCTTATTTGTAACATGTGAAGCACTGGGTTGGTCGGCGTGAGCGTATGTCGCGATTCCCAGGGAATCAACCTCTTCCTCCATAGCCTTGGCGTCGATTATCATACTGGCACTCATATCATTGGCCATCCTATCTCTTTCCATTTTGATCGTTTGCTGGATTGTTTTGCTCGTTATGTTGCGCCATTGCATTCGTTTGGTATACCGCATGATAGTTCTGCTGGTTCTTTAGGTTTAACTGATAGTCAGCAGTGTTATGACTTTTAGTTTCACAGATGGCACACCAGGAAGCCTTTCCATTCTTCATATTAAACGGGCAGTCTTTTGTGGAGTGATCTCTGTGGTCCTGGCAAATGTCGCAAAGGATTTGGTCTATACAAAGTGGACGTATTGTCGGCTATATTCTTGTCGACAATTATCTTTTGAATGGCTGTTAGTTGAGCATTTAGTGCACCATATCTCCTGATTCTTGAGGCTAAGCTCCTTTAGAGACTTTTGTACACTCTCAATTTGTTTTTCCAATCTGTGGTCCATGGGGTAAGCAGGTATGTCTTCGTCCATATCCACCTGAAGAGATTTTGTTAGTGCATCCTCATACGTTTTGAACGTCTCCAGACTAATGTGTCGACGTACTTTTTGCGATAGTCCTGTAAGAAACCATTGAATTAGTAACTGTTCATCAATAACGTAATCCAGTTGGCTCAGTAAATCTTTCCACCGCTTGTCATAGTCGCGAACGGATTCTCCTGGCTTTTGTGAAGTGGTTTTGAGTTTCTTTGCGGCCAGGTGCTTAGCGTCAGGAGTTTTAAAAAATGACAAGAACTGCGCCTTAATCTCATCTTTTGTCGCTCTGGGTTGTCTTTCTGAAAAGGTCATGTACCATGTCAATGCCCTTTTCCTTAAGGCTCATGCAAACTGCGCCATTTGTTGATCTTCATCTGTAACCTAGTTGGCTTCCCAAGTCGACTCACAGATGAACCAATGTCGTCAGGGGTCTTCATCTCCCTCATAAAGAGGAATGTGAACCAATCCATGACCCATGTCTGAATCACTTTCACTGCTCTCAGAATTTGGCGGGGGAGGAGGTGGGGGTGGTGGGGTTATTGATGTAGGCATGCCTACAGAATTCTGGTCGACAGAACTGGTGTTCCCGTCGGTTGTCGATTCTTCATCGACGTGCAGTTGTTTAGTGTCGAATTCTCCTGTCGGTGGTCCACTACAACTATTGGTTCACAGGTCTGATTGTTTGATTTCTTCTAAAGTTATATTTGGGGGGGGGGGGTGCTCCTTCATGTGTCGGGAAGAGAAAGTGGATACTTCGGAGGGAGGCTACTGCTTGGAATGTCACCCAGTTCCATTCCACTGGTTGACGTATAATAAGGTGTCATCCAGGGTCTGGTTCATCGCCTAGTCGACTCCATATAGTGAATTCACCAGCTCGTAGTCAAAGGTCGTCTTCGACAATAGTTTGTATTCTAGTACGTAGATTCAATGGGGAAAGGGTTGTGCCTTCATTAGAAGCTCTTAGTTGGAGAGCTTATGGCTGCTCTATCAACACTTCTTCCTCCTTGGGGGATGCTTCTTGCTCGACGCCCTATTCCTGTCGGTCATGAAGCAAATCTGGCGGATTTTCTTCCTTGTAGTTCTCCCTAAGGTTTTGTCCTCTGTGCATCTCTAAGGCCCTTTCTCATTGTGCTTCCCTTCTCTTGTGTCTCTCGTCCCTTTATTCTTTCTGAATGTCCGACATACTTCCGTACGATCTATCCTATCGATGTCCCTTTTGGTCGACTTATCATTACTGGTGATTGCTATCTGGTTTGTGTCGACTAGGATCCACTATGCTCTATCTGCGACACATGACCAGCTACCCCCCCATTGCCTACCCGATGCTTTTAGAAATCCTGGATAGTTCAATTTATTTGCTCAGGAAGTATTCCCACTCCCTTTCTGCAATGATTTCTACCACTTCCTCTGCTTCTCCTCCCAGTTAGTGTTTGATGGTTGTTCATATAGTGGTGGTCGGGGTTCAACAATGTCTCCTGCTCCTTTCTTGATCAGGAATTTGAATAGCAAGGTCGGTAGGGAACACAAAAATTGTTCGGTGAAATCTGTGTAAAATTTCTCTTTGATGGTTTCTATCGAAGTTCTGTCTTCAACTGCCTTCTCCTAATAGAAGTTGTCGGCGATTTTTTCAAACCACTCCAACAAATTTGTTCTGCCTCCTCGGATCAATTTCTCCAGCAGTTGTTGTTCTCTAGTTGCATCCGGCTTTCTCATCCAGGAGTTGCCTCAAGAGTTGGGGCACTGATTCGACAAACTTTTCATGCGTTTCTGTACAAACTATTTCTAGACTTTTCATGCATTTTTGTAAAAAATCAACGACCCTCAACCTGCCATTGATCCGTGGCTTAACACACGATTGGTCTATGCCCTCTATTTAAAGAGCATAGAGGGTCCTTGGCTAGTTGATCGATTATGAGAATCTCATGTAACTTTCTTTCTTTTGCATAATAAATTGCTCCAAGTAGCTATTTGGCTAGGGCCGTGGACTGTTTCCCTCTCAAGGGTTTTAACCACGTGACAAACATCGGTGTGTTGATCTGTGATCTGTTTGTGTGAAGCAGTATCTGAAGGTGTTTAGGTTTTTGGGAGTACCCTGTGTACCTGAACAAATCTTTAGTCTAGTCTAGTCTAGTCTAAAATACATCAAAAAATTTTACAAGTTTATAATTTACAACTTGTCTACAACGTAACATGTAATTTAGAAATTTGCACAAATAGAGTGTGATATACATGTATTTGCACAAATACACAAAAAAAAAAGTTACATAGACAAAATTGAGCTTCCATAACATGATCTTAGGACATTGTTGGTATTCATAGGTATAGGTGAATGCACATAGAGTATATGTGAATGCACATACTCACATATATAAGTTTACAAAAATTACATTTAAATACAAATGATATATTTTAGAACAAATTTTGATTTGCTACATTTCAAAAGCATGTCAACTATGTCAACATCAAAAGTGGCATATAACTTTCATTCATCCATCCAATGGGTTATAGGAATGCATGTCTCCATAATATGATCATGGTTAGCTACTGACGTCTTCCATCTCTTTGGTTCACCCCTATTCACCTTGACTTCAATGAGATCTATTAGAGTTGCCACCACCAAATGACTGTATTGACAATGTTGGAGACATTTACCACCTTACACACTCATTTTGGTCAATTTGGACTAGTTAAACCACTATCCTAAGTATTATTGACTTAATTGACATCAGAGGAGCACTAGATGAAATCAGCTAGATCACACCCATGCCTACCTGCAGTTAAGGAGGCTAACTTATCCTTTTCCTACATTTGGGGAGGCTAACTGGAGCACTCCAAGGGTGATCTAAGTGTCATTAATGCCCCATATTGCTAATTGATGGTTACAATCAGTTAAACAGAATAGTGGAGGCATCCTCCATCATTAAATTTATTATTTATTGATTATTTAATGAACTGGATTCAATAGGGGCGCCTCCAACCACTTCTGATGTTCAATTACACTTCAGTTAACCTCATCGACGTTCATTGGAGTCATTGATGCACTACCACTTGATGGTTTGCTTGATGTGACATGTTTCTGAGCTACTTTCAGTTAGACTCAATCATTTATTGCACTCCAACTTCAATTAGGGATCACTTGATTCAATTAGGGTTTTGATCAGTGTTTAACTTGAGTGTTGACTGTGGCTTACATTTAGTTAAGCTAGACTCCCTCATTCAATTCAAATGACCTCCTTGTGAATTCGAATTGATTTTTAATTCATGATTACAACATGATCTTCTATTGTATTACTCATTCTTTGTGTGAATATATAGAGCGACTACTCATTTTGTAGCACAATTACACCATTTTCATTCCTTACTGTTATTAATCTTTGATGAGAGTTGTCTTTAGTCCCTAGATTACTGCAACAGATTAATATGGTATCACAGATCACAGTGGGACAGAGCTCAGATCTCTCAAAAACAAGGTTTTTGATAGATCTTTCATGAAAATTGAGCAATAGCTCAAAAATCCAGCACTACACCAGAAGCCAAGGCTTACCACTTAATACCCCAAGTAAAGAACTTGTTGATCAAGCTTGCTTGATTGACTATGCTAGGTGTGATGAAAGCCTAAAATGTGTAGGTTGTCCAACCTTACATTTTTTGTTGTTGTGATTTTTTTAGAATAATCAACCCATAGTTAGCTACCTTAGACATTAATTAATCCATTTTTTGTCTTATTTGCCTAGTTTCCATATTCCACCTTATGCAAGTTGTCCTCCACACATCCATAGTGGTCAAACTTGCTAAATTTGAGTCATGGAGCGCATGGGAAACCTCTTGGAATCAAATCTGCTCTATTCCTTGCCTCCCTGGCGCATGTTTTCTTTTTCTTCTTTATTTCCTGCTTTTTCTGAGTTTTAAGGCAATTGGGAAAGTTTGACTAGGTGAAGTTAACTTGTTTTTTTTCCTCATCATCCTCCACTCTTTTATCCTATGAAAAGAATGTATGATTTGTCCTTCCACCATATATTAGCTTTCCTAATTGATTTTTCCAATTCGTGAGGTCCTAGATAGTTTTGGAAACTGCTTTATGCACCTATGGGGGATTTGCTTAGATTTACTAAGCCTACTTTTAACCAAATTTGAATGGAATACTTATGAATTCAAATATCTCATGTAATTATGTATTGTGGCAGCCTATGACTTCACAGGGTTGGATATTGTACACTTATTCAATACAGATTAGTGTTCTGCTCCATATTCAGTCTCCTTTTGTGAGTAATTTGCATGTGTAATTGGAAATTGTTGTGAGTGTAATTGTTCTATCAACTGGGTTCAATTTACACATGGTATCAGAGAATTTTTATATCTATTTCTCTCCTTCCAATTTGTATTGTAGTTTCAACATCATTGACTAGGAGCATTCTGCTGACTGAAGGGACAATTTTTGAGCTATGGATCAATCTCAGAAGATCATCTTGACTCCATTTAACTTCTTTGAATGGAAAGTAGAGATGGAGATACTGTTGAGAGAAAAGGGCCTCTACAGAGTGACTATGGCAATAGAAGCAGAGCCCAATGCAGCTGCAGAGAAGATAAAATGGCACAACAGGAGGGATGAGGCCTATGGTCTCTTGTGTCTGAGCATATCCAGAGACCTCCTTTTCCATCTTGATGGATTAACATCACCAAATGAAGTATGGGAGAATATTGTTGATATTTTTGGTAAGACAAATGATATGAGGGGACATCAAATTGAAAATGAATTGATCTCCCTGAGTCCCAATAGCTTTGAATCCCTGCAACTCTATTTTTCCAAGTTCAAAGCACTTGTTTTGCAGCTAAAACAATGTGGGATCGAAAAGAAGGATGAACAAATGGTTTTGTCCATACTATCAAATCTTGGCCCTGACTATTTAGTGTTTGTGTTGACCTTCTATGCCACAAAGTTGACAGCTCGAGCCTGGAAAATGCCTAGCCTTGCAGATTTCATGGAATCTCTCACAAAAGAACAAGATAAATTGGTGATGATGGGCACCATCAAACCTTCCAAAGACCAAGATCTGGTTGCTGGATATTCAAGGGTGGATTCAAAAGGAAAGAATAAATCTAAGAAGCCACGTGAGCAAAATAGAGACAAGAACAAGTCTCCAGAGGAGCCTCAAGGTTCCAAGAAGAACCCCCCGAAGAAGAAGAACAAAGGATAAATGAGAAAGTGCGCATACTGCAGTAAGGGAAATCATTCTGAAAGCTCCCGCATGAAGAAGAAAATTGACATGCTGACCCAAATCCTGGAGAATAATGGCATCTCCCTTCCAGACAGCTCAAAGAAGAGGGAAGGAGGATCAAATTCAGAAGACAGAGAGAGAGTTCATACATTGGTTGTTGGAACATCAAGCTCACCTAGTTTCATCATTGATTCTGGAGCTTCAAGACATATGGTTTCTACCAAGGAGGCAGTCACCTCAGTTGACATGTCAAAAGGTCCACCAATAGTACTGGGAGATGACTCTCTCACTGAAATTTTGGGCAAAGGGAGGATTGATCTTGACCATGGTAAGTTCAGCAATGTGTTTTATGTTCTAGGTCTTGCCTCTAACCTCTTATCAGTGTATCAGATGACCCACACAGGGTATCCAAAGAAGGTCATATTCTCCCCTGATGAAGTTTAGATCATAGAGATCGCAAGTGGTAAAGTCATTGCAAAAGGAGTTGCAAATCACACTTTGAAGGTATACATGTTCTCACACTTCCTACCCTACTCAAACCCCTCTATTCTTCTGATTCATGCTAATGAGGCAAGCAAGCTTTGGCATGAAATATTTGGCCACCTCAATTACAAGTATCTTTCTGATCTTAGTGAAAAATAAATGGTCATAGGGTTACCAAAGATTAAGTTTTCCAAAGGAGTCTGTCAAGGTTGCATCTTAGGAAAACACCCAGAGCATAAATTTGAGAGAGCTAGTCATGAGAGAACCTCTGCACCTCTTGAGTTGATCCATAGTGATGTTGCTATCCCATTTTCTCATATTTCAATGAGTTAGGCAAAATATGCATTGACATTCATAGATGACTTTTTCAGGTATTGCTAGGTTTACTTCCTGAAACACAAGTCTGAAGTTTTTGGCCTCTTCAAAGTATTTAAGGCTTTGGTTGAAAACTAGTTTGGGAGGAAGCTCAAGGTCCTTAGATATGAAAATGGTGGTGAGTATGTCAAGTCTGAGTTCATTCAATATTGTGCAGATGCAGGTATTCAGATGTAGCATTCTATCCCTTACACACCACATCAGAATGGTGTTGCTGAGAGGAAGAACAGATCACTGAAAGAGATGGAAACATGCATGTTGGAGGCTAAGAATTTGCCACCAAAATTTTGGGCCAAAGCTATAAAATGTGCAGCCTATATTCAGAATAGGGTGCCTCATAAACAGCTTGATGGTATGACTCATTTCGAAGCATGGAGTGGGCACAAGCTAGATGTGACCCATTTCAGGATTTTTGGCTCAAGGGCTTGGGCTAGAATTCCAATAGAAAAGAGGAAGGCTTTGCAGCCCCAAATCCAAGAGTGTCTATTTGTTGGGTACTATGAAGATTCGAAAGGGTACAAGCTGATCAATTTGAGCATAAACAAAACCTTCATTGAAATGTGTGTTCAGTTTCAAGAAGAACCCCTAGCAGCTGTGGAAGTTGGAGAATCCTCTTCACCACCAGAACCTATGAATGTAAGTGAAGAGATAGTTGAACATGTTGATTCTGATATGTCTGATAATTATGATTTAATTGCAGATCCTAACAGTCCTACAAGACCAAAATGGGTATCCAAGACTATTCATGCAGCTAGAGAACTAGCTAGAAATCCTAATGATCCTAGGAGGACTAGATCTCAATTTGAGAGTGCTCTGTGCATGAAAGATCCTATGTTTGTAGAGAAATGCTATCTGATCATTGAATCATACCCACATACATATGAAGATGCAGCAAATGATCAAAGATGGTAAACAACCATGGAAGAAGAGTTCAGCTCACTACAGAAGAGCAACACTTGGGAGTTGGTTGATCTTCCCCCAGGGAGGAAGCTAGTTCAGTGTAAGTGGGTGTACAAAACCAAATTTGATGCTGATGGTTCACCTCTAAATTATAAGGCCAGATTGGTAGCCAAGGGCTACTCACAATTACATGGCATAGACTACAATGAGACCTTTCCACCAGTGGCAAAGATGGACTCCACCAGGCTAGACTTAGCCATTGCAGCTTCAAAGCAGTGGGAGGTACACCACATGGATGTGACGTGTGATTTCTTGAATGGAGATCTCACTAAATATATTTACATGCATCAGCCTCAAATATTTTCTACTAACCCATCTCTTGTGTGTAGGCTAAAGAAGTCATTGTATGGGCTTGGTATGCCAAGATTGATAGCTTTCTGCTATCACTGAATTTTGTTTGATGCAAGTTAGATCCAAATGTCTATTTGAAGCTGATTCATGGTTCATTAATGATTATTGTTTTGTATTTTTATGACCTTCTCATTACAGGAAGCTCAAAGGATGAAATTGCTTCCTTGAAGGATGGAATGAACCATGCCTCCTCAATGACTAATTTGGGCTTATTGAGCCAATTCTTGGGGCTCGATATTGCTCAAACCAAAGAAGGAATCAAAGTACATCAGTATAAGTATGCCTTGGATTTGCTGAACAAATTCAATATGAAGGATTGCAAGCCAAGAAAGACTCCTTTCCTTTCAGGAGTTAAGCTTGAAGAAGCCGATTCTTCACCTATGGTAAACAATGCACTGTATAGGCAATTGATTGGATGTTTGTTGTATCTTACACATACTCAACCTGATATTTCTTATGCATTAAGTGTGGCTTCAAGACACATGGATCAGCCTCATGAGATCGATTGGAGAGAAGCCAAAAGGATCCTTAACTTTGTTCAGGGAACAAGGACTCATGGGATCTTCTACAAAGCTAAATATGATCTCGATTTGATTGGGTTTACTGACAGTGATTGGGAAGGTGACAGCGTAGATCAAAAGTCAACATAAGGATATGTGTCCATGCTTGCTGAAGGGCCAATCAATTGGTCAAGCAAGAAACAGAGTGCCATTGCACTCTCATCTACAGAAGCAGAGTACATAGGAGTTGTAAATGCAGCAACTCAATGTTTATGGTTGCAGGGGTTACTTGGAGAGTGTGGCTTCGAATCATAATACTCAAATACTGTCTATTGTAATAACTAGAGTACCATTCAAATATACAATGATCTAGTTCAGAAGCAGAGAACCAAACACATTGAGATCCATATGCACTACATTAGACAGCTTGTGCATGATGGCACCATTCACCTACTCTTCTGTTCATCTTCAGAACAAGTAGCAGATATCTTCACCAACGTTTTTTGTGAGAAGACATTCAGCAATATCAAATCACTGTTGGGGATTTCTAATCATGCCGTGAAGCATGAGTGATGACAATATTTCCAAATTTTGTTTTATTGTCCATGTTTAAGGGAGGATTTTTCCCACTGGGTTTTTTCCTCTTTCCTTGGTTAAATGGACATGTAGTATGTAAAGGGTGACTAAGCCTTGTTGCTAGGCCCTATAGTTTTCTGATATTTTACTCATAATTCAGGATTAAGGGGGGGTGTTAGAATAATCAACCCATATTTAGCTACCTTAGACATTAATTAATCCAATTTTTGTCTTATTTGCCTAGTTTCCATATTCCACCTTATGCAAGTTGTCCTCCACACATCCATAGTGGTCAAACTTGCTAAATTTGAGTCATGGAGTGCTTGGGAAACCTATTGGAATCAAATCTACTTTATTCCTGGCCTCTCTAGTGCATGTCTTCTTTTTCTTCTTTATTTCCTTCTTTTTCTAAGTTTTAAGGCAATTGGGAAAGTTTGACTAGGTGAAGTTAACTTGTTTTTTTTCCTCATCATCCTCCACTCTTTTCTCCTATGAAAAGCATGCATGAGTTGTCCTTCCACCATCTATTAGCTTTCCTAATTGATTTTTCAAATTCGTGAGCTCCTTGACAGTTTTGGAAACCGCTTTATGCACCTATGGGGGATTTGCTTAGATTTAGTAAGCTTGCTTTTGACCAAATTCAAATGGCATCCTTATGCATTTCAATCTCTCATGTAATTATTTATTGTGGAAGCCTATGAGTTCATAGGGTTGTCTATTGTACACTTATTCAATAAAGATTAGTGTTCTGCTCCATATTCAGTCTCCTTTTGTGAGTAATTTGCATGTGTAATTAGCAATTGTTGTGAGTGTAATTGTTCTATCACCTAGGTTCAATTTCCATATATTTTCATGTTTTTTATAGGTAAAATCATTCGCTCTAGTATATTCATATGGCTTCTTCTGTAGATCTTTTGACTCCATTCAATTTCCACTCATGGAAAGGAGACATGGAGATATAGCTACACTCCAAAGGACCCTATAGGGTCACCATGGACACTAGAGAAGAGCCTGGTTCTACAATAGACAAATCTATATTATTGAACAAGAAAGATGAAGCATTTAGATTCTTGTGCCTCTCTATTTCCCGGGATCTTCTTTTCCATATTTCAGGATTGAAGACTCCAAAGGAAATTTGGGACAAATTGGAAGCCCTGTATTGAAAAATAGGATCATTTGAGAGTTTACTAGCTCAAAAATGAATTGATGTCTCTCCAGCTTTAAAATTTTGAGACCTTGAATGACTTTTTCATAAAGTTCAAGCACATTGTCTTACTGTTGAAGCAATGCCAAGTGGAGAAAGAGGCTGATCAGCTCATCCTCACCATACTCTCCAAACTTGGAGCTGATTATTCAGTTTTTGTCTCTACATTCCATGCAGGGAATCTCACAACCCATGGATGGAAGATGCTTACACTCAATGCCTTCATTGAGTCCCTAACAAGTGAACATGATAATCTTGTCCAGATGGGGATCATCAGATCCTCCCGTGATCAATCCCTCCATGTCTCACGGCCCAAAGATCTAAAGGGTAAAGGAAAGCAGTAGAAGAACCCAAAAACTAAATTCAAATCTCCTAAGCCTAAAGTTGAAAACCAGCAGCATGATGAGTCTTCTGGTTCAAAGAAGAACAAAGGGAAAGGGCATCATGGAATGGAAAAAGTCAAGTGTTCATATTGTAGGAAGGGCTTCAACCTTGAACATGCCTGCATGAAGAAGAAGCTTGATGAAGCTACCTCTCTCCTTGATATAAATCACATCAATCTTATGGAAAGATTTCATAGGAGAGATCAGCAAGATCGGGAACCACAGCATGAAAAAGGTCATGCCCTCATGGAAAGCACTTTGAATTCCAAAGAACTATTGATTGATTCTAGATATTTGAACCACATGATGGCTGAAAGAGACTCTTTTTCATCCTTGGAGACTAGAAAATCCATCCCCATCCACATGCGAGATGAATCCACCATCATTTCAGAAGGACAAGGTACGGTTGATCTTGAGAATGGCTATTTTTCAAATGTTTTGTATGTACCATCTCTGGCATCAAATATCTTTAGTGTCTATCAGATGACACATACAGGAGTGCCTAAGAGAGTTTCTTTCATCCCAAATGATGTTGAGATAAAGGAACTTGCATCCGGGAAACTCATTGCTAAAGGCCTTGCAAACCATCATGCAAAAGCCTGTGAGTTCTCCCACTTTGTGGTGGATGCAAAGCCCACCGCATTGCTAACTCATGGAAATGAAGTTAGTAGGATGTGGCATGAAAGGTTTCGCCATATAAAGTTTAAATATTTGCAGCAATTACAGAAAAAATACATGCTTGAAGGCCTCCCGGTCATCAAGGAAACCACTAGAATTTGCAAGGGTTGTGTGGTTGGAAAACACCCTGAGCACAAGTACGGTCGGGGGAAGGCAAACCGAGCTACATGCATATTGGGGCTGATACATTCTGATGTCAGCAGTCCAATTCCTATCACATCCATGAATGGATCAAGGTATCTTCTGACTTTTATTGATGATTTTTCAAGGTACACATGGGTCTTGTTTCTCAAAAAGACTCGTCTGAAGTATGTGAAAATTTATCTGAACTGAAGGCCTTGATCGAGAATGCCTCTGGGATTAAGATCAATATATTGAGATATGATAATGGTGGGGAATATGTCAGTATTGATTTGCTATACATATTCTCCCAAAGTGATATTTAGGTCCAACATTCAATTTCCTACGCTCCCTAGCAGAACGGTGTAGCGGAAAGGAAGAATCAGTTTCTCAAAGAGATGACCACCTGTATGTTGGAATCAAAGAAGTTGGCTATAAATTTGTGGGCTGAAGACATGCAGGCTGCAGCATACATTCATAATATAGTTCCACACTCATCCGTGAAATGGAAGACCCATTTCGAAGCATACTTCAGACACAATCCGGATGTGTCGAACCTGCGGGTGTTTGGGTCCACAGCATGGGACCAAATTCCACTTGATAAAATGAGGGCTTTGCAACCGAAAAGCATAGGATGTCTATTTATTGGCTATAATTATGAATCAAAATGTTTCAATATACTATATATAAAAACAAAATATATCATCATCGAAAGGAGTGTAAAGTTTGATGAGCCTCTTTAGGAGGTGGAACTAGTGAAGGAGAAAACTGCTGAATTTCCTTCCCATTCTACTGAATATTTGGATGATGAAATTGAGGGTCATGAACCTGATTTGGATCCTATAATTTTTTATATCAGTGTGCATAAAACATCAGAATCTGAATCAGAACCTAAAGTACAAAATCATCTTCCCACATGTGCCCGACAAACACTCTCCTCCGCAGGAGATAACATTGGAAATCCGGATGATCCAAGGAGAAACCAGTCTGATTTCCAAAGAGCAGGTATTGTGCTCTCTTGTCCTAATAATTTTCTATCTGAAACTTATTATTTGATGATTATTTTAGACCCAAAATCCTACTACCATGCTTGGAAGGATCTGATATGGAAAGTTTCCATGGATGAAGAGATGAATTCTCTTCAGAAAAAACACTACTTGGGAGCTAGTTTCTCTTCCCTTGGGAAGAAAATTGGTTCAATGCAAGTGGGTGTTTCAGACCAAGGTTGCTGCTGATGGAAGCGCCTGAAAATATAAGGCAAGGCTGGTGGAAAAAGGTTTCCCTCAAGTCCAAGGTGTGGACTACTATGAGATCTTTGCACCGGTTGCAAAAATGGACTCCATCCACCTAGTTTTGGAAATTTCAGCATCTAAGCAGTGGGAAGTGCATCATATGGATGTTAAGTCAGCCTTTCTGCATGGAGATATTCATGAGGAGATATACATTAAGCATCCTGAGGGCTACATATCTGATCCATCTTTGGTTTGCAAGCTAAAGAAGTCACTATACAGGTTAAAACAGGCCCCAAGAGAGTGGTATTCCAAGATGGATGCCTTCCTTCTCTCTCAAAACTTCCAAAGGTGTATATCAGATCCAAATGTGTATATAAAATATTCTAATGGTCATTTTATTATTATTTTTTTATATGTTGATAACTTACTGATCACAGGTAGCACAGTTGCTTCCATTTCAGCCATCAAAACTGCTCTCTGCAATGCCTTTGATATGAGCGATTTGGGGCTCCTAAAACAAGTTTTGGGGCTCAAAATTGAGAAAAATTATGATGGGATAGTGGTCACTCCTTACAAATACATATCAGACCTATTATTAAAGTTTAACATGGCTGAATTTAGGCCTGCACCATTCCATTTCCTTTCAGGGATCATCCTTGAAGAAGGAAAAAGCACACCTCCCATGGACTGCACTATCTATCGACAACTGATTGGTAGCTTATTGTACTTGACACATTGTAGACCTGATATATTTTATGCCATGAATTATGTATCAAGATACAAGCAGAAGACTCATGATCTTCATTGGAAGGCATCCAAGAGGATCCTCCAGTATATTCAGGGAGCTAGGACCTACGGCATTCACTATGCTGTAGACTCCGAGCTAGAACTGGTTTGATACACAGATTCTGATTGGGTGGGTGATTATATTGATTTCAATTCTACTTCTAGATATGTATTCATGTTTGGTGGTAGCCCCACTTGCTGGTCTAGCAAAAATCAAGCTGCCATAGCATTATCTTTAGCAAAGGTCAAGTATCTAGGAGCGGTGAATGCTTGCTTCCAAGCAGTTTGGTTTCAAGGCATTCTTTTAGAGTTTGATATTGGTAGTACTTTTTCCACTGTCCTATTTTGTGACAATCAAAGTGATATTAAGATATCCATAGATCCAGTTACCAGGAAGAGGACCAAGCATGTAGAGATCCACATCCACTATATCAGGGAGCTAGTGCATGACAAGACCATCATTCTGCAATACTGCCCAACTGATGAGCAGATTGCAGACATCTTCACCAAGAGATTTTCAAAAAAGACGTTCACTTACCTTCATTCACTGTTGGGGGTGATTCCATCAGGGTGATCAGATTAATTTCATGTTCATCTTGAAGGGGGGTTTTTCCCACTGGGTTTTCCCTCTTTTCCTCACTTAGTTTTTTTTTAGTATTGTTCCAGTTTCAGTATTGTACAGGGTGACCTATGGCCTTAGTTTCTGTGGCCCTAGAAGTTTTATGCACTTTATGTTTTCTAACTCCTCCTGAGTATAGCTTAAGGGGGGGTGTTGGATACATTTACCACCTTACACACTTAGTTTGGTCAATTTTTCCTAGTTAAACCACTATCCTAAGTATTATTGACTTAATTGACATCATAGGAGCACTAGATGACATCAGTTAGATCACACCCATGCCTACCTTCATTCAATCAGGATAACTTAGCCTTCTCCTACATTCGGGGAGGCTAACTGGAGCACTCCAGGGGTGATATGAGTGTCATTAATGCCCCATATTGCTAACTGATGGTTACAATCAGTTAAACAGAGAAGTGAAGGCACCCTCCATCATTAAATTAATTAATTATTGATTATTTAATTATATGGAGTCAATAGGGGTTCCTCCAACCACTTCTGATGTTCAGTTACACTTCAGTTAACATCATTGGGGTTCATTCGAGTCATTGATGCACTACCACTTGATGGTTGGCTTGCTGTGACATGTGTCTGACCTACTTTCAGTTAGACTGAGTCATTTATTCCACTCCAACTTCAGTTAGGGCTCACTTGAGTCAATTAGGGTTTTGATCAGTGGTTAACTTGAGTGTTGACTATGGCTTACATCAGTTAAGCTAGACTCACTCATTCAATTCGAATGAACTCCTTGGGAATTCTAATTGCTTTGTTATTCATGCTTGCATCATGATCTTGTATTGTATTAATCATTATTTGGGTGAATATACAGAGCGGCTACTCATTTTGTAGCACAATCACACCATTTTCATGCCTTATTGTTATTAATATTTGATGAGACTTGTGTTTAGTCCCTATATTGTTGTGACAGATCAATAGACAAGATGTATATTCATGCATGAAATCTCTGTAAATAATATAATCACCTCATTTTGTCACTTTTTAAAAAACGTGGCCCATCACAACTAGGTTTCCAACGTGGTACGTGAAATCTCCATCAACATAGGGCCGCCACAACATGCTTTTGATTTTTGTACACCGCATCAAAAAAAATTCCACATGCTCGTCATTTGTCGTTGGTGCAATTACAACAAATGCATCACCTGCATTAATATTTTCAATTATTAAACAAATATTATCTCTCTCTCTCTCTCTCTCTCTCTCTCTCTCTATATATATATATATATATATATATATATATATATATATATGCATTTGTACAAGACTAGAGGTTTAAACATTCAATCAACTATCATGTACCCTGCTTAACCAAATCAGAAACCCAATCATGATCTAGTGAAACCATTGCGTCGTTAGTGTGCATTTATTTCCACGTCGGAATTGGATGTGGCCCCTTTGAATTGAGAGGGACATATTTCCATTATTTGACATATGCATTGTTCATGCAATGATCAACCCTCATCCCATTGTCGTCCATGCAGAACTCACAGAAACATGCATATTTCCTTGTTTCAATGGAAAATATGTCGCTCATGTCTTTACTACGAACCGAATGTAGTTCTCTCGTATGAGGTATGGTCTCGCAATACCATGGCATGGATCTATTCACATCACCAAGGGAAACATCCCAAAAAAACTTGCATCAAATAAAAAACATCATATATATATAATACAAACACATTTATTAAATTCCAATTAAGTTGTGGTTCTTACCTGTGCATCGTCCTTGCTTGTTCATGACCTTGGTGACCCAAATTTTGTGTGCACCAATCAACTACTTCTACTGAGCACTTGAGCCGAGATGCACTATGACTCATTTGGTACCTCTGAAGTGCTCGTTTCAAGCATGCACCTTTGCCATCATGTTCACCCTTTCCATGCCTTGTTTAAAAAAAGCTCCAGGTGTGTCAAATTCCTGTCTCTTTGTGAAGGCGACTCAACCAATAAAAGGAGTGTGCTGATTTGAACTGCCTTGCACACCCATCTGACCAAATCCAGTGTTCTGTAAATGACACCCCATTTCTTTTGAATGAATCATAAATCAACCCAAAGCAGTTTTGAAAAAACAATGTTTCGTTCTCACGATCATCACTGACATAAAAAATGGTATTCCTTGATCACATCATGTGACTGAGGAGAGATATCCCTACCATCAATGCTCGCGTGAGGATGTCTATACAATACATGTACAAAGATGGACACCTGGTTAGAGTTATAATAATCACTTTGTATCTCTCTTTGAGGAGCAAATGTGTGATTCTTAGCAAAGTCTACCACCGATAGGACTGTGCCTCGCTCAAAAACCTCATGAGAATGATTAAATTCTAAATCTTTCCACGTAGACCTATGGGAGTGTTTAATGTATTTGTAAATCTCACATTGAAACTTGTCAATGAAGTCTAAAATAGGAATATCATCCTCAAGCAAGTTGATCCTCTTAGATGGAACATGTGAAGAAGATGATGGATTTATGGAGACATACTCATATCTCTTCCACTTAACTGTGATATCTGACAATTGAGGGTGTGTCGAATCGATAGAAAAATTCATATGGAACAATGCGAAATCACCACATTCATGGAATCTTTTCCCACCTATACACCTTTCAATGAAACACACATTTTAAAGATTCCTATTGCATAGTATCATAGAAATAAAATCCTGCATAGTGTGAGGAGCTCGTTCACCATCCCAATGTTTTTTTCCAAAAATACACAAATATGTTGTAATATAACTGGAATTTAACGTGTTATCGACAACAACAAGTGTCCCGAATCATATTCGGCCTAATATACCATGGTTTCAACTTGCTGAACATGCTAAATGAGATCTGGACATCGGGATTTGATTCTTTGAATTCCTTGAACAAGCAATTCGTGTCATCTCCATAACATGATTGCAATTCTCCTTATAAACTCCTCTACGAGAATGTTGTCACAGGACATGTTTTTGAACTAGTATAGCACGATAATGGTTGTCCCAATACTCTATCACCTTCTCTCTGATGCCCTATTCCAGCCTGTCTTGATATGCTTCTCTACAAATAAGAGCCCAACAATCAGCTTCATTGTTTTCATCTATATTTACCCTGAATTTAGTGTATTTGTGCAGTTTTTTTATTGAACGTGGAGCAGCTTTGACATTGTTGAGACCATTATATTTCTTGAGGTGATTTGTTCCACAATAGCAGTTATAATTTCCCTACAAGCAGCTCTGATATCAATTTTTTTTTACTTTACAAATGCATATACATTTTCTGTTACATTCTCACATGCATTTTTATTTTTAACATTCTTAAAACCCAATAACTTTATGGCACGTTTCAATTTTTTTGTGTTTTATCAATCCATGTAGGATTTGAGCTTGTGTAATCACTCATTGTTGTTCAAAGTAAAACTTGATTATGTTACTAACATGCTCTCTCATTGTACGATCATGGTTCGGGTTCCTGAACTCTTCTTGTGTGTCATCATCCAACTCTCTTAAACAATTTGCAGTCATTCCAATGTCATTGAAGCTCCCAATTACTCTTGAGAAATTAGAGGGTGCACAATCCTGTGATTACTGGCCAGGATCTATCCCTACATTATTTAATTGAATTTTGAAATTTTTTAGTTCTCTGACTAAATAAGGGACTTTTACATTGTTCAATTTCATTGTCTTTCAATGAAAAATAAGCTAATTAGAAAATTTTAAACAAATGCAGTGTGCAAGAAGATTTGTTTTTAAAGCACCAAAATTAAATGTTGTTGCCATAAAATATTCCTTAAGGCAATATGATAAGATGGTGTATAAATTACAAAGAGTTTCGTATAATTTATAAGATCAAAATTATTATCATCATGGTGTCTTATGCATATAATTTACACTTATGTGAGTATGTATTTGATGCAACCTATGACACCCATTGCACAAACTTTAATATAAAATCCATTGGCCCACAGGTTATGTTAACATAGAATGGACAATATTTGTGTACTCTTGCAATCAATTCTCTTTTCATAAAAAATAATAAATTCATATAAGCGAGCTAGCAAAAAATAGAACTTCATAAACTATAATATTTTGATGAAATAATGATAATTGATTAATATCCCCATGAGGATTTTAACCATAGATGCACATTTTATTTTACTTATCATATTGTCATTGTTAGTTTAAAAAATAGCAAATAAATTATACAAGCTTGAATAAAATTGTATTTTAAGTTTATCTTATTGCCATTGTTTGTTAAAAAATTAACAAATAAATACAAACTTGAATAACATTTCATTTTACTTATCATATTGTCATTGGTTGTTAAAAAAATAGCAAATATTTATACAAGCTTGAATTTTTTCTAAATGTATTGATTTTCATATCTTTACAATGATGTCTTACATCTCATATTCAAGACTAACGAATTCTTGAATTTGTCATAGTTGTTGATTTTCTTTGAGATCATCATTGTCATCAATGCTTAAATCCATATGATTCCTAGTCATTTGTACATGGTTATTGACGATTCCTTAAGTTCAATCAAGTGCGTCACTTGTAAGTTAGTTTGTCACCAAAAATATCAATAAATTTAAACATGCAATATATTCAATAAAAACATTTTTTATAAATTATTCATGATCTTATTTAGAGTGTACAAAGCATTGAACCAAATTCTACAAAGGATTTCCATTTATTCTACATATATTATATTTCATTAATCATTGTACACACAACTATTGAAGTTATGTGAGTTGTTATGAACAATTAGTTTCTATATTAAATACAAATTGTAATGTTAACTATCACGATTATAGGAGGTTTATGGAAATGTTTTTGTATGTTCATTAATATGAGTGATAACCAATTTTCTTTAATTAAATTTGAAAATTTTAAATAATGTTTATCAATGCACAATATGCAATATAAACATAGTACATACACCATGTAATGTGTAACATAGAATATGCAATGTGTAACATAGAACAGGTAATGTGTAACATAAAACATGAAATATTAGTATGTAATAGGATATATATACATTATAAATTTGAACACTATGAAATGAATATATGAATATGAAATTAAAATCATATTAAAATAGATGAAATCAGAGATAAGTCTATAGAAACGATTAGGAAAATAAGTTCAATGTTAAGAGGAGAAGATGGAAGTCAACCAATGATGGTGCAATCAACTCCCATTGAGAACAATATTTGTAATTTTTAACATAAAAAATATCTATATGTGAGGCTATATTATCAAACTATAATTCATTTACATGTGAGGCTATATTATCAAATTATAAAATTCATTTGTATTTGAGGTTATATTTAGAACTAGATATTATGCTAGAACATTATGCACTATAATTATATATATTCATCAAGCATTCTATAATTTCATTGGACTAGTTACTCATGTACTATAATACACTTACTTTGTATATATGTAATTTAGTGTAGTGGTTAAACATTTTTTTCAATTCTTTCAGAACACATACCATTCTTTCACATGTACATATGTGGTTTTTGAAGGTTGTATATATACATGCATATACATGCAGTATTAATTACAAAATTATAATTAAATTCTAAACAATTATATATATATATATATATATATTATGAACTAAAACACTATGAAATTGAATATATGAATATGAAATATGAAATTATATGAATATATGAATATGAAATTATATGAAGTAGATAATTATGAAAATGAAATTATATATATGAATATTAAATTGCATAACTTTTAAATCATACAAATATTGTTAGCAATGACATTTAATTCTCCCATCATAGGTTGATTTGCAACTTCTTCTCCTCTCAAGATTGTTTTTTTTTTCCCTCTTTTTTTTCTCTATATTTCTATGTTATTTCTTGAGTGTTTCTTTGATTCTGAGTGGATATTTTACTTTGACGTTTCTTCCTTCCCATTATAATTGATCAACAATCCAAAATCCTACAACAATATGTAAACACAATACACACAATACACAATGCGAAATTTGCATTAGAACACAAGCATTGTTTCAAATAGGTTAGTCAATTATGAAGGATAAAATTAGTAACATGTTTATGTTTTATATTGATTTAGAATTCCTTTAGGAATTCAGGTGGGAAATGTGGTTGGGAAGGTAGTTGGAATGGAATTAATTCCATCAATTCCTAATTTCATTCTTCGGAATTTTGTTTAGGATTTTAACAAAAATAGACCTCCATTGAGGGTTTCAGAACTACCTCGATCGAGGTTTTAATAGTTTCTCGTTCTCGGGTTTATTAGACCCTTGATCAAGGGTTTAATAAACACTCAATCAAACTATTGTTAAAAACTCAATCGAGGGGTTTGAATACCTATATCGAGATACATACCTCAATCGAGGGCCTAAAAAACACAGAGTTAGCCCTCTTACAGGAAAATCAATGTTTCTCTGTGTCTTCCATGGGTGTAAACCCTGCCATTCATGGCACATAAATGAGCGAAGTTTGTACCAATAGATTTATCACCAAATACTCTATCCATTGAGGTATCATTCATGTGTTTTGGCATTCATATTGTAATATCCCAAATTTTGACCTAACACTTATGGGAATAAGCCCCACTGCTTATGATTTTACTTTGAAGTTTTATTTGGTATATTGGGCCTAAGACCCCACTGCACATGAACATGATGATTTGTTTTATATATTGGGTGTAATCCAATTGCATATGTTTTATATATATATGATTTCACGTGTTGGGTGTAGACCCTAAAGCACGTGATTGATGAGATGTTTTGTGTTGAGCGAGGAGATATGGAGTACATGAGTATTTGATGTTTGTGTTGAGAGAGAAGCTTTGGAGCACATGAGTATTTATATTTTGTGTTGAGAGAGAATATCTGGAAAACATGAGTGATGAAACATTTGTGTTGAGCACGAAGCACTGAAGCACATGGAAAGATAAAAATTGAAATTTTTGGGCATAAGCCCTCAAGCCTTCCACGTTGATGTTGAGCATAAACTCTCGAACATCGGATCCTTGGCCACTGTATCCCTAGGTGTATCCTACAAATTCATCATAGCATTAGTGTTGAGAAAGGATCTCTGGAATTACACTAAGATTGTAACTCCATGTTTTTTAGCATTAAGTATGGGCTCTCGATAAGTGCTAGGAGTTACTGGAAAATTAATATGTTGAGTGAAAATGACTCTGATAAAAAATTGATCTCATCTTACTTACTTTTAAGTGATTAAATGAAATTTTGAATTTTTGTATCTCATCAAGTACTGAAGAACTACCATTGTATACGAGGGAATCCAACATGCAAGGAGTTTTAGAGTTTCCTAACCTAGTTGAACTAACCCATATTGAAAGGCCTTGTTAAATAAAGTGACTTAGCTAAAAGAAAAGTGTCCTATGATTAGGGATCATGCTATATGATACCTAAAGTTAAAATGTTAACAAATGAGAGATATATATAAATATATCATTTATACATGATATGTATAAAAGAGTAAGCATAGTAATAATACTAGTAACTATAAGTAATAAAGAAAGGATCCACATGTTATTATTATTACTAATGATAATTAAATATTAAAATTACCTAAATTAAATAAAAAAGGTTTTTTCAAGAAATCAAATGATTCTTGATTTAACTGCCCTTTTTTGTAAAAAGTATGTCTATAAAATACCAAGCCAAAGAGAGGCTTGGGGATCTATTTATCTTTGGATGATTCCATAATGCTTCCTGATTACTTTCAAGAGAGTTCTTAGAGAATATTTTTTCAAAGAGAAAAATAAGGAAACTAATACAAAATCTTATATCCCAGATAGGGAAGCCTTACCTTAGGAGCTGTAAGCTGCTTGCATGTTGGAACCATCTCGGGGGGATCCAAATTGAAATCATGACGATTCTAGGTCATCGTTGGGTGGAACATGGTAGTTCCCAAGTTATTTAGTTATGTGATCAGGGGTAAGATCTGTCTATGGATTTGTTAATGCTCGGTATTTGAGTGTGCATGATTTTTCATCCATTAAAACAAATTCAACTTGCAGGTATGAGGTTCTTGATTTTTCCCTTGCAAGTTACACAATATCTCTTGTTACATAAGGAGATTAAATTTTGAATGGGTAACTTGTATTGGTTTGCTATAGCTAGGTTATTTTCCGCATTACTTATTTCTTCACTTAGAGGTTAAACTCATTCTTCCCTAAGAGATGTATTTCTTTTAATGGAGGTTAGGTTATTTTATCTACTCAAACATGATATTTTAGTTAGGAAAATATATCTTATTCATATTTATAATAATAGACTAACACCTTTAGTTTTATCTATAGGAGGGGTTGGTTTCTATTTTTTCCTGCATTTTATTTCATCAATTACAAGTTGATTTCAGTTTTCTCTCACAGAGGTATTTATTTAAACAGAGTCCATATTTTTAAGTACATTAGATTTCCGATTTACTATTTCAAGTTCTGAACATAAAAGTAATATCGTATATTTTGCACCTAAACCTTATTAACCCTAACTGGGAAAACTTATAAACCAAAGAAATATTTAAAAACCAACTTTATATCTTTTCTCTGCTAGTAGATTTCATATTTCTAGTATGCTTGTAATAATCATAACTGTCAAAACTATTACCTATGACCTTAGCATAAATTCTATGCATAAAATCATAACTTCAATATTATTAGTAAAAATTTGAATAAAATGATGAAACAAAAGATAAACAGAGTTAACCTATTATTAAAAACCTACCAAATAACATAAATAAAACTCCACACCAATATTTTCCACTTTACAAACTTTAAACACATCATATGCTATCCTTCAATATCTATCAAGGTTTGTAGGCATGGTTTTATTAAACATAAATCATGCTACCGACTATCAACATAATAACCACACTTAAAACCTATTACAAAACACATTATCAGATATTGTATCCATTAAAAGTTTCAAGATTGAATACCGTTGGAACTTATGCCAAAACCAAAATCCATGCAAAGAACATTGAACTTTAAACCCATGAAGCCCAAGATTGAATCTTGTGGGCTCATGGCTTAAAAACAAAGGTTACATCAAAACCGCAAAAGACATCAAATCCTATAGGATTCGATTTGCAACATCTATCAATGGTGTAACAATTTACAAATTTCTACATAATCTACGCTAAGGAAATTAAAATGCACGAAGAATTAACCATAATTCAAAACCGTTTCCCTGTCAACATTCCATAGTAATATAAAAAATATATACACACTGCATTCATTATTGAGGCTCATGGCCTATAAGTAAAGGAAAACCCATTAACATAATCCATGTAAACAAAACCACTGTCTATGCTACCACAGCTATATCATCCACTATTCACAATGATAAGCCAAGCTTAAGGCTGTCCCCAAATTATATCATAGGTAAGTAAAATAAATAAAAATTCCCAATTAAAATAAACATTTCCATTAAGAAATTACACTGTTGCGAATTGGCAAGGGAGCCATTGCGAGCAATGGCACCGCTATATGCTAAATCATTTAAAAACCCATATGTAGAACCCCCATTTAAATACCAAAACAAGAGTTTAAGTACAGGAATCGAAATACATAGGGTCAAAACATTTCCATGCTAGTGACAACATTAATGAATAAACCCGAGCTGTGAAAGCATACAATTATAACTACTATAATTTACAAATAAAACCACATAGTCTCTATTCGACAAAAGCGCCTTTGCAAGGAATGGTACTTCCATAATTTAAGACCCATCGTTAAAATTAAAATGTAGAATATTTCATTAACCATGAAAGTCATACGTTTACACTACCAACCCAAAATAAATTACACAGTTGAGTCATGATAGTCATGGCCCGAATGCGCCATACTCCAAACATCATAAACACCATATTTTCGTATGCATATATGGATGCCATTTAATATAAATAGAAGATTGCATAGTTGAAACCCTTAAACTAATTTATTCATGATTACAACACCGAGCTAAAAGCTTTGCTAAAAACATCTATACATAGAGGTAACAAGTTCAAGCTTGTTTGTAGAGGGCTTAACCATGAAAGGTATTCGTTGACATCCTGGTAGAAAACATGACCCATGCAATGGAATCCTTGTCACCTGCAAACAAAGGAATAGATGCCCATTATAATTATTCTAATCCTTCATCTGAATAAAAAATAATAATAACGCTGCAAACCCAGGTGGAGAGCATACCTTCAAACTGTGTAGGGTGAGCTAGTCCTCCACATATCGAAAAAACCAGATAGCCGAATAGAGCATAACCATAGTAGTGACAAATGAATCTCTCATCGATGAGAGACCAATCATAGGTTTTTATTTTTACCCATCCTGAGGAGAATTTACTTTGACACCCTGTCGACCACCAACGTCGTGAGTTTTTCCTCATGCCTATGGTTCAAAACCACAAATGTGTTTTGGTGTTGGTATGCGATTTTGTATTGGGACCGCCATCATTGACATAAGTTAAGACAAGGTTCATGGCATATGGAATATTCCATGAATGAACCCTCACATATAAATATCACATGGCATATAAACTTTAAAATGGTATGGCTAAGTCTTATGACTTAAGCCTTTAAAACCTTGGGCATAAAAACATTCCAATCATATGTTTTGAAATACTAAGCATTGGAACAAAGTTTATTTAAGTCTTCCACCACAATAATAATGTTATCCAGATAGACGTAGGTTTAATAAATCCCAGCTATGCATAAAAAATAATGCTAACACTAGCAGTAAGAATTGCTAGGATAGGACTTTGGTCTGTTCATCTTCGAGAGGCAAGGAAATAGTATAGTATAGGTAGCATGACAAGTTTAGCGATTGTAGAAAGTTTTCACCACCTAATGAACCTGCACAAAATGAAGAGAGGTTTCATTAGTTCAACATGAACTAAGTAAACCCTGTAACATCAAGTAAAACCAGTTACCTCTCCAAGTGGTCCTATAAGGGATACAATTCCTACCACTCCACCCCTTGAAAATTACAAGTTAAGTCACGAGTTTCCATAAACAAATGAAAAAAACTTATAACCAGGAAATAAGCTATGACTGAACAAACACACGCACATGCATGATAAAAAATAATCAATGAACAGTGTAATCATCTAATCATATTAAGTAACATAAACACATTATAGAATTACATTAGTAACCATATCAGGAAAACATCTAGAAAAGGTAAGAACAACTTACGACACTTCGTTGTAGAAAACAAGGATCGAATTATTCCGCAAAAGATCAGTTAATGTCGAGTTCAAGTAGTAATTAAGTAGCCTAATAAATTTTTTTTTTAATTTAAAATTTTGGGGACATTACACGTATGGTTTTTTTTAATTTGTTTTAAAACTTACACTTAGAAAACCTGACAACAACTGTTACGGAGAGAAACTTCCTATGGCTTGGGGTGTACCACAACAGATAGCTAAACACGAGAAATCAATCCCTTCCCAATATGCAAGAGAAACCAAACATCTATCACTAAAGGATCTCGAATCATACCTTATTCCGGATAGCTGTAGTAGATCACCATTGAGCTTTTTCCAATCCTGCTTGTGTTAGCAATTTGCTCTCAACAACAGCAAACAAGACAAGCATGCTATATAATATGGTGTTAGATCTACTCTAGCATATATAATAAAAAATGTATAAGAAATTAAACACATCCATGGATTCAATATTAATTTAAATGCACATTATTGGACGGGAAAATATATTTCTAGTAATCAATTCAGAGATTACATAAGTGACAACCTCTATGGGCACATATGCGAACCAGAGAAACCAAGTCCTCCACCTGGGCCTCCACCACCTCAATAGTCCATCTCTCGATAGAAAGCTCACAAGCAAAGGAAATCTTAGGAAGAACACAAAGTGATCCAAAGTGACAAAGGGATGTAGATTGAAGTTTATGCAAGCTATGGCAACAATGGACTATAGTTTCGTTGCTCTTCAATTCATCTCCTTCAATGTATCCAAGGGGTTCCTTATTTAGTACTCCAAAGGGGTAATCGAGGCATATGGAAGGCTAGGAGTCAAGTGGTTCAGACACACATGAAGGAAAAATCCAAAAATAACATCCTATTATATGTGGGTTTAAGGTCGAAAGCCACTTATACACATGAGTACGGGTTTAAAAGTTGCGTACAGAAATAAACAGGTGTTTTTTAGGGATGAAATTGGAAAAATCAAAGTATAATATTAGTCCATGGGGTCTAAATATTTTGCAAAGGGACAGGGAAGGCCATAAACATGTGATCAACCACGTGTGGTAAAATCAACTATAACAACAAGTTCAAAGAATCTCAAAGAAAAATCCGTTAGGTAAAAAATACACATCCAAAAGTTTATTAAAAATGAACAAGCCACACATCGACGCGTCCTCTTCAAAAGGGTATATTTGGTTTTTCAATTTTTGAAAACAGTGAAAAAAAAGATGGGATGGACACACATGTGTATAAAATGATGCTGAAATGAGATGCGGTCACTTTCGAAAAATAATAAATTATTGTATATTGCGAAATAAATTAACAAAAAATATGTAGACTACAATGCATTTTGTGAACATCATGCTCATATATATATTATTAATATAAGATTGAATTATTGGGGTGGTACATGAGCCACTTATTAACTTCTTCAATTTTTTAAGGTCACACAGTTCATTAAATGCAAAATTTCACACATTAAATGACATCAGAATATTTAAAAAAAATATCATTAGGAATCCAACATAATATTATACAATTTTTTTTTTAGCTACAAGTCAAAATTCACATGGCATATATGCTTTTCGAAGGCTTCTATCTAACACATGAGTAAAAAATCATGTTTTCATTGCTAAACACGAGAAATCAATCCCTTCCCAATATGCAAGAGAAACCAAACATCTAACACTAAAGGATCTCGAATCATACCTTATTTCGGATGGTTGAAGTAGATCCCCATTGATCTTTTTCCAATCCCGCCTGTGTTAGCAATTTGCTCTCAACAACAACAAACAAGACAAGCATGCTATATAATATGGTGTTAGATCTACCCTAGAATATATAATCAACAATATATAAGAAATTAAACACATCCATGGATTAAATATTCATTTAAATGCAAATTATTGGACAAGAAAATATATTTCTATTAATAAAATAAGATATTACACAAGTGACAACCTCTGTCAGCACATCTGCGAACCAGAGAAACCGAGTCCTCCACCTGAGCCTCCATCACCTTAATCCTCCATGTCTCTATAGAAATATCACAAGAAAAGACAAGCTTGGGAAGAACAATAAGTTCTCCAAAGGGACAAATGGATGTATATTGAAGTATATGCAAGCTATGGAAATAATGGACTATAGTTTCGTTGCTCTTCAATTCCTCTCCTTCAATGTATCCAAGGGGTTTTTTATATAGTACTCCAAAGGGGTAATGGAGGGTCAGATCCAAGTGATCTCAAGGAAAATGGAAGGCCAAGAGTCAAGTGCTTCAGACACACATGAAGGAAAACTATAAAAATATTTGGATTTATGCACACATCCCGATGTACACGAGTTTAAGGTCAAACACCGCATATACACACAAGTATGGGTTTAAAAGTCGTGTACATAAATAAACATGTGTTTTTTAGGGATGAAATTGGAAACATCAAAGTACAATATCAGTCCATGGGGTCTAAAGAGTCTGCAGAGGGACATGGAAGGCCATAAACATGTGATCAACCATGTGTGGTAAAATCATCTATAACAGATGCCCCCTAATGTGTGAGGTCAGAGGGGTAACGTGATGGTCGAAATACATTATAAAATCCATCCTAGAAGTGGAGTGATGAAGAACCAGGTGGAAGAACTAGCCATCCATCAGTATAGTACAATAATCAATCCATGCATGTGATTGCAAATACATATAGCAGTCTCGAATACATAAGACTACAATGGCCATGAATAGGCATGATATACAAAATGTGACGTGTGGTCATCGCCATGTACAATATATAATAGATCAGAATATCCATGATGAAGATATACAATGGATCTAGATCTCCATAATGGCTGAAGATATATGACATACACTAGAATCAAGTGACGAGAGATAAAATCTCATGAACGCTGGCACAATCAAGGAGGTAGCATATGTGGAATCCCACCAAGGTAGAAAGTCTTCTACACAAACCGCTACGAGTACATGTCCTACTATGCAAATAAAGGTGTCGAGGTCGAACATAGTAGTCCATCGTCTGATTACCAGGCATTGATGTATACAGTTAATAGACGCGATGTCACATCCCCATCCCTCCAACCGACGAAGAGGACACGACTACCAGTTCAAAACACACGGGCTAAGAGCCCCATGAACATGTACAGGCACAAAATTGCTGAAACACAATGCTTAAACTTGTATATTGAACTAGAATATGCTCACATGAATATTCATCATGCACAGATGCAATCATCTATCAAACATAGCGGAAACATCATACATTCCACAAGCATTCATGCAACATGTTCATCATATCATTAACAGAAATTAAGGTTGCAGAAGTAAAATAGGCAAGATCACTTATCTTATGAAAAATCCTTCTACAACCAGCTACGTCGCTGCAACATTCCACCTAACCATAGGCCAGCGTGCTCCTTAATCTCTCAGTAGCGCTGCCACCCCCGAGCTGGGCATGATTCTCCAAGGAATAAGGGAACTAGCAGGCTTACACATAGCCAAGGATACAAAAAACACACAGCCAAGCCAACAGAGTTGGGTTTATCAAGCCATTAGGGAGCTGGAGAAGGAAAATTGCTAACCTGGTGAGCCCATTAAAGAGCCAAGAACACCTACACCAGAACCAGCCTGACCTCTAAGACACCAAAACACACCCAACACAAGGAATCAGTCCCTTCTCTGCTACACAGTCCCTCAGGCCCTGCATTCCCTTCCAGTGCTATTCAAGGGTGATGGAGAAGAAGGACAGCCCTCTAGCTCTGTCTGTGTGGTTTCCAGCCACCAGGTTTATCAAGCAAATCTAAGCCAACATCCCTGCTCCTCTCACAGTCCGAATACCAACCATTGCACTTCGGCAATCAATTTAGCTGTCAGAGCTTAAACAGGGGAAAATGAATTCTAAGTCATTCTTGGACCTATCGTGGCCAAAATGACTCTGAGGCGAATTTACAATAGTCCCCAACATGTAAGGAAAACCACAACAACCACAGCCAACAACGTGGGAAAACACAGCCTGTCCTGGGCACGAGATCACCAAGAGAACATGTATAGACCACGCTGGGGACGGAATTACAGTCTCCCAGGCTGTGGATGAGCGTGAGAAATAGTACAGAACCCACAATCAGCCGGTGGGGAGTGGATACGACCACATAATCTGCAAATCCACAGGGAAAAATGACGTGGGTAACACTAGGATCACTCCTGTGTGTGAGCGACCAAGAGCAGACAAATGGGAAGTGCGTGAAGGTGAACAACTACCAGGAGGAAACGAAATTGCAGTGCCTGGGTATTTTGCAACTCGTGGAGAGGAAGAAGTGTCTGCGTGAGGGGATGAGCAGCCAAAATTGTGAGGACATGAAATTGGAGTGTGCGTGAAGGTTTTCCTGCCATAGTGAAGTCAATAGTGGGTGGAGTGTGCAGGTGGGTGAGGACTGACAGTCCTGCCACACCACTCCCAAAGACCATTAACTGCCTCAACCACCAGCAGCCTTTCTTAATGAAAGTGGTTGGAATAAAACAAAGGAAGAAGACATATGGGTTTTTCTCTCATTGGCCAAGGTTGACAATTTCCCCCACCCCTATCCTTGTGAAAATCATGCCCCTTTCTCATTTTAGTTTCCGCAATCATAGCTGGTCGGGTTCATTTAATTAATTATAGATGCATATTTACATGGTGATAAGCATAATATATGCCGCATGCCCCGATATACCATCGGTGACAAATTTGAATCCAAAACATAGCATAACCAATCAATGGTGGGGCCTTGGCCTTTAGCTACGCACCCTAATCATTTACAATTTATACATCATATACATCTAATGTAACGCAGTCAAAACCGGGGTGTTACACGCGAGATCACCCACCGATAATGAAAATGGGAATCAATGTACTAGAGTGCAATCTAACAAGTGTGAATAGATGTGTTGAGGTCAAACACTTGGAAGAATCCATTGATCAGGGGACATTGATGTATTCCCAAAAATGTCAATGGTGAGAGAACCTACCACTGATGAATGTAAGTCTCAAGGAACTCAAATGACTCTAGACTCCTATACCAGAATAAATGATCTCAAGTCGATGGGATGGAATCCGCTGAAAGGAGGGCATTAAGCAATCCCTCATAAACCTACATGAGGTACTCAGCAACACTATATAATGTGGAAGAACTCAAACAATATGTGCACGAACCACTAATAGTACCAGGAATGACCGACATGCAAATTCAAGATAACTGAGGAGTGGCCGATTTAGGCTTCAACTTCCTTCGAACAAGAGCATAAAGGAAAATGGTGAATGAATGTAGGTAGCATAGACTCGATATGCAAAATTGGGACATCTCTGTGACACACGAGGCATCAACAGAAGCTCCATACGGACTGGAAGCTTAACCAGTTGGTGGAGATAAACTCAGAGAAATGAGTACAACTCCTAAAGTCAAACTAATAACCCAACCAATAGATTCCATATACAGTGCTTTGTTCGAAGGAGACATGACTCAACTATTTTGAAAGATAACATATTTTCCTGTCCGACTTTTTTGGTTTTTGATATTTTTGGAGTTTTCCAGATATTTTAAAAATATTGAAAAATAATAAGAGTTATTTTTAGTGACAATTCTAGGAGGATACGAGTGTTAGGGGACAAAAAAACTAGTTTGAAGCAGTGGAACATACCTATGATCAATGCAAGGAAACATGTGCAGGATAACGAAACTTGGGGGAAAGTCTCCTCCCGATAAAAATTGAGGAAACAAGCTGCAAAATATATGTAAAAAGGATCTGCTTAGATAGACATGAGACAAGCTCAGGCTAAATGGCTGATAATCAAAGTCGAGGAAGCCGACATAAGACTCAATAAGGCAATAAAAACTCATGATAATGAAATTACAACTTGACATATACAAGGGAGTCCTGGGAAAATGGCCAGCATAAAGTTTAAGAGGAGTATGAAGCTCTTGCTCAAAGTCATGGGAGGACTAAAAAGGGACTCCCAAAACCTAAAGGAGGCAACTCAGCATGGGCACCAAATGCAAAAAAGGATCTAACTAGGGAACCCAAGTATGGGAAATCTCTACCATTCACATAATGCCACTTCTAACAGTAGCATGAAGTGAGCATGAAGGTTCCGTGACATCATGGAATGGGTTCGTACCTAAGGTTAAGATGAAACGGTCACAAGGTCATGAAAAATGCACACGGATGTGAAATCCTAACCTATATGGCAGTTTAGACATAATACTTGTAATAGGAACGAATGGGTCAAAGAACTAGAAGAGAGTGTGGAAAAACATGGACCCTAAATGACAACAATATTAGTCCAAAATAGTTGGAAACAGTCAATAAAGAATCCAAACTATAGGATACAGGTAGGATTGATCATGAAAACTAAATCCAAAGGAAACAGTGTGGTAGATGATGGGACATAAGAAGGAATGTGAGGTGTAGACGCAATGTTCATGTATCCACTACCACCCCCATGAGGGTCACCACTGATTTAAAGACCGAGTGAAGGGAATAAAAGTACTCCACAGAGTAGAGGATGAAATATGACCATTCCCAAAATCTATGAGCACGGTAAGGGGCTGTGATGCCTCCAAGTCTAACACCAAGTTCCGTACTAGGACCAAGAATAGGTGATAGGATACCAGGCATGCCGAAAATAAAAGGATCCAAACTCAAGAGAGCATAAATATACTCAAGCAACCACGACCCCAAAATCCCACTAGTGCAGAAAAGCACACTCCTAAGAAAATCTAAAGCCAAAATGCAAGCAAGCCAAGGGGAGGATAAGTGAGCTCCCAAATGCAGCAAGCATGTCTCACCTAGGAGAGGATTGAAACTCCCATACACTACAAGAGGAGGTATGTAACCAATTATAGTGGCCCTTAGCTTCAACGCATAAAGCAATTGTGATGTTCGACCCCTACTTGGCCATGACACCTACAGAATAACCTATGCAAGTACCCTGTGTGATAGCTAGGTAAGGAAACTAAGATCACCCTAATATAATTAATGCTCAGGAAGACAGTCATAGGCAGGATAAACCATATGGGCAAAGCAGAAAACCCCGAAAATCTCGAAAGAGCTGCTAGATACTAATACAATCTTGGAAATATCTCCGTCGTCCGGTGCTCACAGAAAGTGACCAGGCGTCATCCCAATCACAATCACATGCAATGCCTTGTGCTTAACTCCCGTGTAAGAAGAGCATCATGAGAAACACTAATTATACCAAGGTTTTCACTATCTCACCTGGACAGACACCTAATTGTTTTGTTTAGTGGTCTTGGAGAATTGACTCAGAATGAACTATTCCAAGACCCTAAAACCTATTATTGTTGATGCACCCTATAAAATAAAAGAGTGTAATTCATTTTATTAAGCGTTGATTTTAATTGGATGTGATTACTCCAAGGGAAATGGTCGTGCAACTAATGAAGTTATGACTCAATAGTGAAATAAATGTCCACACCTAACAAACAATGCAAAGTGCAAATATTTGTAAAATGAAAAACAAGGTATGCCACTACATGAGATGCATAAAAAAATCATTCCTTTCTGAATACCAATGCAATCCTTCCTATATGAAAGCCTAAACAAAACTCTCATCCAATCAATCCAATGCAAGTACCTCCTCAAATCCATATCTAAGATGCAACTAAGAGTGAAAATATTTTGTATTTTTCAATATAAAAGAATGAAAAATGCAATAAAAGTCATTTGAAATTATCAGTCTCTACATCAAGTATAAAACACAAATCCATCAAGACATCGAGACAAAAAGAGTAATGCACTAATGAAAAAACAAAAAGATAAATAACTAAAACTACTTTCAAAGAAAAATCAATGAAAAATCAGTCTCTGGTCACAAAGGAAGCAATCAAGAGACAGTATCGGTACCCATTAGGACCTAGCCACACCCACAACTCACCAAACAAATTCCCACATCAAACTCAACCAAAAAGGTGAGGATGTACACAACTGTCTACAAAAAACCTGTGTATGTACGTGGCTATATAGGTAGAAATCATGTGTATACACGGCTCGTATAGGACAAACCCATGTATACCGAGAAACAAAAATGGTAAAAAGAAAGCCAATGTCACACCACTCAAGGGTATTGTCTATGAATGAATAAACTATAAATTACGACACAAAAATGGGGAGAAACAGAGAGCAAGTCAAGCCCATTGTTCCCAACCCCAAACAAACAAAAGGAACGTCCCTAGTATGGTCGCCAATTCTATTACGGAGGGAAACTTCCTATGGATTGGGGTGTACCACAACAAACAGCTAAACAAGAGAAATCAATCCCTTGCCAATATGTAAGATAAACCAAACATCTAACACTAAAGGATCTTGAATCATACCTTATTCCAGACGGTTGAAGTAGATCCCCATTAAGCTTTTTCCAATCCCTCTTGTGTTAGCAATTTGCTCTCGACAACAACAAACAAGACAAGCATGCTATATAATATGGTGTTAGATATACTCTAGAATATATAATGAAAAATGTATAAGCAATTAAACACATCCATGGATTCAATATTCATTTAAATATACATTATTGGACAAGAAAATATATTTCTATTAATCAAATCAGAGATTACACAAGCGACAACCTCTGTCGGCACATCTGCGAACCGGAGAAACCGAGTCCTCCACCTAGGCCTCCACCACCTCAATAGTCCATCTCTCAATAGAAAGATCACAAGCAAAGGCAAGCTTGGGAAGAACACAAAGTGCTCCAAAGTGACAAAGGGATGTAGACTGAAGTAGATGCAAGCTATGGCAACAATGGACTATAGTTTCGTTGCTCTTCAATTCATCTCCTTCAATGTATCCAAGGGGTTCCTTGTTTAGTACTCCAAAGGGGTAATGGAGGGTCGAATATGAGCGATATTGAGGCATATGGAAGGCCAAGAGTCAAGTGGTTCATACACACATGAAGGAAAACTCCAAAAATAACATCCTGATGTACGTGGCTTTAAGGTCAAAAGCCACTTATACACACGAGTATGGGTTTAAAAGTCCCATACAGAAATAAAAAGGTGTTTTTTAGGGATGAACTTGGAAAAATCATAGTATAATATTAGTCCATGGGGTCTAAAGATTCTATAAAGGGACAGGGAAGGTCATAAACATGTAATCAGCCACATGTGGTAAAATCAACTATAACAACAAATTCGAAGTAGCTCAAAGAAAAATCCGTCCAGTAAAAAATACACATCCAAAAATTTATTAAAAATGAACAACCCACACATCGACGCGTCCTCTTCAAAAGGGTATATTTGGTTTTTCAATTTTTGAAAACAGTGAAAAAAATATGGGATGGACACACATGTGTATAAAATGATGCTGAAATAAAATGCGGTCACTTTTGAAAAATAATAAATTATTGTATGTCGCGAAATAAATTAACAAAAAATATGTAGACCACAATGTATTTTGTGAAAATCATGCTCATATATATATATATATTTTAAAGTATTAATGTAAGATTGAATTATTGGGTGGGACACGACCCACTTATTAACTTATTCAAATTTTTAAGGTCACACAGTTCATTAAATGCAAAATTTCACACATTAAATGACATTGGAATATTTTTTTTTAAATATCATTAGGAAGCCAACATAATATTCCACAATTTTTTTTTTGTTGCTTCAAGTCGAAATTCACATGGCATATATGCATTTTGAGGGCTTCTATCTAGCACATGAGTAAAAAATCAAGTTTTCATCTCCAAATTTGGCCAAAAAATGTTAACCACCTCCATGGAATCACTTGTAATGAAGAACGAGGAACAAGTTCAATGGATTGTTTTACCTAGCAATGCAGTGGTACTCCTTTCGGATCTTGAAATACATTTCGGTACTCCTAAAAAATGTGGTTGATCTTTTGTTGATTTCAAGAGATGTGCTAGTTGGTGAGTTGACTTGTTGTTGCAGTCTTCTTGGAATGCCGAGGCTTTATCATAATTGATGTAGACTTCTAAGCATGATTGATAAGCTTCTTTTTTTGTTTGGAATTTATCATAGCAACCGCTGATGTGGGTTTTTTCTTTGGTATGTCCTACCATTGATTCCAAATTTTGACAATCGCCTTCTGAGGCCGTGACTACAATGTACTATGTCGGTCCCATAGGTAATGTTTTCCAAACAAGGCGTCGACTACGGAAAGTGGTGCCACGTCACAGAGTACTTCATCTTCAAAATTCTTAATAAAGTAGGTGAGTTTGCATTGGTGTGTGATTCTTAGTTCTTGTCCATCCCTCATCCAACCGATATTGTAAGGGTGAGGATGTGGAGTGGTGACAAGACCTAATTTCTTCACAATATCTTTAGAAACAAATTTCTTTTCGTTACCATTATCCACAATCAGATGTAATGGATTTTTCTGAACCCATATCCATGTACGAAATATGTGCTCTCGTTCCTCCTCATCAACGATAGTCAAGGATGTCAGAGTGGTCAAATTCAAGGCCAAGAGGGTTGATGCATCTGGATTAGATTCTACCAAGGTTTTGTCAGACAAGTCGGATGTGGAAAATTTTTCCAAAAATGTATTCTGAGCTTTACATTCTAACGTATCATGTCGTTCTGAATTGTAATGATCACGCCATTTCCTAGTATGAGATTTTTTTCTATGATCCTTCTTTTCTTTTTGAAAGCTCTTCTTGTGATGATCGGGATTTGGTGGAGTCAGCTGAGAAGGGTTCTTAAACTTATTGGAGTCAGGTGGTGACTTCTTTTCAGATGTTATACCTCTTGGCTTGTTCGTGAAACATGCTTTTCCTTTTTTGTTTAGCTTCAAGATTGTTGGCATAATGAAATGCATGCGTAAGTGTACTAACAGTTAGAAAATCCATCTCTTGATGAATAGATGGGGACAAACCGCTAACGTACTTCAGGACAAGCAATTTCTCTTCTTCTTGGATGTCAAGTCTAGCCATGATTCGATAAAACACATTGGTGTAAGTCTAGCACACACTGGAATTTCCATTGCTTTAGCTGCTGCCATTTATTATACTGTTGTTCAAGATATTTGGGTGGGTAGAACTCCTTTCAGAAGTATTCAACAAATTTTACCCTATGTCTATGGGGTCTCCTTCGTTTTCAATCTTTGTCGATAAATTTTCCTACCAGCATTGTACAAACGTTGACATCTTCAATGATGTAATTTTAATATTTTTTGCTTCAGAGAGTTGGTTCACGGAGTAGTATGATTCTAGTTGTTCTACCCAATTATCAACGGATTCCATGTTAATATTGCCTTCAAGATTTGGTATGTCCATATCCATTTGCAATTTGAAGGGGCCGATTTTATCAGAGTGAGGTCTCGTCAAGGATTCCCTGGAGTTCGAAGTGAATCACATGAGAATCTCGCTGAACTGGGAGAACATTTTGGTTCATTGGAGAGTCAGTTCTTTTTCTATGATTTTCTTTGTCTCGTCAGTTGCATGTCTATTGCTTACTTCTTCGGCCATTTTTTTCAAGTCGAAGGAAGTTCCTCCTTGTGTTTCTATGTTTGTGAGCATGTTTGAACATGCATACATTAAATAACTTCGATGGAAGTGTTGACGTAACTTAAGCTTCTGAACAAGATCAAGCTCTAATACTAATTATACAGTTCGTGCTCAGGTGCATGCCGGGGACAACAGTCGACTAAATGAGTCGAGCACTGTTATGCTGGAAGCATAGAAAAATAACAATTAAAGAAGGAATCATACTATATTGAAACAAACTATGCCAACAGACAATATGAAAGAATTCAAACCAATTTCTATTATTACTTCTTCTCTATGAAGGTTGGTAGTTTGTTACAATAATGTAAATGTTTATATAGAATGTTGAGACACTTGGGTGACTACATGTTTATATAATGTACATGTTTACTTAAGTGGATATGAGATCTGTAGTTGTTGATGAAGCTCTCACATGAAGAGTGTGCCTACATGCACATGTTGATGTCATAGTATAACACTCGCTTGGAGTGGTCCTAGCTCTAACACGATAAGGATGGTCTATGATGAGTCCTTGCAGACAATATGGTCATGCATTCATTTGCTTAGGATTCAGTTGGTCGATACTATGGACCCTCCTCGTTAAGGGGGAGTAGGCTCATGAGGATTGCATCATCCTTTGACCTATGTCCTAAAGTGATAGGGATTGATCATCCTGGAAAGAGATCATGTGTACTACAGGTAGTGTTGTGGCTACAAAGGATCGAGAATATATAAGTGTTGTTGCAAAGGATTGAGAAGATCGAAGTGTTGCTGCAAAGGATCTAGAAGATCGAATTTTTGTTGCGAACTATCGAGAAGATCAAAGTGTTGCTACAAAGGATCGAGAAGATCGAAGTGATGCTGCAAAGGATCGAGAATATTGAAGTAATGCTACAAGGGAAAGGATCAATAATATTGAAGTGCTACTATAAGGGATTGGAATATCAAAGTGTTGTTACAAAGGATGAAGTGATCAAGTGGTGCAGAAGATAAAGACTCAGTGTTGTAGAAGATGATGTCCCAGTACTGAAGACATTGAATAGTAACTCTTCTAGTTACCGATTATTGTTGAAAACTTCCTATGACATATAGTTGTATTACCTTGATACTATTGAATATTCTCTCTCTCATTACTCCAATAGTTTATGACGTTGTTTTCAGTAGAATACCCTTTTCGTTAAGGGGGAGTGTTGAAATATTGTAATTTAAAAGGATATTTTAAATTTGTTTTACTGATGTACCCAAAGGGAGATGTTCAAATCCTCCACCAGGATGTTATTATTGTAATTGGTCATCATAGATTCATGAGGTAAAACCTCCATTGTAAGTCGATTCAATAGTACCCTAATGAATATAATATAATATTGTTTTGAGTCTTCCTAGGTGAAGTCATCCTAGTGAGTTTAGTGGGACCGACTTGTTAGGGTAAAATTCAAGTGACTTAAAGAGTATAAATAGAGGATTTCTGCTTCTCATTATAACACACAGAAACACACTTGTGTAGCGCATAGGAGAGAGATGTCAGCAAAGAGGAGAATACCTGTTTTGGGGTTTTATCTTATACATCTATGTAGAGGAATTTTTGGTGGGTTTTATTGCCCTTGAGCGTTTCCACGATAAATATTGTGTCTATCTTGTGATTGTGTTTCTTTCAATGATTCTACATATGTTACTATTGTGAATTTGTATTAAACACTAATTATATCTAGTTAAGCATATGAAATCTTAACAATAAGATTATTTTCATTAAGAACTTTAAGGCAAGCTAGAGAGGAAAAATAAACACATATCCATTGACATCCTAATCACTAGAATTGAAAAACAACTGAGGAAAGGTTCAATTTTAACCAAATGGATGATTATTGTTGCCTTAAAATATCCCCTCACGAGAACCAATAAGAGGAATTTGTACAAAAAGAATTGTTACCTACCAAAATTAGCCTTATGAGACATTTTTTCTACAACTAAAATTACTATTTAGTACTAGAGAAGGAAACTAGTTATTAATAAATATTTTAATAAAAAAGTATGCAATTGAATGGTATTTAAGTTTTATAGTGTTTAAATAATTAAATGTTGTTTTTAAAATTGTACACTAAAATTTATTTTTGAAATTGTAATAAAAACTTATAATTACTAAGTCTACACCTAATATCCAAAGAATTTATATTTATTCCAAATTTCAATACACAAAAATCCAATTATACTATCATTCCATAAACAAAGGTCAATTTTACCTCTTAGGATTTTTTCAAACCTTAAGACACTAGCGTAAATGAAGCAGGTTGGCCCCTCAATTTGTACGAAGGGAGGAGTCTAATATTGCACACGGAAATAGAGGAGGGAAGTGAAGGACAAGGAAGGTGTGAGGAAAGGTGGTAAACATGGCAGTGGTGGTTGAGATTCAGCTCTGATACTAATGTGAAGGTAGAGACTAGGATGTGAATTAACAACAAATTTGAAAACTTTATTCATCAAAATTTTAATTTATGTTGATGTAATTGTAACTTTGGAATGTATTCACTTGAATTTTCTTATCCATTTTAACCCGATGTTTATTCCAGGATGTATTGTAATATATTTGAGTCATGTCATACCTCGATTTTTATTCCATGAAGTTTCTATAATGAGAAATTCATGTAAAGTCATTGTGGGTAACCCTACTATTGGTCAAGGGTTAAAGTCCTCACAGTTCTGGGGCCCTTGGGTTATTAGACTATCCTAGTGAAGTTGACCCTAGGTGACTCATTATAAGTCAGGGCAATATTCCCCACCATTGTGTTACCCTCCTATTGGTTAGAGGAGGCAAAGTCCCCACAAGTGGTGGGGCACTAGGGTTATTAGACACTTCTAGAGATGTAGGCTCTAGTAAGTAATTGTTAAGTAAGGATGACATGTTGGAGTGGCTTCCAAGTGAATGGAAGAATATAAATAGAGAGTGAGAGCCTCTCTATTTATTATAATGATACACACACACTCACTCAATGGGGCACATGAGTGAGAGAGGAGAAGCTCTCTCAGTGTGAGAGAGAGAGACTGCTGCTGTCGGGAGATCATCTTACTGTTTTCTGGTTTTACCTTTGGTGTTTATTCTATCTCTGAGGAAGTTGTGGGGTTTTCTCCTTTATGGTTTGCCCAAGAAAAATTATTTGTGTCTCTTATCTCTTGTGTTGTTCTTATGTTTTATTGTTTTGCTTGTTATTCTCTTAGTTAAAAGATCCTAAGATCATAATGCTAGCTTGAATGATAAAAATATAACATGGTATTAGAGATAACCTAAGAAGAATACATTGTGTAGCTGTAGAACCTAGGGCTTATTAATTTTTGGGTCTCTTTCCACAATCCATCAGCAAAAGTATGCTAGGATGACTCTCCATAGAAGGGCATATCTTTCTGTCGAAGCAGAATTCGATTTCAAGCATTTTCAGTTTTCAATGCGGAAATTAGGGCTTTCTAAAGAAGATGAATTTTTGAGTGAGCCCAGCATAGGATTTTTCTCCTAATCAAAATCTAATTTTATGGACCTGGATCAATATTTTTTGTTGGGTGAAACTCTGAGAAAGTCAAACCCTAGTTTGAATCCAAGCTAGAAAAACCCTAAATGCTAAAACTGCTAAGTTTTGGTACATTCTCTATATCCCAAGATTGGCAAAGTCACAGGAGCGAAAAATTGCAGAGACCGAATATAACATCCTGGTGAACACTGTATCCAAAATTCATCCTTCGATTCGCTATATTTTGGGAGATATGATCCCTCCAAATTAGGATTCCATCCTCTTCCAGAATTCATCCCTAAATAGGACACCCGGGGAGAATTGAAATATCTAGGGATACAGAGGTCCAAATGGAATCCTTGAAGATGTTCTAGAAATAGAACAGACTATAATTTCTATGGTCCAAATTTCAGACTCAGAAGATGAACCAGTGACATGTGGATGTCCGTACAACTTCGTTGTTCTGAACAATCCTGTAACAGGTCACCTTAGGAAACGGATCGTAAATCCCAATTGGTGAAACCAATTTTGATGAAACCTATGGTGTTGTATCAAGAACATGCAAGGATACCCTAGTGAGAAATTTCTGAAATAGAGGAGTGGTAATTTTGGATATATCACAGAAACAGTAACAGGAATTTCTACAGAAGAAATTGGAAAACTAGGGCTTCCTGTTCCGGGAGCTTCCCTCCACTGTTTTTAGAAAAGGAGTACATTGGATACCTCCATTTGAAGAGATATATATGTCTATCCAATTGGATCTGAAATATTCCAAGTTTTGAAAATTAGGGTTTCTATGAGAAACCCTAGATCAGCCAGCTCCAGAACCAAGACAAACACCTCAAATCGGTAAGATCTAATCCTTTTCTATTTTCATTTTAGGTTCTCATTTCAAAATGATCTATCACATTAGCTTGATGATAAGCTTGGTGAAGTTGACAACTTCCAAGCATGGGAGTATATGATCTCTCTGAAAAAAATGAATTGGACACCTACATGAGTAGAGAGGTCCCAGTTCCAGAAGGAGATGAGGCTAGCATACTTACACAAGAAGAACTTGGTCAAGGCCAAGAAGATCATGGTTGATTCAGTCACGAATCAACTTGTACCACAAGTTCCTTCCCTAAAGACATCGATGATGTTTGATTCCTTAACCAAGCTATTTGAAGGGAAGAACATAAATCAAAATATGACCTGAAGAAACCAGTTGAAGGAAGTGAATATCCATAATGCAGAGACCATACAGTCATACTTTATAAGGGTCTCTCAAATCAAAGAACAACTTGAAGAGGTAAAAGAAAACATGAAGAATGCAGAAGTGGTGATAGCCCCATTGAATGGCCTCCCAGGATCATGGGATTCATTCATTCGAGGAATGTGTGCCAGAAAGAAGTGATTACTTTCAATAGACTCTGAGAAGAAGAAGAAGCTCGACTCATAAGAAGAGAAGAGAAGATGGGAGCAATCGAAGATCAAGCTCTCATCATCCAAAGAAGATCCCTCAAGCGATAAGGAATATGAAGAACTCAACTCTTGAAGGACCTCTTATCCTCCTTATCATTTGGATAAGAAATGATGCTATCACGAATGAAGAAGATGATGAAGCTGAAGGCTCAAGAGGGATTCTACCCACGAAACAAATAAAGATATGTATTCAATTGTCCTTTAATGGTATTGTTTTGTTATTCATTTGTTTATATTCAGTTGATGTATTATGCATGATAGGATGTTTGCATTAATGACAGTATAATACTAATATGCATGTGATGGGTAAGCAGATCATGGTGCTATACAACTCTCCATTTCTACTTATCTAGAATGAAACCTCTTTGCTGACATATTGGATTAGTGCACAATCTCAATGTTGTCCTGGTAGAGATGGAAGGCATCTAGAAAGTTTCCATGAGATATGGATGGATGTTGTATTGGCTAAAATAGTTGCATGATCATATAGTTATGCATAAGAATTTTCCATTATGAATATACCTTATGTAAGGTTTCTAACCGTACAACTGCATTAGACTTGTAGGAAAGATCGCATACATAATCTCCTACAATAAAAGAAGGATGAGACTTGTTCCTAAGAACAAGTGACGACAGTTCAAGATGAAGAATAATATGACGAATGCAGCGACATCATTAATGTATAAACTTCAAGCTATGAAGAAGTAACCAAGAAGAAAGGGAAGACCAGTTCAAGAAGAATGATGTCTAGGATGCAGTATAGACACATGAAGATAAGTTCGTAGTTCCATCATGCAGTAGATGGAAACATCGTGGGATACAAAGCAAGATTCATAGCACGAGGCTTCTCAAGAAAAGAAGGCCTAGACTACGAAGAGACATTTGCAGCGAGTAAGAGTTGAAACACATACATGATGAGCTTGATGAAGATATTAGCCTTTGCTACAAGGTTGAAGATGCAAGTCTATACACTAGATGGTCACATAGAATATTAGTAGCTTAGGAAGCTACTTGTCACTCCTGTACATAATGTTTCAGTGCATAGAGTACAGAAGACAGAGGGAGTATGATGCTCCGCTTCAGAGGGAGTGACTACAGAATATCCTAAGGATCGACATGGTATGACAAGATGGACAGATTACTGATGACTTTAGGCTTTCCTAAGAGTAATGTGAAGTCCAACCTTTGCTTCAAGGTTGAAGGGAAGACCAATGATGCTCCTGTTATGTGTCGATGCACTATTTAGGCATGGAGGTGTGGACAAAGGAAGTATGCAGTAGAGATTTTGAAGAAGTTCAGGATGATGGACTTCATAACCACACCTATGGCATCGAACTTGAAGCTATTGAGTGTTGCTTCATCAGAGATGGTTGATGCTATGATGTATCATCAGATGACTGGTTCATTAATGTACCTAACAAACACAAGACCAGACGTTTGCTTTGCTGTGAACACCTTGAACCAGTTCTTAACAGATCCAAGAAATGTTCACTTAATTGCTGCAAAGCATGTTCTAAGGTACGTGAGGGGTACAGTTCATTATGGGCTCAAGTATGATGTGAATCAGAAGATTAACCTGGAAGATTATGTTGATTCAGATTGGGCAGGAAGTGATATTGATAGGAAGACCACCTCAGGGTGTTGCTTCAGTATGGGATTAGGTGTGATCTCTTGGTTTAGCATGAAGCAATCCTGAGTGGCACTAAATACAGCTGAAGTAGAGTATGTCGCAGCTTGTTCAGCTAGTTGTGAGGTAGTATGGATGCAGAAGCTACTATCTGATTTATTTGATCTTCAGTTGGATGCTACTTGTATACATTGTGACATCCAGAGTTGCGTAAAGTTGTTAGAGAATCCAGTGTTCCATGACAAGTCGAAGCATATCAAGATCAAGTACCACTATATCAGGGATATGGTGTAGAGGGGAGTAGTGAAGCTCCAATATGTTGCGACAAAGGAAGAGATAGCTGATGTATTGACAAAGCCATTGGCTAGGGTGAAGTTCGAGTACTTCAGGGAGAATCTTGACGTTATCCAGATAAAGGTTTCCTCCAAGGGAAAGTGATGAGTCCCATATCCATTTTGACATGGTGAGAGGATTGGTTCCTTCCATGGTCATATGTAAGGGCTGAGCCATTCTGTCATGGTGAGAGGATTGGTTCCTTCCATTTCAGATATGAGTGCTGAGATCCATAGCCATTATGACAAGTAGGTCAGATATAAGGGCTAAGCCAATATGTCATGGTGAGAGGATTGCTTCCTTCCATGCCAGATATGAGTACTGGCTATTCTGTCGAGTAGGATAGATGTAAGGGAAATTTCCATTCTTTGAATGGAGCTTCCTGGTGAGGTACCAGGAACACTCAGTCTAGGACTGAGTAGCCATTCTGATGTGATAGAGGGATGTGTTCCCACTTAATCAGATGTAAGGGCTGAACCATTCTGTCATGGCTAAGGGATTAGGTTCCTTCCATGTTAGATGGGAGTGTTGGCCATTCCGACAAGCAGGTCGGATGTAAGGGAAACTGCCATTCTCGAAGAGAATGAGGCACCTGGTCAGGTACTAGGTAGCTCAGTCGAGGAGGACTGGGGGCCATTCCAATATGACTATAGGATTGGTTCCTACAAGATCAAATATGAGTGCAAGCCCTTCCATCATTGTTGTAGGATGTCTTCATTCCTGGGTGGATGTAAGTGCAGGATCTTTCATCATTGTGGTAGGATGTGTTCCGGCCTGGGTGAATGTAAGTGCATAAATCTTTCATCATTGTGGTAGGATATGTTTCGGTCTGGGTGAAAGTCTTTCATCATTGGGGTAGGATGTGTTCCGACCTGGGTGATATTATTTCATCATTGTGGTAGGATGTGGTTCCTTCCTAGATGAAAGTATGGAAATATTCCATCATTGTGGTAGGATATGGTTCCGACCTAGGTGGGAGTGCGGAACTCTTCCATCATTGTGGTAGGATGTGTTCCCACCTGGATGGATGTGAGTAGTGTGCCTTTCTGATGAGTAGGCCAGATGTAAGTGCTGAGCCTTTTCACAGATGATAGTAGTTGTGTCCTATCATGCTGGTGAATGTGAGTGCTGGGCCTTTCTGATGTGATTATAGGATTGGTTCCTATATGATCAGATGTGAGTGTTGGGCATGCCTTCCTGACGAGTAGGTCAAATGTAAGTGTTGGACGTACCTTTCTGACGAGTAGGTCAGATGTAAGTGTTGGATGGGCCTTTTTGATGAGTAGGTTAGATATAAGTGCTAAAGAAGACCTACATGGAGGGTAAGCCTACATCCAGCATGAAAAAGTGTTGGCTCTATAGAACTTCCTATGACGATAAGAATCATGAGATAGCACCCATGATGATCCAAATCGAGTGATGATCCAAATCTAGTGAAGATGATCGAGTAGTGATGATCCAACTTGAGTGATGATACAGATCTAGTGATGATGCCCAATGATGATCTAGATCCAGTGATGATCTAGATTCAGTGATGATGATCCAAATCAAGTGATGATCCAGATCCAAATGAAGATGACTTACAGATGAATATGAATTAAAGATGAAGATGACCTAAATATGATGAAGACCTGACAATGAACTATATGACACAAAGAAGAAGACTTGCGCTGATAAATTGTGTCGAGAGAATACCTTCCTAGTTAAGAGGGATTGTTGATGTAATTGTAACTTCGAAATGTATTCACTTGTATTTTCTTATGTATGGTAACCCGATGTTTATTCTGGGATGTATTGTAATATATTTGAGTCATGTCATAACCCGATGTTTATTCCAAGAAGTTTCTATAATGAGAAAGTCATGTCAAGTCATTTTGGGTAACCCTCCTATTGATCAAGGGTTAAAGTCCCCATAGTTGTGGGGCCCTTGGGTTATTAGACTATCCTAGTGTATTCGACTCTAGGTGAGTCATTGTAAGTTGGGGCAATAGTCCCCACCATTGTGTTACCCTCCTATTGGTCAGAGGAGGTAAAGTCCCCACAAGTGGTGGGGCACTAGGGTTATTAGACACTCCTAGAGATGTCAGCTCTAGTAAGTAATTGTTAAGTGACGTCGACATGTTGGAGTGGCTTCCAAGTGAACGAAAGAATAGAAATAGAGAGTGAGAGCCTCTCTATTTATTATACTCATACACACACACTCACTCATTGGGGTGCATGAGTGAGAGAGGAGAAGCTCTCTCAGTGAGAGAGAGAGAGAGACTGATGCTGTCGGGAGATCATCTTACTATTTTTCGGTTTTACCTTTGGTGCTGATTCTATCTCTGAGGAAGTTGCGGGGTTTTGTCCTTTATGGTTTCCCCGAGGAAAATTATTTATGTCTCCTGTCTCTTGTGTTGTGCTTATGTTTTTTTGTTGTGCTTGTTATTCCCTCAGTTAAAATATCCTAATATAATAATGCTAGCTTGAATGATAAAAATCTAACAAGTTATACATTTCAAGATTTTTCACTGGCCACTTTGGGGCTAGAAAGTCATGCCGAAAAACCAAAATAATTGTTATGGAAAAAAATGTCATGGACTTAAAAAGAAATATAATGGAAAAAATATGTCATGGACTTAAAAAGAGATATAATGGATATGGTTCAAGACTGGTTCACAACTAAAGGTCTTTTGTTTACACATGAAATCTCAATTCCAAATCACCTGAGAGGTGTGCATTTAACCTTGTTGCGATTGTAAATAATTCAAATTAAGTTAAAAGGGAATTGAAGATAATCATTTAAGTGGTTGGATCATTTAATGATGAACCATTGAAATATTCTTCTACTATTGTAACCTGGTTGTCTTATAGGTGATCTTCTTAGCAGTTTGTTGGGTCATTTAGAAGGTTCTTAGTGGTTATATAATAATAAATAAGTTATTATTTATTATAATATAGAATACAATTTTTGAGATTAACATTATTTTGGTTAAATTTGTTATCTAAACAGTTTTTAACTTTTTTTTATTAGTCATTAAAAATCTAGATATATACTTACAAAATAGAGATAATTTTTTAGTTCCTAAATACGTTTATAAGAAACATATTAAATCATGAAAAAATAAAGTAAAAACACCTATACATGTTCATGCCATATGGTTGGAGGAGCTAGTCGGTGAGCCGACAAGTTGAACAACCGACTAATTGGATATTAGGTCGACCGCATAAGGTTGTGTCGGTTGACTGAACTGATAGGTAGTTATATGTAACCATTTGTAAATCATATATATTAGGCTATTGAGTCAGATGAGAACTCGGTTCAGTTCTGTGTATGTATGGACCCTCATGTTATAATATAATATGTTATTCCTCATCTATGTTCTTGTCTCTTGTGTTTGTTATGTCTATATGATTCCATGTGTATTATTGGTAACCCTCTGTGATCTATGAGATTACAACATTGGTTCCATTGCTGGTAGTAGATATACGAACATAATGACTATAAAGAGATGATATTAGAACATGAGATTAAGAACTGGTGGGAGTGTAAGATAGCAAATTATTTGCAAAACTACGCAAGAAGAAACAAATTAACCATTGCTCAGGCGAAGGATAAATTCTTCACTGAAACACATGAGAAGTTTGTAGAATCAGTACCCCATCTTTTGAAAAAACTTCTGGATGAAAAAAACTGGAAGCAACTAAGGATCAAGAGCTACTAGAGAAAATGATTCGAGGGGGGAGAACAAACCTGTTGGAGTGGTTTGAAAAGATCACAGATGAATTATGTGAGAAACAAGCCATAGAATAAAGAACTTCTGTCGAAAGCGTCCAAAAAATATTTTATACAGACCTTACCAAGCAGTTCGTTTTCTCCTTATCGACTCTGTTGTTCAAATTCCTGATAGAAAAGGGAGTGGGTCATATCATATAACCTCATTTGTCACTACACGAACAACCACCAAATTCTAACTAGGCGGAGCAACAGAAAAAAGTGGGAAAAATTCATTGCCGAAAAAGAGTGGGAGTACTTCCTAAGCAAATAAATAGAAATATCTAAGCTATCTAAAGTGTCGAGTAGGGTATGGGGGGATAGTTGGGAATATTTCGGGGTAAAGTGAAGAGGATTCTCATCGACTGAAGAAGATACCATCACAAGAAATGAAAAGTCAACCTAAAAAGGAAATCGAACAAAAAGTGACACACAAAGGTACAGTGGATTGACAGGAAGTAGAAAGAGAGAAGAGGCTGGAAAGAACAGAAGAGAGAAGAGAATGGGCTATAGCACTACAAAGAAGGATGACTACTAGGGTGACATATCGAGAAAGAAATCTGCTAGAGTTGGGTCATGACCGATAGGAAGAAGGTGTGGATGAGGAAGCATCACCCATGGATGAAGACTTGTGGATAGAGAAGCGTGAATCTCTCCAAATAGAAATTCCCTAGTAGATAAGACCTCTGTCTCCAACAAATCTGAGTACCATGATACAAGCCATTGTTGAAGAGAACCTAAGACTAAGAGCTGGCGTGTTTAGTATATGAAGCCGACTAGACGACGAGGTAAATGATGATAATCATCTAGTGATCTGTCGATCAGAGGAAGGAAACTGGGTAACACTTCAGGCATACCCTTCCAACCGAAGCATCCACTTACTTTACCCGACACATGATGGAACACCCCCCCTACCAAGCACAGCTTTGCAAACTACAGAACAGTCGGACCTACAGACAAATTAGTGCAGTTGGACATCGACAGGAGAAGTTGAACCGATATGACTACTTGTCGAAGAAGAAATGACAAACAAAATGACCAACAGGAATGAAAGTTCCTTCAACAACAAATCTACACATTGAGACAAAAAAAATACCACCACCACCTCCTGGAGGAGATAGTGATAGCGATACCAACATGGGTCATGGATCAACACATATCCCTCTATATGAGGGTGATGAAGATCCTAGATGAAATTGGTTCATTTGTGAGTCGATATGGGAGGAAAATCAAGTTACGGTTGAAGAATGATAGATGGCATAGTTCGCTGGTGCCTGGAGGAAAAGAGCATTAACATGGTACATGACCGTTATTGAGAGAACTCCTCAAGTGTCTAAAGAACAAATTAAAGCATAATTCTTGTCTTTCTTTAAAAATCTAGATGCAAAACATCTGTTAGCCAAAAATATGAAAACAACATCTTAGAAGCCAGCAGAGTCTATTTGGGAATATGTCAAACAATGGAAAGACCTCCTCATCCAACTAGACTATGTAATTGATGAATAACTATTAATTCAGTGGTTTCTTGTAAGTCTATCATAGAAAATTTAGCGTCACATAATCTTGGAGACATTTAAAACGTATGAAGATGCACTTACCAAAGATCTGCAAGTAGAGATGGACGAATATTTCCCAGCATATCCCATGGATACTAGACTGGAAGAACAACTAGAAATCATGAAGAAATCATTGAAAGAGATGAACCTCAAGAATCAAGATGTTTGGTGCACAAAATGCTTCACGGTCGGACACACTAAAGATAACTCTCGGCAAGATATAAGTCGATAGGATGTTCGATTTGTTTAGATTAAATGATTTTACGACATTTTCCAAGAACATGGAGAACACACAACTAAAGATTGCCCATATAACATGAAAAATGGAAAATCATATTGGTGTGCAATCTGTGAAGTAAAACTTCACGCAACAGCTGACTGCCACTTAAATTTAAAGAACGGACAAAACTACCAAGAAGTCTACCAGAACTACGCAGTCGCACAGAATAACGATAACAACTAGTGAAGAAATGATCAAAACAAGCCAAATAATCAAATATATGAAGGTCATCGATATGAGCAACGATTCAACAATCATCATGGAGGATATGGAGGTCAAGGATGATTTTCTACAAATCGCGACAATCAACCACATCGGCCCATCCAATGCTTTATATGCTACAAAGAAGGCCATCTATATGTAGATTTCCCATACAAGGATAGAACCGATAAAAAAATTTGTAGTAGTTGTGGTGTAGGTGATCACTCATTAGAGGATTGTCCCACCATGCTTGACAAAATCAATAAAAAGAAAAATGTTAATGTCTTGTCATGTGTTCAAAAACATGATGTAATCAATACAATGAACCTGCATATAGTAACCCGATAAGGGACAAAAAATGGGAATGATAATCCACGTATAAGTAAAATCAAAGAAAAGAACGATTATCCTAACCCAACTAAACAAAAACAATTATATAACAATGCAGCGAATATATTTAAAGAATTTGATAGACAAGAAGAAGCTGATGATAGTCGACAAAACATAGTTAAATAATTAATATCTTTAGTATAGGATAATAAAGTAGTATCTCAATTCATTGACTTATTGTATAATATGAAGCATAATAATAATACAAAAAAACAAACAAAACACATTTGCATTCTAAACCAAAAAGACAATAGTGATGTTGACGCACTTGTCGACCTAGAAATCGAAGCAGACCATGTTCGACAAGTTGTACTCGAATTCAGTTCACAATTAAATATTATGACTTGTGACAATTGGGAATAGTTGGGTATACCTCAACTATATGAGTCAAGCATATACCTCAAGTTAGTCGACCAAGGTCTAATCGAACCCATTGGAGTTTTGAGAAATGCTTATACGACAATAGAAGGAATATCGACCAAAGTTGACTTTGAAATTATTGACCCTAAGGAAGGATCCAGCTCCTTCCCAGCGCTAGTAGGTCGACCTTGGGGAAGAAAAATAAAAGTATCAATATCCCTAGACAAAGAAAGGATAAAACTAAAAGGGAATGGACAGAAACTCATAGTACCTATCGGTCCTTCCCAAGGGGAACCTTGGATAGAACCCATTGATGAAGAAGTCAACATCATACAACTATATCAAATACAAAATAACGAAGACTACATAGAACCCAACATCTATGGCGAGCTTCATCTAGGAAATCAAGATTCAGTAGGATATAATTTAGATGCAAAATTATATGATTGGGAAGTCGAAAACTACAAGACCCAAGAAAGAGGTTGCTGGACCATTCAGGCGGTACAGAAGAAACTAGTCCAATAATGTTTTTCAGTCTCCATCATCCCAAAAATATTTGAAAATAAAAGTAGGGAATATCCTACACTAAACCCAACAAATGTAAGTATCAGACATATCCCAAGGTATAAAGAAAGAGAATCCCCAGTTATGCATTTAGAACAAGTATCTAAAAACATAGGTGAACATGGCTGACTACAAATCTTGGTAGAAACCTTTGTAGGACAAGCTGCATGATGGTGGGATACCCATCAATCAAGATTGCATACATGGACAACATATTCGAATTAATTTGTAGAAAGATTCATAGGAAAGAAACTAACCAAACAAGTGCAAATACCTATGTTCATCAAAGGGAAAGACCCAAAGGAATGTATAAGCACATGCGAAATAGAATGGAGAAGAATTGGTTATAAAGACGAACGTACATGGCCACACCTGTTTCCATCAACGCTAGCCAACTTACCAAACACATGGTAGAAAATGGAGGAAGAACAGGGCAAAACATTTCAATAGCACTAACTTAGAGAGAACTTCATTAAATAATTTAGGTTTCTACCGCAGAATGAAAAGTTAGTCGGAACTGCAAAACAAATAAAAGAATTTATAGAACCGACCAGGAATAACAACCTGATACAAAACTATGATCAATGAAAAATACCATGTAATAACATACAAACCAAGATAATACCACAGTCGACAAGACTGCAAATGGAAAACGAAAATGCGGAAGGGAAACATTTTCGATGGAAATCATATCACTTAGAAACAACAAAACCAATTTGCATAGTACTTAAAGTCGATATAGTTGACAAAGAAGATACCGACCGAATGACCATAGCAGAATTTCCTGCTACATTCTCGTAGTTTAAAGAAGGGATTCGACCAATCAATGAAGAAAAAGCACTATAATGGTTGGATGCCAAAGTTAAAACTAAAGAATTTTCCATATCAAATAATGATCGACCAAAAATGGAAAAAATCAGCGGTTACTAGAGTGAAGAACAAATGACCGAAATAGTAAACCTACTGAAATAATTCTAGGATGTATTCGCTAGAGACTACAAATATCTCAAAGGACTAGTCCATGAAATGGGTGAGATGAAGATCAACATCAAACGTGATGCCCGGCCTGTAAAGAAGAGGCCATACAAATTAGCACATAAATACAAAGAGATAGTAAAAAAAGAGTTAGACAATATGCTTGTAGTAGGAATCATTTACCCTATTGACCAATTGGAATGGGAAATCCTAATGGTCGTGCAACCAAAGAAACACGACCCAATGAAACTAAGGATCTGTGTCGACTTCAGAGAACTAAACAAAGTCACCCTATCAAACCCATTTCCAACACCATATGCAGATGAAATCTTAAATGAAGTTGCAGGACATGAATGTTACTCATTTACAGATGGATTCTCTAGGTACAACCAAGTACCTATAGCCAAAGAAGACCAGAAAAGGATGACATTCGTATGTGAATTCAACTCATTTGCCTACAAAATTATGCCTTTTGGTCTAAAAAATGCACCTACAATATTTTCAATAATTGTTGTCAAAAAATTTCAAGAATATATCTACAAAACAATGGTAGTATATTTCAATGAATGGATGATATACTATATGTTTAAAGATCACTACAAATGGATAAGGCTCATGTTGGAATGATGCCGACAAATCCATCTATCTCTGAACATAAGGAAATGCATATTCCTAACTCCGATAGGGATACTATTAGGTCACATTGTATGCAAAGAAGGCATCAAGGTCGACTTTGCAAAGATAAATATTATCCTCAACTTGAAACCAGTAGTGCACCTAAAACAAGTTAGGGTACTACTCAGACACACATGATATTATAGGAAATTTATGAGATACTACTCAGATATGACCTATCCACTAGAAAAACTATTAAGAGAAGACCAAGAGTTCGAATGGACAGATGAATGTAATATATCATTTGAAACACTAAAAATGAAACTAGTAGAGGCACCTATCCTCAAGTTCCCAAATTGGTCTATCAAATTTCACGTACATATCGACGCATCGGGACTAGAAATAGGCGCGATATTAACACAACCAGGGGATGATGGAATGGATTACCCTATAGTCTATAGTAGCAGAAAACTAAACAAGGTAGAAAGAAACTATTCGACAACAGAGAGAGAAGCATTAGGAATGGTATTTGCACTACAGAAGTACCGACATTACCTACTAGCGAACCCTTTCATATTCTATACTGACCACCAAGCATTGAAATACCTTGTAAACAAACCTTTGCACCATGGGAGTATTTTTCAATGGCTACTACTATTCAAAGAATTTGAATTCGAAGTCATTGTTAAACTAGGAAAATTAAATGTGAGACCCGACCACTTGTTGAGAATCAACATGGGAGAAGAGTCGACATGATTCAAAGATGACCTACCAGATGCACACTTATTTCAAATAGAAGTTGTCTCGGCAGAATTGGAGGAAATAACTCAATTCCTAGAAAATGGTCAAGCACCAGAGGGCATGAGCATGAAAAAGAAACAAATATTAGTTATGAAGGGTGCACCATATAGCCTCATAAATAGATTTTTATACAAAATGGGCTTGGATGACATCCTCAGATGATGCGTATTAGAACACGAAAGAGATAATATCATGTATGAAGCACACTACAGACTGATGGGAGGAAAATTTTAGGCAGATACAACTGCCAAGAAAATCCAGCAGTCAGGGCTATGGTGGACGACACTATACAAGGCTTGAAAAAAGTTTGTTATCCAGTGCGAACGATGTCAACAACTGGGTCGACCTCTTCCTAGTACAAAAATTCCCTTGATATTAGTAAACCCAAGTCTGACATTTGAAATTTGGGCCATCGACTTGATAGGATGATTCCCAATACCAGCAAAAAGAACAGGTGCAAGATACATAATAACCGGAGTAGAATATGTAACCAAGTGGGCAGCAGCATAACATGTCGACACATGTTCCAGTGAGATAGCTACTAAATTTATCTATGAAAATATAATTACTATATTTGGATGCCCACTAACCTTAATCAGTGACCAAGGTTCACACTTTATTAACAAAACTATCAGAGCACTGACAAACCAATTCAAAATTGAACACCTACGTAGTACATCTTATCACCCTTAGTCGAATGGAACAATAGAGGCATTCAACAAAAAATTAACAAGGAGTTTAACAAAAATCTGCAACACCAACAAGGATGATTGGGACGAAAAAATCCCTGCAATATTATGGGATTAGAGAATAGCATACAAACGTTTAACCGACCAAACACCGTTTTGACTAGTCTATCACCAAGAAGCAGTGATTCCACTACATTTTCGACAGCAAACACCTATCACAACAGATATTTTACATGTCAATGTCGAAGAAGGAAGGAAGGACTAACTGATGCAACTAAACAAGCTAGAAGAAAACCGACTGCTTGATTTACAACATCAAGAAATTCATAAACAACAGCAGAAGGCTTCGCATGATCGCAATATCAAAAACAAAAATCTATCGGTAGTGGACCTCGCCTTATTATACAATAGTTGATTAAAAGGAAAACCAAAAAAGTTACACACAGAATGGATGGGACCTTACATTGTCGAAGAAATTCATGCCAACGGATCAGTTCGACTAAGGATATTACAAGGCATAATATTTCAGAAACTTGTTAATGGTCTCCGACTAAAACGGTACAAAAATTAAGCAAGTTCTCTATTAATATATAATAAAATAACATAAAATAAAAAAGAGACATTCATATAATGACCATAACTGTTAGAAAAAAAAACCTATAAAAGTCCCAAAAACAACAAACAGACCCATCAACCATAAAAATGATAGGAAAATTTGGAACATTTACCAAACTACACTTCGACAACTGACACCAACCCCATCGACACATCATCATTGACCACTCACATGATCGACATCAAACAACAACCCCGAAGGTCAAATCACGGCTTCATGACTACGGACAGAAGGAGCACCAAAATCAAATCACATTTAACACAAACTTGATAGACCATCCAGGACCATCACTTCCACCATTAATACATCCATCGAAAGAATCGTCGCCCGCTCCACCTATAAATATCACGCCAGAAATAGATCAATTACCGTATTTCAAAGAGATAGAGAAACCAAGTATCTAGAAATCTGAGAGATGAAACCCTGTAAGAAAATACAACCAAGAGATTGACAAGATGGCCTTGAAGCAAACTAGAGCTACATCTACAAAAAAAAAGAACTACAATCCATTGAAACCCCACTTACGAGAAGATTAAGAAATATAAAAAATGCCAAGGTACAGGAAACCTTGTGGGTGAAAACCTAGGCAAAAATCAAAGAATGGGATGACATCAGAAGTGGAGAAGATAAGTCACTGCACCATCATGAGTTACATGAACACACCGTAAGAAACAATAGTGAAAATTATCATTAGTTGGTATCACAATGGAAAATTTTACTTCGATAGACCAATAGAAATTTCTAGTGAAGTTATATACAAACTTGCTGGACTCTCAAATCAGGGTGACCCTGTCCCTATTGGTATAAAAGAAGGACTGGTAGAATGACTAACTGGAACACCAAAAGGGAAGAACTTGAAAGGGCTAATGATCAGTCAAATAAAAGCCCGGACGCCGCAAATTGTGGCCAAAATAATAGCAATAAGAATCACTCCTACAAGTCGAGTGAGTGATCTGAAGCTAGACATGCTGGAAGCAGTCGACACAATAGCATGCACAGGGAAAATTTAGCTTTGGGATCAGCATGTTGCCGACATGCTCAAGACTATATGTGAGAAATGTCAGGATTCGACCGGGATTATAAGGTTCCCATCCCTGATACTCTGGATAACAATGTACCACTTGTGCCTAGTCGAGGACAAGCAGTTCCAAGAACCACACAAGTACCACATGTGGAGCTTCAAGCCATTTTCATAGAATGGAACATTGAAAGAATTGACAATGGTAAATTAATGCTGGAAAATTGGTTCCAACACCTAAAACTCTAGACAACTAGATGGAAGGTGCCTCAGAACATCTGAAGAAGTCTTCCGAAAACAACACATATTCAAATCGAGCTCGACCACACGGCAGTCTGGTACATGCATGGGGAAAAAGAAATAGTGAAACCTCTCAACTATTACCCAATAGTCCAATAGATTTTCTGAGAGCTAGCTCGATAATCCAATACAAAGCTATCAATACCAGCAACATCCAAAGAAATAAATCAACCAATCGAAAAACCATTGACCAACCAAGAAAAAGAGGAGGAATACAAACTCCTCTTGCATATCAGTACCTTCATGTTGGATGATATACCGGCAAAGGACACTAGTGGAATTCAACTAACAATTGTCCCACAACCTATCCAAATGGGAAGCACACCGACTGAACATCAGGTAGCCAAACCGATATAAAAAAGTATCATTTCAGCTCATCGACATGAAGAAGGAGAAGAGAAGATATAAGAAGAAATGGAATAAGATCATCTAGAATATGTTATGACAAAAGAAAACTTAAGAAAAATAGCGAAGGAAATAGCAGCCTCAAGGAAAAAGAAAATAATTCAGGAAAAAGGGAAGGGGAAGCGTAGGATTCTCCTATTTGAATCAAAATATGAAGAATAATTGTTGGCTACTATTGTCAACATCATAGAAGACACAACATCAAACAAATATTCGATCGAAACACAACTCAAACAGTTCGTCGATGTAGGAGAAAAGCAAGGGAGACCGAAAAAGGTAAAAACTGCAACCACTTCAGTTGATGAGAACATTGTTGATTTAGTTTCTACACCTCCACCCCCATATCCAACCCATATTACATAAGAAGACACCCCACAGATACCCACCATAATCCTGGTCGACATTTGTAAGAATGCTATGCCCGAGACACTGAAAGAACGGTTCGACCAGGTTGGTGATTTCCAGGCATACATTGAAAAATTACTCGAACTACTCATTTCTGTTTAGAGAATTACCACAAAATGACCACTAATTGAAGATAGTGTACCACGCTAGATCCTCTCTCCACAAATTGGCAAGATACCCCAGAAACCAAGATCTATGGGAATTATCAAATCCATATTTGTGAGGAACCTCAACAAAAATTTCCAAATTGCCGCAAGCTGCACCTCATCCATTATCCCTTTTGACATATCACACCCTCCACCAGCCAATGAACCAGGAAGAGATGAGGAAGAATATAACCAAGAAGATATTAGACAGGTGATCGACAACCTATTCTCTGATGATATAGACAATTCACCACCAGAAGTCGAAGACACACCGTCGACTGACAATATCCCCACTACACCAATTACACCTGATGATTCACTATCTCCACCACCACTTCCCAATCCAGAACCTTTACCAAACCATAGACCATCTGTTTCAAATACCCCAGATACACACCGAGCCACAAGTTCCACCCAAGAAACTGAACCAGAAATTCCACCGACCAATGAAGATCAACAGCCAAAAAACAAACCACAGGGAAATATACCACTTGCAGAATCACAAGCACAACAATAGACACACTAGCATAGACACAAAAGAAAAAGAAAAGACAAAAAGAAGAAATAACACTAGAAAGAATCAAAGGTGACAGTGATCCACATTAGCCAACTCGGATCGACTAGTGCATTCGACACAAAGAAGCTCACAGATGGAGAGTTGGGTCAACTCCTAGAAACTCTCACCATAGAAGCAGCAGTAAGAAACCAGACTAAACGAGAGCGTATCAACAACACTAAGAAAGTGGAAATCGAGTTTCTGATGAAATGCAGGAATTTGATCCAAACAGCAATACTGGGACCTCTAGAGGCCGACACCGACAAGACACTCGAGAAAGAATATCATCTATTTGAAAGAATGATGTCGAATCTACAATCACATCTACAAAATAAAAAGGAATGTCAAATAGAGTAAAGATACAGACTACTCAGGAAGCAACATACAACATTCTTAGAAGCTCACAAAGTATTACAATACCATTTATAGGAATCTATCATCACAGATGAAGTGCTCTATGTTTGGCATACCTATTACGGACAAGTATTTCAGTAGACCCATAAGACCCATGAACATATTCAAGTGTTAGAAAAGAGATGAGGAATGGAAGAAACAATTAGAAATAAAATACAAGAAAAAATTGTATTGGAAATAGCCAAACTACAAAAACTCCAGAGACAAGCACACCAGTGGGTACAACAAGCACTACTGAGCCTCGACAAACTTGATACAATTTGTCCATAGATGAAAAGACTACTAGATGTAGCATAGAAAAAATCTCAATTCATGGGACCCGACATGGAAAGCATTGTAGAATTTTCCATCCAAGAAAAGATGTCGACTCTATCAAGCATCACAACATTGACTATCGACATCCAGAAAGTACTACAGAGTTGGACAAAATTTCAACATCAACTGGCTATCACAACAGAAGCAATTGTGGAAATATGTGTGCAAAAACGAGCAACCATCCGAATACATAGTTCATGAAGACAAACAATACCAGAAGCAACTACCTCAGACAATACATTGTATAATTACCTCCCGTGGTTCTTCGGGACATGGAGTGAAGAACAAACGGCCAAAATAGTAAACCTACTGAAAGAATTCCAGGATGTATTCACTAGAGACTACAAAGATCTCAATGGACTAGTCCATGAAATGGATGACATGAAGATCGACATCAAACCTAATGCCCAGCCTATAAAGAAGAGGCCATACAAATTAGTACATAAATACAAAGAGATAGTCAAGAAAGAGATCGACAATATGCTTGCAGTAGGAATAATATACCCTATTAACCAATCGGAATGGGGAATCCCAATGGTCGTGTAGCCAAAGAAACATGACCCAATGAAACTAAGGATCTGTGTTGACTTCAGAGAACTAAACAAAGTCACCCTAACAGACAAATTTCCAACACCATATGCAGATGAAATCTTAAATGAAGTTCCACGACATGAATGTTACTCATTTAAAGATGGATTCTTAGGGTACAACCAAGTACCAATATCCAAAGAAGAGTAGAAAAAGACAACATTCGTATGTGAATTCTGCTCATTTTCCTACAGAGTTATGCCTTTTGGTCTAAAAAATGCACTTGCAGTACTTTTGATAATTGTTGTCAAAACATTTCAAGAATATATCTATAAAACAATGGTAGTATATTTCAATGATTGAATGATATACTCTATGCTAAAAGATCACTACAAGTGGCTAAGGCTCATGTTGGAACGATGACGACAAATCTAGCTATATCTGAACATAAGGAAATGCATATTCCTAACTTTTATAGGGATAATTTTAGGGCACATTGTATGAAAAGAAGGCATCAAGGTCGACTTAGCAAAGATAAATATTATTCTTGACTTGAAACCACCAGTGAACCCAAAACAAGTCAGGGTACTACTCGAACACATGGGATATTACAGGAAATTTATGAGATACTACTCAGATATGAACTATTGACTAGACGAACTATTAAGAGAAGATCCATAGTTTGAATGGATAGATGAATGTAACATATCATTTGAAACACTAAGAAGGAAACTAGTAGAGGAACCTATCCTTAGGTTCCTGAATTGGTTGATCAAATTTCATGTACATATCGACGCATCAGGCCTAGAAATAGGCACGATATTAACACAACCAGGGGACGATGGAATGGATTACGCTATAGTCTATAGCATTAGAAAACTAAACAAGGCAGAAAGAAACTATTCGACAACAGAGAGATAAGCATTATGAATGGTCTTTGCACTATAGAAGTACCGGCATTACCTACTAGACAACTCTTTCATCTTCGATATTGACCACCAAGCATTGAAATACCTTGTAAACAAACCTTTACACCATGGGAGGATTTGTCGATGGCTACTACTATTCCAAGAACTTGAATTCGAAGTCATTGTTAGACTAGGAAAATTAAATGTTGGTCCCGACCACTTGTTAAGAATCGACATGGGAGAAGAGCTGACAGGAGTCAAAGATGACCTACCAGATGCACACTTATTTAGAATAGAATCTGTCTCGGCAGAATTGGAGGAAATAGCTCAATTCCTAGAAAATGGTCAAGGACCAGAGGGCGTGAACATGAAAAAGAAACAAATCTTAGCTATGAAGGCTGCACCATACAGCCTCATAAATGGATTTTTATATAAAATGGGCTTGGATGACATCCTCACACGATGCTCATTAGAACACGAAAGAGATAATATCACGTACGAAGCACACTACAGACCGATGGGAGGACATTTTCAAGCAGATACAACTACCAAGAAAATCCAACATTCAGGGCTATGGTGGCCGACACTATACAAGGATTGCAAAAAGTTTGTTAGCCAGTGTGAGTGATGTCAACGACTGGGTCAACCTCTTCCTAGTACAGAAATTTCCTTGATATCAGTAAACCCAAGTCTAACATTTGAAATTTGGGCCATCGAATTCATAGAACCATTGCGAATACAAGCAAAAAGAATAGGTGGAAGATACATAGTAACCGCAATAGAATATGTAACCAAGTGGGAAGAAGCAGAACATGTCGACACATGTTCCAGTGAGATAGATGCTAAATTTATCTATGAAAACATAATTACTAGATTTGGATGCCCACTAACCTTAATTAGTGACCAAGGTTCACACTTTATTAAGAAAACTATCAAAGCACTAACTGGCCAGTTCAAAATTGACCACCGATGTAGTACAACTTATCACCCTCAGTCGAATGGAACAATAGAGACATTCAACAAAACATTAACAAGGGGTTTAACAAAAATATGCAATACCAACATCGGATGATTGGGATGAAAAAATTCCTTTAGTATTATGGGCTTACAGAATAGCATACAAAATTTTGACTTACCAAACACTGTTCCAACTAGTCTATTGCCAAGAAGAAGTCGTTCCACTACATTTCTGACATCAAACACCTATCGTAGTAGATATTTTACATGTCGATGTTGAAAAAGGTAGGAAGAGCCTACTGATGCAACTAAACAAGCTAGAAGAACACCAATTGCTTGCTTTACAACATCAAGAAATTCATAAACAATAGCATAAGGCTTGGCATCATCGCAATATCAACAACAAAAATCTATCGGTAGGGGACCTCGCCTTACCGTACAACAGTCGAGTAAAAGGAAAACCCAAAAAGTTATACATAGAATGGATGGGAACTTACGTTGTCGAAGTAATTCATGCCAACGGATCAGTCCAACTAAGGACATTACAAGGCATAATATTTCAGAAACTTGTTAATGGTCTCCGACTAAAACGGTACAAAAATTAAGCAAGTTCTCTATTAATATATAATAAAATAACATAAAATAAAAAAGAGACATTCATATAATGACCATAACTGTTAGAAAAAAAAACCTATAAAAGTCCCAAAAACAACAAACAGACCCATCAACCATAAAAATGACAGGAAAATTTCGAAGATTTACCAAACTGAACTTTGACAATTGACACCAACCCCATCGACACATCGCCATCGACCCCTCACATGATGGACATCGATCGACCTTGAAGGTCAAATCACGCCTTCATGATTATATATAGAAGGAGCAACAAAATCAAATCACATTTAACACAAACTCGATAGACCGTGCTAGACCATCACTTCCACCATTAATACATCCATCGACAGAATCGTCACCTACTCCACCTATAAATATCACGCCAGAAATAGATCAATTACTGTATTTTGAAGAGATAGATCAACCAAGTATCTAGAAATCTAAGAGTTGAAACCCTATAAGAAAAGTTGACCAAGAGACCAACAAGATGGCCCTGAAGCAAACCAGAGATGTAGCTACAAAAAAAAGAACTCCAATCCGCCGAAACCCTACTTATGAGAATATTAAGAAATATAAGAAATTCCAGGGTAGAGGAAACCTTGTGGGCAAAAACATGGGAAGAAATCAAAGAATGGGCTTATATGGACAAGAAAATGACACCAAAAGCGGAGAAGATAAGCCACAACACCATCATGAGTTACATGAACACGCCGTTCATGGCAAGCTTTGGAGGAACTAAAGAAACAATAGTGAAATTTATCATTAGTCAGTATCACAATGGAAAATTTTACTTCGACAAACCAGTAGAAATTTCTGGTGAAGTTATATACAAAATTACTGGAATCTCAAATCAAGGTGACCCTATCCCTATTGGTATAAAAGAAGGACTCATAGAATGACTGACTGGAATGCCAACAGGGAAGAACTTGAAAGGGCTAATGATCAATCAAATAAAATCTTGAATGCCGCAAATCATGGACAAAATCATAGTAACAAGACTCACTCATACAAGTCAAGTGAGTGATTTGAAGCTAGACATGCTAGAAGCAGTCGACATAATAGCATGTACAGGGAAAATTTATTATTGGGCTCAACATGTTGCCAACATGCTCAAGACTATATGTGCAAAATGTCGAGATTCGGTGGGATTATAGGGTTCCCATCCCTGAGACTCTAGATAACAATGTACCACTTGGGCCTAGTCGCAGAAAATCAGTTCCAAGAGCCACACAAGTACCACATGTTGAGGTTCAAGCCATTTTAATAGAATGGAACATTGAAAGAATTGACAAATGGTAAAGTAATGCTAGAAAACTGGTTCCAACACCTGAAACTCCAGACAAGTAGATGGAGGGTGCCTCAAAACATTCGAAAAATTCTACCGAAAACAACACATATTCAACTCGAGCTCGACCACACGGCATTCTGGTACATCTAGGGGGGAAAAGCAATAGCGAAACCTCTCGACTATTACCCAATAGTTGAAGAGTTTTTCTGAGAGCTAGCTTGACAATCCAACACAAAGCTATCAATACCAGCAAAAGCCAATGAAATAAATTAACCAATTGAAAAACCATTGACCGAACAAGAAAAAGAGGAGGACTCTGAACTCCACTTGCATATCAGTACCTTCATGTCGGATGATATACCAGTAGAGGACACCAGCAGAATTCAACTGACAATTGTCCCACAACCTATCCAAACGGCAAGCACACCGATTGAACATCAGGTAGCCAAACGAACAGAAAAAAGTATAATTTCAGCTCACCTATAGGAAGAAAGAGAAGAGCAGGTAGAAGAAAACATGGAATAAGATAATCCAGAATATGCTATGACAAAAGAAAACTTAAGAAAAATAGAGAAGGAAATAGCAGCCTCAAGGAAAAAGAAAACAATTTAGGAAAAAGGGAAGGGGAAGTGTAGGCTTCTACCATCTAAATCAGAAGATGAAGAACTATTCGCTACTGATTTTTACATCATAGAAGACACAACAACAAACAAAGTTTTGGTCAAAACACAATTCAAACGGTTTGTTGATGTAGGAGCAAAGCAAGGGAGACCGAAAAAGGTAAAAACTGCAACCACTTCAGCTGATGAGAACATTGTTCATTTAGTTTCTACACCTCCACCCCCATATCCAACCCAGATTACACAAGAAGACACCCCATAGATGCACACCATAAGCCTCGTTGACATTTGTAAGAATGTTATGCTGGAGACACTGAAAGAACGGTTCTAACAAGACTATGATTTCTAGGCATACATTGAAAAATTACCCGAACTACTCACCTCTGTTAAGAGAATTACCGCAAAATTCCCACTAATTGAAGCTAGCACACCACACTAGATCCTCTCTCATCAAATTGGACAAATACCCTAGAAACCAAGATCTATGGGAATTATCAAATCCATATTTGTGAGGAATTCCAACAAGACTTTCCAAATTGCCACAAGCTACACCTCATCCATTATCCCTTTTGACATCTCACACCCTCCACCAGTGAATGAACCAGCAAGATATGAGGAAGAAGATAACCAGGAAGATATTAAACAGGTGATTGACAACCTATTCTCTGATGATCTAGACAATTCACCACCAGAAGTCGAAGACCCAACGTCGATTGACAATATCCCCACTACACTAATTACACCAGATGATTCACCATCTCCACCACCACTTCCCAATCTAGAACCTTTACCAAACCCTGGACCATCTGTTTCAAATACCCTAGATACACACCTAGCCAAAAGTTCCACCCAAGGAACTCAACCAAAAATTCCACTGACCAATGAAGATTAACAGCCATAAAACAAACCACAAGGAAATATACCACTTGTAGAATCACAAGCACAACAACAGACACACTAGCATAGACACAAAAGAAAAAGAAAAGACAAAAAGAAGAAATAACACCAAAAAGAATCAAAGGTGATAGTGATCCACATTAGCTAGCTCGGATCGACTGGTGCAGTCGACACAAAGAAGCTCACAGATGGAGAGTTGGGTCAACTCCTTGAAACTCTCGCCACATAAGCAACAGTAAGAAACCAGACTAAACGAGAGTAGATAAACAACACTAAGAAAGTGGAAATTGAGTTTCTGACAAAATGTAGGAACTTGATCCAAACAGTAATACAGGGACCTCTAGAGGCTGACACCGACAAGCCACTCGAGAAATCATATCAGCTATTTGAAAGCATGGTGTCGACTCTACAATCACATCTACAAAATACAAAGGAATATCAAATAGAGGAAACATGCAGACTACTCAGGCAGCAGTATACAACATTCTCAGAGGCTCACAAAGTATTACAATACCATTTAGAAGAATCTATCATCACAGATGAAGTGCTTCATGATTGGCATACCTATTACAGACAAGTATTTCAGTAGACCCGTAAGACCCATGAACAGATTCAAGTCTTAGAAAAAAGATGAGGAATGGAAGAAACAATGAGAAATAAAATACAAGAACAAATTGTATTGGAAACAACCAAACAACAAAAACTCAAGAGACAAGCACACCAGTGGGAACAACAAGCACTACCGAGCCTCGACAAACTTGATACAATTTTCCCAGAGATGAAAATACTACTAGATGCAGCAGATAAAAAAGATCAATTCATGGGACCTGCCATGGAAAGAATTGAAGACCTTTACATCCAAGAAAAGATGTCGACTGTATGAAGCATCACAACATTGACTATCGACATCTAGAAAGTACTACAGAGTTGGACAAAATTTCAACATCAACTCACTATCACAACAAAAGCAATTGTGGAAATATGTGTGCAGAAACGACCAACCATCCGACTACATAGTCCATGAAGACAAACAATACCAGAAGCAACTACCTCAAACAGTACCTTGTTGAATTACCTCCCGTGTTTCTTCGGGACAAAGAAAGATTTTATTCCTCAGGGAGATGTTGGAGGAGCTAGTCGATGAGCCGACTAGTTGAATAGTCGACTAATTGCAGATTAGGTTGTCCACATAAGGTTGTGTCGGTTGACCGAACCAACACGTAGTTATATGTAACCATTTGTAAATCATATATATTAAGTTGTTGAGTGAGATGAGATCTCGGTTCAGTTATGTGTATGTATGGACCCTCATGTTATAATATAATCTTATTCCCTTATCTATGTTCTTGTCTTTTGTGTCTGTTATGTCTATATGATTCCATGTGTATTATTGGTAACCCTCTGTGATCTGTGAGATTACGACACATATCAATTTTCAGAAAATGTGAATATAAGTGGAACCTTATCAATCTATAAATTAAATTTTTTATATTAAATTATATAAATTCAAATTTATAAAACTATAAGGATATCTAGAGAAAATTGGCTAAATATTTTCCTACCTTGTTGAATTTGTGGCAGCAAAATAGGTACTTTTACTCTTATATATCATGTCCTTTATTTAAAATGGAAACCCTTAATATCACATGGACTCCATTAAATTTGTTAATTTGATAGGATAGTACCAAGAGTATGAAGTAGTTAGACTCATCATTTCCCTTGAGGGGAAGTAGTGAGGATCACCATTTCCCTAGCTAAGGTTCTATAGAGATTGGTGCGAAAAGTATGGAAATAGAGGGGTGAAAAAACATATTCAATATTTCTTGAGTTCCAGATTTCTTTTGTACTCGAAATGGTCTAGCATGTGGCCACAATGCCATAACATGATCTTTGAACATCAAATCAACACTAGGTTATTTTAGAACATATATTAGAATTGTGTGTTTTTATACGTTAAATGCAAGTCTTGATTTCTTTTTAATGCAACCTTGAATGAAACTATGAGCAGGGTGTTGATTTTGGCATGAAACCTCGATTCAAACCTAAAGGAGCATATTTAGATTCACCACTACAAGTAGAGGGTTTTTTGAATTGAGCTTATCACAAATTCCACGTTTCTAAAGTACCAAACTTTAAAAGAGTTGAGAGTGCCAACAATTTGCCTCTAGCATTTGTACCTTCTCCACAACCCATCCAAATATGGAATTTCTTTCTAAGAGTAACTCTAAGTCAAATACCACATCCACAAAAACCTAATTGTGAGGGACCATAAAAGAACTAACAATACATCCTTTAACATAGAAAATCTAATGTTTCTTGAAGCTTCCTCATTTGGAGGTGTATTATATTCTTCATAAACCCCTATTTATTTGAGAACATGAAAGGGAAATACGTATACTCTCATTTTCAAATATGATCAAATTCCTTCCTCTCAAAATATCTAATAAAATAAAGAGGAAGAACCTTAAATTGATAAAAGGTTGTAACCCAATGGAAAAGATGATATTTTAGTGTTTTTTTCCCAACTCACTAACAAATAAAAAGTGTGTTTAATATCTTCTCAAACTTTCTATTCAAAGTCATTATGAAAAAACAAATGATCAACATACTCAACTCTATTATTGCATAAATAACAAACTTTCTTACGAGCAAAACCTCTCTTTAATTTTTTTTTTTTATTGAGGTTCCACAAATTCCAGAGTTTTAAAGTAGTGCCAAGAGTTCCCCTCTAGTGTTTGTACCTTCTCCATAACCCATCCAAATATGGAAGTTTTTCCTACGAGTAAGTCATAGTCAAATGCCACATCCACAAATACCTAATTGTGAGAGACCATAAAAAAGACTAAAAGGTGCATCCTTTAGCATAGAAAAGATCATGATTCTTGAAGCTTTCTCATTTAGGGTTGTATTATATTCTTCATAAACCCCTAGTCATTTGGGAACATAACAGGAAAATAAGTGTACTTTCATTTTCAAATATGATCAAATTCCTTCCTCTCAAAATTTCTAGTAAAATAAAAATAGGAAGAACCTTAAATTAATAAAAGGTTGTAACCCAATGGAAAATATGATCTTTTAGTAATTTATTCCGAACTCACTTATGTTGGAGCAGGGTTCCACAGCTACAGGAGAAGCTGCCATTTTGGCGGATAGACAGTTTTGGTGAAGATATAAGAGATAAGGTAAAGATACGACGTCGTATCATGTTTCTAGCTACAGATCAGAGATGAAAACTGTGACTATCGGGGCAGAGAAGTCAAATAAGATGACCGTACCTGAGCGACCAAGAAGAGATAGCTCACCCACTACATTCAAGGCAGCGGTGAAGACAGGAGGGATCAGCTACCCTCATAAAGGAAAAAGGGGCAACGAGGCCAAGGAATTGAAGACGAATGACAGAGAAGGAAGCGGTGTCCAGTACCCACGATCAGCGCCGGGAAGCGTGGAAGACTGCAGAGAGTTGTGGTGTGACGGAAAGCAGCATTTAGAGTACAGATAGACCGACTGTTACAATTAGGGTTTTAGGATTACTGTTGGGACAGGCCCACAGTATTGTAATGGTGAGACCTTCGGGCCGCCTATAAAGGGATGTATTTTGTATTGTAAAAGGTTAGCTAGTCGGATAACCTGTAGCTATTCAGACAGTTAGTGCGTCTGAGAGTCCAGTAGTTTGTTAGCTCACAATATTTTGTATTGTAATAGAGTCGAGCTCTCGTTCTGCTATTCAGTCCTTAGTTACCTTACTGTAACCAATAGCCGATTCCAGGAGTATGTATGTAACAATCCGCAGGGATTGAGAGAGAGAGAGAGAGAGAGAGAGAGAGAGAGAGAGAATATTGTAAGAAGGCAATATAGAAAAGGAGAAGAGATCTTGGAGAGAAGGGCTCCCGACAGAGAGTGCGGAGTTACCCAGAAGATCTCTAGATGCACAATAGGTTGCAACAGAACTGTGTACTCTCTCAAGATATAATAAACACAGTTTTGTGGACGTAGCTTTTACCCTAGAAGTGAACCACGAAAAACCAGTGTGTATGTGATTATTTCATGCGATTGTGTATACTTAGTTGATATCTGTTATCTGTAACATGAATGTTGTATCTCAGTTAGTAAATGTTTGTATGTCCTTATTCAGTTACAGCATTGTAGAAGGTTAAAGGTGGATTTACATGTATCAAGCGTATGCATATGAGTTTATCAGTGCTTGTTTACACAATAATAAGTCATTCTGTTAAAAGTGTTCAAGTATACTTATTCGCCCAGTTAAAGTATAGTTGAGGTAGAGTGTGTAGAACTGTGGAAGTTCAAGACATAGAGTTTACTATCTTGTTGAAAGTTAGCCAATTCATTTCACCCAGTAAGATAGCCTTTGGACCGCGAGGGTCGCAGTGGGTTGTATTATAGAAGATATCGCGTTGATAGTAGGCGATATCGCACCATTAGAGGAGCTACGGCATGAGATACCGCAGAGCGCGGGTTAAGAGGAAGAGAGAGTTGCGCACCACCTGAGCCGATGCGATGCGATAGGAGTCCTTCCCTTGTCAGAACCCGCGAGTAAGGGAGAACCGTGCATCGCAGAGAGATCTCTTTGGCTAAGAGAAACCGCGAGACCCCAGGATGCTACAGAACCTAGTTGAGGACACCTGAGTCTTTAGCCAACCCATAAGATCACTTCGGGTGAGACTTTAGGCCATTTTGCGGTCTATTTCCGAAAGAGCCAGTGAGCTAGGGGTATTGTTGGTATATGTATATTAGTAAACCCAGGTCTGCCCAAAGTAGCCAACAACTTACAAATAAAAACTATGTCCAACATCCTCTCAAACTTTCTAGTGAAAGTCATTATGAACAAACAAATGATCAACAAGCTTAACTCTATTATTGCATAAATAACAACAATTCTGACCCACAAAGCCTCTCTTCAATAGATTTTTTCAAGTTAAAATTTTATTCTTCAAAACAAGCCACCAAAAGCATTTGATTTTCAAAAAAGTATCCATTTTCAAAAGCAATTTGTACCACCATTTTTCATCACTAACCAAACCACATTAAAAAATGATAAAATACTTATACAACAATTCATTGTATAGAAATGGTAATGATGAAATCCAAAAACTAAGATCCCATGTAATTGCAAATTTTGAAAATGCCAAATAAAGAAGGCTTCATATGATTTCAATGCAACTAAAAACAAAGTATTCAAAACCTGATATGTAAAGCAAATAAAACATTTTAGCGTCAAATTACATGGATCAATTAGTTATATTATTGGTAAATAACCTATTTTAATTTTTTTTTTAAATCATAAAATTTTATGGTAAAAATCATTATTTTTTTTTGAAAACTCATAGTTTTGAAGAAATCATCATTAAAAAAAATTACATAAAATTACCATAAATTTTGTTCAACAAACAAAAAATCTTAAACACACTATCACATTAATTATAGACTTTACTATAATGCCACAATATCCACAATATCATTAAGCAATTATATAATATTTAAAGATATATGGTACTTTAAGATGAATCTTTTACATCCATCCCTAAAGAATTAACACCATTAGCAATAACAAAATCGGTGGTAATCTAGATTTAAAAAATTAAAAATAACTTCAAAACTCTTTAAATTTTGAAAAATATTTAAAAATCTAACCATATCTTAAAAATTCAAAAAATTCAAATTGTATAAGACCAATTATGAAATTTAATAACTACAAAACCAATGAAAAACTATATTCACTGTATGAAGAGGACTAAAAATAAAATTTAATAACCACAAAATGTAAAATCAGTTCCGATCATCGAAAAAGGTCACAGACTCTCCTTATTGGATACAAAGCAAATAAGATATTTAATGTCAATTGATATAAATCTAACTTATCGTAATGCCAAAATATATTAAATAAACAGAAATTTCCTCAAGCAGACCGCAACATCTCCAGCAAACAGAAACCCCAAAATAGTTGAAGGCCTGCACAAAAATATTCTGAGATCATCGACTCTGACAGAATATCCAGATCAGTAATCAGTTATACATTATTCATGCTCTATCATACTCGACGATGAAACTTCACATACTCTACCAAAGATGTGACTTGATTAGCGAGAGCAGTACGTCTAACATAATCCAAAAGAGACCTGGGAGATGAAATAAATTTTCGCAAAACTAAACTAAAAATTAAATTTTGAATTAGGGTATTATGTTGAGCAAATGTGAATAAATGCTGCAAAAATAATCTAACAAGACATGCAAACTCCGTTTTCAATTTTCAATTACTTTGAAAGACATTAACGAAAACTAGGATTGCTTATAAGCAGAGTAACTCTATAGGTTGGTTATCTTTCACAACCAAAAACTTGAAAAAACAAACATACTTACAAGATATGAGATTGGTTATACACCATCTTTGACGCTTTTCTCAGAGTTATTACCGCTCGATCCCTGTGTCAAGATCTCCGTGTAGTTGGGGAAAGGCACCATGCCTTTCTCAATGAGTTCCAAATCGTGAACAAGGATATCGTAATGAGCTTTCACTTCCGCGGCAGATTTGCCATCCACCATTGAAGCTACCTTTTCCCAGCGGTCCGGACCGTCTTTATCATGCACAGCGAGCGCGACTTTAAACTGTTTGTTCTGTTTAAAACTCCATCTCGTCGATCCACCAGCCATCTACCTTTGAGATCGCTGCAAGTGATGCCTTCTATCTCTTTGACAAAGTAAAGTTTAGAGGACAATGGGATCAATTGTATTTAACGTATTTCTTGAATACAACCTAGTAGCATTCTCGGTAATCAATTTTCTTTCATATCAACTCAAGGGTTGAGTTGGTGGTCATGTTTTTGTATAAAGTCCTTCAATGATGAGATACTTATAAGCTGTTATGTTTTCTGATTGGCACCATTCATGAGATACTTAGCTGTTTTCTTATTGGACTCCGTGAGTAATTAAATTAAACCTTCTAGTCCCTAGATTCATGAAAATGGTAATCAATTCTGACTAAATTTCAAGCATTGAGGTGGTACTCAAGTTTGACTGGATGAACTCTTAGAATCACCTTGAGCTGGAGCTTAAGTTTGACAGGATGAACTCGTCAAATCACGAGATGCTAAGTTATTTTTGTTATTGTGACCATATTCTTAATTCATTGGTGATAAGCGGGTGTGTATAATGTTAGTACCACTATCTTATCATTTTTGTTAGGCTTTGTTTAGTTCTCTTAATATTGGGACCTTTTGAGTGATCAAATTTGATATCGTTACCTTGTCATTGACCTTTACTTTTTATTATGTTTTTGTGTTAAAACAAAATTAGTTAGCAATGAGTGAGAATATATAATTACCAAAATCTATTTAGTAAATCAATATGGATTTCAATAAAGTTTTATAATTTTTTTTTTAATAAAATAAAGTAAATTTAAAAATAAGAGTACTTAGTCAAAATTTAATAAGTAAATTAACTCACAATTTAATAAAAAACTATAAACATTATTAATTATATTTATATTGTTTAATGATAATATGATAAACTTGATTAATTAATATTATTAATTTATATAGTTTATAATAATGAATATTTTTAATTAATATAGTCTAAAATATTGTTTTGTATTGTTATAATATAGTCTATAATAGGGATTGGTCCTTAGAGCTCCTAAACTTGTGCAAGAGAGATGCATTAAGTAGTAGGTGGCCCCTAAATGAGTCATCCATGTAGTAGTGAAGTCGTAATGACCTCGTAAGTGAGGAGAAGAAAAATAGACTATGGTGGTCAAGAGAGGATTAATTAATAATCCCAAGAGATAGAAACCCCCCTATATCCATAATAAATCATAGTAAAATATAATTTATTAAAAGTGTCAATATTGCAATATGATTAGGGCACAAAGGAATTGAACCACCAACCTCCTCCTTGTAAGGTAGACACTCTTCCATTGAGCTAGAACCCTTTCAAAAATGGGTAAATGATCAAATTTAACACCAAGATTGCATCATTTGAAATTCTAAGAAAAAACAATAATATCTATATACAACCATGCTTAGAATCCAATTTTTATTTCCAAAGATGACCATGCTTAAAATCACTCATCAACAACCTACCTCCTCATATATAGAGAACACATGAAAATGTTACTACTAACTAAACAAAAATAATTTTAATACGTAAATATTACATGCAATAAAATGCCTCTTATATAGAGATCTTAATAATCTTTCCTAACCCGTCGTGTATGTTTCTCGTGATCCTTTTTAGTTAGATATATGTTCCCAATTCTTAGTGCCTTTCCAATAGTCTGATCTTGACATGTTTGAATCATCAATCAAGGTCACTTGGTTTTGATGTCATTGACTACTTACTACTCATTTCCAACATTATAACTGCCACTTTCAATTACAAATATGATTGTCTTGTTTGAATCTTCATTTGCAAATGTTGGAATTCCAATGGATTGGTAGGTAGTGGGATGAGAACCTTTCTAATATTGAAAAACTATAATATCATTTGTGTAAGTTGGATTAATGTATATAGTATAAAACTCTAGTGAAAGATGGTTACTATATTGATATAGCCCCCTAGATAATATTATAGGATTAATGAGCACATCTAAAGTAAACAAGCAAAAACAATGAGCACTTATATCCTTACATAATGATCAATGCGTTTGTGGAGACCATATTGAACTTTACCAAGCATTAGCATCACTCTTCTTGCGTTTTCCAGCAAATAAAATTAGTTACAAATAGTTGATACTTTTGAGGCAAAGCACATCTGGAATTTCAAGCATGAAAAGTGACTTGAGGTATTAGGAAAATTGAAGTGTATTTATATTGTTTGAATGGTTTTACTAATGTGGATTCAATAAGTGAGTTCCGAAGAAGAGGGTTAGATTCCATTCCAATAGAAGGAGAATAAATTCATTCTATATTTAGACTTTAATAAGGTACAAATCTAGGATATGGTATTTGTAATAAAATAATATGGATAAGCTCTTACCTTTATTAACTCTAATATTTTAAGCATAGGTAGAGCATAAGAATAAAAAATGGTAAGCATACTAGAATGTGCATAAACTACTATTGGGGAATGTACCGAAACCTAAAACACATTAGACATATACATATTAATCTACTAGTTATTCATTGAGGATTTATTCTACTTCTAGTGGTCCTTTAACTAATCTACATACTCACTAAACAACTAGTTTCTTATCTAATTGGTGCAGGTTGGTCGATCTCGAACGACCCCAACCAACACTTCCAAGATCTAATGGCTTTCCCACACTTAGGAGGGATGTTAAATTTATCCCAATGGCCAAATTCTTCTCTAAAACTTCCTTCCCATGGCTTTACCTCCGTAGCTCCCCTTCTGCAGGTGGGATGCGGGATGCGGGATCTCGACTTCCCAAATTGCTCTCTACAATTCTGTTTTTACAACTCTATTTCCGCAACAGATTTTTCGCATGTGGGTTGTGGGATGCGGCATGTGGGATGCCAACTTTCCAAAATTCCTCCCCCACAGCTTCCCTCCACAAATATTTCCCCACAACTTCCTTAGTCGTCTGATCCTTGTGGCCTTCTCCACGACCATCGATCTTCTTTTTGATGTGGCTCTCATATCTCTGCGGATCTATTAACTTCCTTGCAACTCTTGGTGCAGGATACTTCAGCACCTTCACATCTTGATTTGTGGCCTCAATTTCAATGATTCATTCTCTGCAAAAAACTTGTTAAGGAAGAAAACTTGCAGGTTACGTCGATTGATCATGAAATTGATCAATCAAGCCTCCAATTGTCATGATACTTTATCCTAACACTCTTGTGCATTCCTCTACTCTCTACTACAACTATTTAAGCAAGAAATCGATGCATGAAATCAACACTTCACTGAAATACACAATTGTTCATGAAAACACCGAAGTCGGCTCTACAAGATACACAATTCAAGACAACAAATTCATAAAGGATAACAACCCTATAAACACATAGTTAATCCTTCTATTAAGCAACAAAGGAAAATGCACACAACTTGGATCCCTCTCCCTTCGATTCTTCAAAATATTTACAAACTGGAATCACACATAGGTCTGTCCTCTTTCTGCTAGAACTTAGAATTCTAAATACTGAAGAGCAAAACCCCTCCTACATCTCTAAATGGTCTATTTAAACTAAAACTGCTACCCTATCCTGAGTGGTCCTGCAATTGAAATAAACACTCCTATGATGCATGATGAAGTGTCCCTATCTCAAACAAACTAAAAACAGTTTGATATCCATGCAAGGAGTCATTATTCGCAATGATTCCCTATGCCACTATTCAGATTATGACTCAACACAAAATGGTTACAAAATGTGCCACATCATGTGACCAACTCATCACATTGCTAGCATGCCATGATGCTCCTGCATCAGACTCGTAAGGTAGAAAATTGTGAACTCTTGTTCATAAGATCAGATACAGTGAAACACTTCGATTCCAACTCTGCAGCCCTCATTCAAGTAGAATCGATTGTTGGTCGCTTCTTCCAGTTGACCAAATACTCCAGATAGTCCTTCTTCCTTGTATTCTTTGACACCCTAGTGTCGAGAACAGCCTAAACTTCCAATGGTTGTGTCACAAGCATTTGTGCTTCCCATTGTAAGTCTTCAGTAAGATATTCACATCGTGTAAAGGTTCTAGTGTTACCTACTACATAAGGATATAGATATGCTACATTAAATATTGGTGAAATACCCACTCCTATAGGAATCTCTAACTCATAAGCATTCACTGAAAACTTCTTGAGTATTCTACAGGGTCCAATCTTCTTCATATTTATCTTTTTATACTCTCCTTTACAAAATATGTCTCTCTTCACATATGCTAAGACCAAATCTCCCACTTCATATTTCTTTTCCCTTCTTCTGGAATCTGCTCAGGCCTTGTAACTGGTGTTACTCTGCTATAATCTTTCTTTCAATTGCTCCTACAAATCATTGATTCTTGTTGAAAACTCTTCTTCATCAACACTTCATTTCTCCAATTGACCTAATTCACAAAGTTCATACACTCCTCTTGGATGCATTCCATACAAAATTTTAAATGAAATCATCCTTGTACTCCTGTTTGGTGAATCATTCTATGCAAACTTAACTTCAGCTAATACTCTGTCACACTTCTTAGGACTTTCCCCAATCAAACTCCTTAACATGTTTCCTAGACTCCTATTGACTACTTTAGTCTGTCCATCAGACTATGGGTGAAATGCTCAACTAAAATTCAGCCTGGTACCCAACTTCTTCCACAAGGTTCTCCAAAACTTCCCTGTGAACTTCATATCTATGTCTGATACAATGCTTCTAGGTAAACCATGTAGTTTCACAACTTCATCAAACAACAAGTTAGCAATGTGTGTGGCATCACTAGTATTATAACATGGAATGAAATGTGCCATTTTAGAGAATTTATCAACAACAAAAAATATAGAATCATGTCCCCTCTGAGTTATTGGTAAACCCAGAATGAAATATGTACTCACAGAATCCCAAGGTTTAATTGGAATAGGAAATGGCATACACAATCCTGTGTTCTGGCTTCTCCCCTTAGCATGGTGGCATACTCTGCATTGGATTACAAAATTCTCAAATTCAGAAATCATCATTGGCCAAAAATAGAAATGACCCAACTGTCTGAAGGTTTTATTGCTTCCAAAGTGAATTGCCATACCTCCATTATGTTTCTCCTGTATCAAGTTCTCTCTCATAGAACACTTTGGTATACACAGGTTACTATTTTTTAAGAGTAAACCCTCTTGTAGTGTATACTCCATCCATGGCTCTCTGTCCACCTCTACTAGATTCTTACAAGCCCTGTAAGCCTCCTGGAAATCAATGTTAGCTTCATACAAATCTCTCAAATGCTCAAATCCCAAAACTTGGATCTGATTTTGTTGCATAATCAATAGTCTCCTATTTAAGGCATCAAATACTCTATTTGACTTTCCACTTATGTGTTTCAACAAAAAGGTAAATCTCTATAAGAACTAAACCCACTTGACATGTTTTAGGTTCAACTTAGGTTGTTTCATTATGTACTGTAATGCATGGTTATCTAAATATAACACAAATTCTATGGGTATTAAGTAATGCCTCCAATGCTTCATTTCTTGAATAATAGCATAAAAATCCTTGTCATAAGATGAATACTTCTTCTTTGCATCATTCAGCTTCTCGCTGAAATACGCTATGGGTATGTCCTCCTGGCTAAGCACAACTCTGATTTCTACTCCACTAGCATCACACTTCACTTGGAAAGGGTGGTTGAAGTCTAGTAACTTCAATACTGGTTGCTCAGTGATATTCTTCTTCAAGAACTAAAAGCTCCTTTCAGCCTCTGATGTCCATTGAAATTGTTGTTTATCCTTCTTAATTGCCTCAACATTAGGTGCACAAATACCACTGAAATTCCTTATAAATTTCCTATAGAATCTTGCTAATCCATGAAATATCCTTACCTCAAATATGTTCCTAGGTGAAGGCCAATCAATTATTGCTTGCACCTTTTCTGGACCCATATTCAATCCATCTCTCATGATAACAAAACCAAAATATACTAGCTTTGTCTTCATGAAGGTACACTTCTTCACATTTATCAACAACTTTTCTTATTGCAGCCTCTCCAAAACATATCTCAAATGCTTCAGATTCTCTTCTTCTGTTTGGCTGAAAACCAAAATGACATCAAGGAAAACTATCACAAAATTACCTATGAAATCTCTCAAGACTTAATTCATCAACCTCATGAAGGTACTTGGTGCATTGGACAATCCAAATGGCATGACCAACCACTCATACGACCCATCATTTTTCTTGAAGGTTGTATTCTACTCATCTCCTTCTGTGATCCTTATCTGATGATATCCACTCTTCAAATCTAGTTTTGAAAAACATGTTTCCCCACTTAGGCAATCCATCATGTCATCCATACTTGGTAGTGGAAACCTACATCTAATGGTGATCTTGTTAATTGCTCTGGAGTTAGTACACATCCTCTACTCACCATCCTTCTTGGGTGTCAGTATTTCCAGTACCGCACATGGAATCATGCTCTTCTAAACTAATCCTTTGTCCAACAATCCTTGGACCCGCTTCCTCAATTCTTCATTCTTCTGAGGTGTCAACCTGTATGATTCCTTGTTTGGTAAACTAGATCCTAGAATAAAATCAATCTGATGACTTATATTCCTCATTGGTGGTAGTTCATTAGGTAAATCATCCACCACAATGTCTCTATACTCACTCAGCATCTCCTGAATCTCCTTAGGTAGATCTGTCACATTAGACTTCACTATCACCATTATTGGTTTGCACACCATAGCATAGTTCAACCCTCGTTTCTCAACCTGTTTCCAATACTCCTTACTTGACAACATCAAAACCTTAGGTTCTGACTGTCTTGTTGTACATCCTGCTTGTAGATGGTTAAGTACATGGGATATCCCATTCTCCTCGAAAATATGATAGTTACTCCTACCATCATGAGTTACTCTCTTGTTAAATTGCCATGGTCTTTCTAATAGTATATGAAAAACATCCATTGGCATAATATCACACAGAATCTTGTCTTTATATGGACCTATCTAAAAATCAACTTGACACTGTTCACTCACTAGAATTTGATGTCCTTTATGTAACCATGATACGTTGTATGTAACCAGATGCTTGGGATTCTTTAGCCTCAGCTTCTCCACCATCTCTGTGGAAACAAGATTGTTAGTACTCCCACTGTTAATCAGCATCTTATAGAACTTCCCTTGGACTTTACATGTAGTCCTAAACAATGAATTCCTTTGATCAATATCTTCTTGCTCCTTCTCAGGTTTCAACAAGACCTTGTTCATCATCAAAGATTCTCCTGTCTCTGGAAAGACTTCTTCTACCATCGAGTTTTCTTGCTACTGCTTGTTCTATGCTACATAGGCTCCTCTCTGCCCTATGTTTTCCTTCCTTGAACACTAAAATGACTTATGCCCCAACTGGTTTCATTTGTAGCATCTAATGATAGCTTCTCTTCCTCGTCCTCTACCTCTACCTCCTTGGTAAGGTCCTCTTCTACTAGAATCACCTCCTATGCCATGTTGCTCTTGCTGTCTAGAGTTATTGGACTCCCCTCTCTGTGGTACAAATCATTCTCTTCCAGTCACTTGCCCTCTTCCTATGGATGAATCATGACCTTTATTGAATCTCTCCTTCCTTGATATCTTCTCTTCTGCCCTTAAGGTGCACTGATATGCCTCCTCCATTGTTCTAGGTGAAATCATGCTGCTCTCTTCTTGGATATCCATCCTTAGACCGTTCACATACCTAGAAGCCTTTTTTGTTGACTCTTCCACATATCCAGCCCTTAGGATTACTATGGAAATTGAACCTAGGTGTTAGAACAATTACACTCACAAAAATTGCCAATTACACATGCAAATTACACACAAAGGAGATTGAATATGGAGCAGAACACTAATCTGTATTGAATAATTGTACAATATCCAACCTTGTGAAGTCATAGGCTGCCACAATAAATAATTACATGAGAGATTTGAATGCATTGGGATGCCATTCAAATTTGGTCAAAAGCAGGCTTACTAAATCTAAGCAAATCCCCCATAGGTGCATAAAGCAGCTTTCCAAATTTGTTTGGGAGCTCATGAATTGGAAAAATTAATTAGGAAATATAATAGGTGATGGAAGGACAACTCATACATGATTTTCTTAGGAGAAAAGAGTGGAGGATGATGAGGACAAAAAACAAGTTAACTTCACCTAGTCAAACTTTCCCAATTGCCTTAAAACTCAGCAAAAACAGGCAATAAAGAAGAAAAAGTAGACATGCACTAGGAAGGCCAAGAATAAAGAAGAATTGATTCCAAGAGGCTTCCCAAGCACTCCATGCCTCATTTTTAGCAAGTTTGACCACTTTGGACATGTGGAGGACAACTTGCATAAGGTGGAATATGGAAACTAGGCAAATAAGACAAAAATGGATTAATTAATGTCTAAGGTAGCTAACTATGGGATGATTATTCTAACACCCCCCATTAAGCCTAACTTATGAGTAAAATATCATAAAATTATAGGGCCTAGGAACAAGGCTTAGTCACCCTTTACATACTGCATTTCCATTTAACCAAGGAAAGAGGTAAAAACCCAGTGGGAAAAATCCTCCCTTAAACATGGACAGTAAAACAAAATTTGAAAATATTGTCATCAATCATGCTTCACAGCATGATCAGAAATCCCCAGCAATGATTTGAGATCGCTGAATGTCTTCTCACAAAAAACTTAGGTGAAGATATCTGCTACTTGTTCTAAAGATGAACAGAAGAGTAGGTGAATGGTGCCATCATGCATAAGCTGTTTGATGTAGTGCTTACGGATCTCAATGTGTTTGGTTCTCTATCTCTGAACTGGATCATTTCATATTTGAATGGTACTATGATTATTACAATAGATATTAGTTGAGTATTCTGATTCGAAGCCACACTCACCAAGTAACCCCTGCAACCATAAACATTGAGTTGCTGCATTTACAACTCCTCTGTACTCTGCTTCTATAGATGAGAGTGCAATGGCACTCTGTTTCTTGCTTGAACAGCTGATTGGTCCTTCACCAAGCATGAAAACATATCCTGATGTTGAATTTCGCTCTGTGTTGTCACCTGCCCAGTCATCGTCAGTAAACCCAATCAAATCAAGATCATATTTAGCTTTGTAGAATATCCCATGAGTCCTTGTTCCCTGAACAAAGTTAAGGATCCTTTTTGGCTGCTCTCCAATGGATCTCATGAGGCTGATCCATGTATCTTGAAGCCACACTTACTGCATAAGAAATATCAGGCCGATTATGTGTCAGGTACAACAAACACCCAATCAGTTGCCTATACAGTATATTATTTACCATAGGTGAAGAATCTGCTTCTTCAAGCTTAACTCCTGAAAGAAAGGGAGTCTTGCTTGGCTTGCAATCCTTCATGTTGAACTTGTTCAGCAAATCCAAAGCAAATTTTGACTGATGTACTTTTATTCCATGTTTGGTTTGAGCAATCTAGAGCTCCAAGAAATGGCTCAATAACCCTAGATCAGTCATAGAGAATGCATGATCCATTGCATGCTTCAAATAGAAAATAGGATCTGACTTGCATCGAACAAAATTCAATGATAGCAGAAAGCTATCAATCTTGGCATACCAGGCCATGGGGGCTTGCTTAATCCCATACAATGATTTCTTTAGCCTACACACAAGAGATGGATTAGTAGCAAAGCCTTGAGGCTGCTACATGTAAATCTCTTCAGTAATATCTCCATTCAGGAAAGCACACTTTACATCCATGTGATGTACCTCGCACTGCTTCAAAGCTGCAATGGCTAAGGCTAGCCTGATGGAGTCCATCTTTTCCACTGGTGCAAAGGTCTCAATGTATTCTATGCCATGTACCTATGAGTAGCCCTTGGATACCAATCTTTCCTTATGTTTCAAAGGTGAACCATCAGTAGCAAACTTGGTTTTGTAAACCCAGTTACATTGAACTAGCTTCCTCCCTGGGGGAAGATCAACCAGCTCCCAAGTGTTGTTCTTCTGGAGTGAAATGAACTCTTCTTTCATGGTTTTTTGCCATATTGGATCATGTGTTGCATATTCATATGTCTATGGGTCTGATTCAACCATCAGATAGCATTTCTCTGCAAACAAAGGGTCTTTCATACATAGAGCACTCTCAAACTAAGATCTAGTCCTCCTAGGATCATTAGGATTTCCAGCTAGTTCTACAGCTGCATGAATGGTCTTTGCTACCCATTTTGGTTTTGTAGGACTGTTTGGATATACAATTAAATCATCATTATCATACATATTAGAATCACCAAACTCAACTATCTCTTCGCTTACATTCAATGGTTCTGGTGGTGAAGAGGATTCTCCAACTTCCACTGCTGCTAAAGGCTCTTCTTGGAACTGAACACTCCTTTAAATGAAGGATTTGTACATGCTCAAATTGATCAGCTTGTACCCTTTTGAATATTTAGAGTACCCAACAAATAAACACTCTTGGCTTTGGGGCTGCAAAGCCTTCCTCTTTTCTGTTGGAATTCTAGCCCAAGCCCTTGAGCTAAAAATCCTGAAATGGGTCACATCTGGCTTGTGCCCACTCCATGCTTCAAAAGGATTCATACCATCAATTTGTTTACAAGGCACCCTATTCTAGATATAGGCTGAACATTTTATAGCTTTGGCCCACAACTTTGGTGGCAAAGTCTTAGCCTCCATCATGCAGGTTGCCATCTCTTTCAGTGATCTGTTCTTCCTCTCAGCAACACCATTTTGTTGTGGTGTGTACGGGATAGAATGCTCCATATGAATAACTGCATCTACACAATATTGAATGAACTCAAACTTGACATGCTCACCACCATTGTCAGATCTGAGGACCTTGAGTTTCCTCCCAGATTGGTTTTCAACCAAAGCCTTAAATACTTTGAAGAGGCCAAAAACTTAAGACTTTTGTTTCAGGAAGTAAACCCAGCAGTACCTGGAAAAGTCATATATGAATGTCAATACATATTTGGCTAGACTCATTGACATATGAGGAAATGGTCCAGCAACATCACTATGGATCAACTCAATAGGTGCGGAGGTTCTCTCATGACTAGCTTTCTCAAATTTATGCTCTGGGTGTTTTCCTAAGATGCAACCTTCACAATTTTTTTTGGAAAACTTAATCTTTTGTAACCCTATGGCCAATTATTTTTCAGTAAGATTAGAAAGATACTTATAGTTAAGATGGCCAAATATTTCATGCCAAAGCTTGCTTTCCTCATTAGCATGAATCAGAAGAGTGAAGGGGTTTGAGTAGGGTAGGAAGTGTGAGAACATGAATACCTTCGAAGTGTGATTTACAACTCGTTTTGTAATGACTTTACCACTTGAGATCTCTATGATCTCAAATTCATCAGGGGAGAATATGACCTTCTTTGGAGACCCTTTGTGGGTCATATTATACACTGATAAAAGGTTAGAGGCAAGACCTAGAACATACAATACATTGCTGAACTTACCATGGTCAAGATCAATCCTCCCTTTGCCCAAACTTTCAGTGAGAGATTCATCTCCCAGTACTATTGGTGGAAATTTCGACATGTCAAGTGAGGTGAATGCCTCCTTGGTCGAAACCATATGTCTTGAAGTTCTAGAATCAATGATGAAACTAGGTGATCTTGATGTGCCAGCAACCAATGCATGAACTCTCTCTCTGTCTTCTGAATTTGATCCTACTTCCCTCTTCTTTGAGCTATCAGGAAGGGAGATGCCATTATTCTATAGGATTTGGTTCAACATGTCAATTTTCCTTTTCATGCAGGAGCTTTCAAAATGATTTCCCTTACTGCAGTATGCGCACTTGCTCATTTCTCCTTTGTTCTTCTTCTTCTAGAAGTTCTTCTTGGAACCTTGGGGATCCTCTGGAGACTTGTTCTTGTCTCTCTTTTTCTCAAGTGGTTTCTTATCTTTCTTCTTTCCTTTTGAATCCACCCTCAAATCTCCAGCAACCAGAGCTTGGTCTTTGGAAGGTTTGATGGTGCCCATCGTCACCAATTTATCTTGTTCTTGTGTGAGAGATTCCATGAAATCTGCAAGGATAGGCATTTTCCAAGCTCAAGTTGTCAACTTTGTGGCATGGAAGGTTGAGAAAAAAATTGAATAGTCAGTTCCAAGCTTCAAGAGTATGGCCAAAACCAGTTTCTCCTCCTTCTTTTCAATTCCACACTATTTTAGCTGCAAACCAAGGGATTTGAACTTGGAAAAGTAGAGTTGCAGGGATTCGAAGCTGTTGGGACTCAAGGAGATCAATTCATTTTCAATTTGATGTCCCCTCATCTCATCTGTCTTACCAAAAATCTCAACAAGCTTCTCCCATACTTCATTTGGTGATGTTAATCCATCAAGATTGAAAAGGAGGTCTCTGGATATGCTCAGACATAGGAGACCATAGGCCTCAAGCCTCCTGTTGTTCCATTTAATTTTCTTTGCAGCTGCATTGGGCTCTACTTCTATTGCCATAGTCACTCTGTAGAGGCATTTCAATCTCAACAGTATCTCCATCTATACTTTCCATTCAAAGAAATTAAATGGAGTCAAGATGATCTTCTGAGATTGATCCATAGCCCAGAAATTGTCCCTTCAGTCAGCAGAATGCTCCTAGTCAATGATGTCAAACCTACTATAACAAATTGGAAGGATAGTAATCGATCTACAAAGGCTCTGATACCATGTGGAAATTGAACCCAGGTGTTAGAACAATTACACTCACAAAAATTGCCAATTACACATGCAAATTACACACAAAGGAGACTGAATATGGAGGAGAACACTAATCTGTATTGAATAAGTGTACAATAGTCAACCTTGTGAATTCATAGGCTGCCACAATAAATAATTACATGAGAGATGTGAATAAATTGGGATGCCATTCGAATTTGGTCAAAAGCGGGCTTACTAAATCTAAGCAAATCCTCCATAGGTGCATAAAGCAGCTTTCCAAATCTGTCTATGAGCTCACGAATTGGAAAAATCAATTAGGAAATCTAATACGTGATGGAAGGAAAACTCATACATGCTTTTCTTAGGAGAAAAGAGTGGAGGATGATGAGGACAAAAAACAAGTTAACTTCACCTAGTCAAACTTTCCCAATTGCCTTAAAACTCAGCAAAAGCAAGCAATAAAGCACAAAAAGCAAACATGCACTAGGAAGTCCAGGAATAAAGTAGATATGATTCCAAGAGGTTTCCCAAGCACTCCATGACTCATTTTTAGCAAGTATGACCACTTTCGACATATGGAGGATAACTTGCATAAGGTGGAATATGGAAACTAGGAAAATAAGACAAAAATGGATTAATTAATGTCTAAGGTAGCTAACTATGGGTTGATTATTCTAACATTTACTTTGTATAACTCCTCAGTGTATTCTCTCGCTGTTAAAAATCTCTGCCTAAGTTTCTATACTTGTATATATAGAATTAATTGGTAATCTTTGGGAAAGAACTTATCCCTCATATTTTCTACCATTCTATCCCAGCTTTTTATCAAACGGTTTATTCTTCCTATGTCTTTCTGCTTGGACACTATCCCACCATAAGGACGCATGCCCTTTGACCCTCATCATAGCCAATCTGACTCTCTTATATTGTTCTACGTCATCGTACTTGAAGTGCTTATCCAACTCACTAATCTAGTTAATGAGATTCTCTCCAATGAGACTCCCATCATATGTAGGAAACTCTGGTCTCAGCCTTGAAGTTGCTTCCAGAATAGATATGAAATATATTAACTCTGGTGTTTCCTGCTATTGAGGCCTAGAAATTTGTAGGCGACAACGGCAAGGGATTCTCCCCAGTCAACGTTCCCAACTAGCCTGTGACTGTTTGGTGTGGGGAATCTATTTGGTTTGTGCTTCGGCTACTGTAGGTCAAGTAACAAAAAATTAAAGGTTTTACCGGTTGCGGCCCGGTCCACCATATATATTTTTGTTATTTTTTGACTTAAAATATAATATGCAAGTGCCTATTTAACATGCATATTTGATAAAGAATGCCAGGAGTATTCACAAAGAGATGCGCAGGTTCTTATCTCTCATCTTAAATTCTCAAGCATCTAAATCACACACAATTAGAAAATAAATACTAACTAGGTTATCTCTAGAGAGCTAGATATTAATTCATGAGTAATGCAATACTGTTCACATGCTACGGTGAATTACAGATAACTGTTCTTAGAACCAAACATACAAACATGAATAAAAATATACATGACAATATAGCTCATCAACTGTTAAAACTTCCATTACCCATAGTGGAAAACATCACAGAACATACTAGAGAACATCCAGGTAAGAACATAGGTTCATGAAGTTAGAACGTTCTCACAGTTAATAAAGCATAGTAAAAAATGAAATAGTTCCCCTTCAACATTGTTCATTTATCACATTGTAATATTCCACATAGCACCTTCTCCAACAGGCAAACATTTGTAATTTCTTATTGTAAAACGAAATAGTTCCTCTTACAAACAATATTTCACAATTTTTTCCACGGAAAAAGCCTCTGTAAACTCTAACTGTCATATATTTAAACCAAATCATCCAACCATTTGGGCTGCCCCAATTGTGTGACCTTTGGGCTCCCCAAAACCGTCAAAGATCATCATTTTGTCTTTTCCGTGAGCGCTCATGGTCCGCTTCATGCGTTACGTTTTCCGATCTTATCTTACAAAATGGGGTATACTTGGTAACTGACGGATCTTTCCAAGCATGGGATTTTGTCATCATCCATTATGCTTTGTCTTTTATTTTCCCTCCTTGAGGTTTCGTTGATTTTAGTACGAGCCTCTCATGGTCCAGCCAAACTTTCTGCTACTTCTCCTCCCAGCTATGCCTTCTCGCAGTAATCATTTGTAAAATTTTCTTGAATCCATCTGCAATTAAACAACATTTATCATTCATTGGGACTGCATTTTCAATAAAATCAAACTACATCAACCAAAACGATTAATCATCAAGAGAGGCCATGTACTACATTCCTATTCTGAAAACCTTAACAAGTGCTGGCACCACTATCTCATCCACACATGGGTTTGAAAAACTCACCAACGACGGGAAGAGAAAACTCATCGGCGGTTTACAACACTAAACATCGGCCGAGTAGTCTCATTTACAGCCACATAAGCGGGTCTTAACAAGTGACGGGCACCATGAAACCGTTAAGACTATCGGAGTCGAAAGGGATATGACCTAAATTTTGGGCAGACAAGCTTCCAGTTGGCAATTGAAAAGACATTGATGTTGGAATATAAGTGTGTTAATCAGCCGCAAGGGTGAAAGAAGAAAGGCTATGACCTCCGATCCAACACAAAGTGATGAAGATCTGATAAAGCATCGGTGGGTGGAATAGTGGCATGTCGGACATTTAGTTTGTTTGAAAGCCGCAAGGGCGAAAGATAGATAGACTAACTCCTCCGATAATGTGAACAAGACAAAGCATGAAGCGACAACAAAAGGTTAAGGTCATCGTTCGATTTCCGCAATGAAGGCTCCCTAAGGAAACAAAGTTCTCATAAGTTGTTTAAATGACCTCTGAAACAGTGGCTAGCATGAGAAGCAGGCTTCCAAAAAGAAAATGCAGTTCAAAAGGCATAAAACCAGACTCTAAATTCAGCGATCCATATAGTTTCAAACACAAACAATTTTTTAAAAATAGCAGAAGAGTTAACCTTAACATAGTCCGAAATTAAAACACGACAAAGGGGTCATGGATCCAACAATTCAAAGCAATGCTAAAAATAATAAGGGGGTCCAAAATTTGAAAATTTGGGGAAAACAATTGCGGCTGCAACAATTGGTGATTACCTGGTGAACCTAGATCTCTGGACGATTATTCCTTGATTGACCGACTGTTTAACAACAAATGAACCTATTGAATTCTTCCAGCTATCTGGATTTCTCAAATAGCAAAGATATGTACCTTTACTCATTAATGATACTCTGATTTGGGAGAGTGGAAACTAGGATTTTCAAGTCAAGATAACTCTTTTGAGGCCGAAAGATGAATTTCATTGTTACCTTTGTTTTCAGGTAGCTACCAGCTTGGACACCATAGGATTGTAGCATGTGGTAAACAGAAATATTCATTTGTTTCTCATTCCCATGCCATTTTATAACTTTTCGTGCTTTTGGACTTTTGTCCTTTTCATATGAGTCCTCCTGCATGCCTTTCTTTCTAAATTTTGATTTGGGCTCCTCTATCCCAAGTGTGCTTTTGTGTGAGAGGTGTATTCACTTTTCAGCTCACGGACGGAGAGGAACTTTTGGCGATTTAGTACTTATATGGTTCAGCATTTGTTTTAAGATATAATTCTTTTGATAGGATCTTTCGACTCTTATCTTCCTTTTGGCATTCAATTCATGGCATGGGATCATTTATATATAATATAATGTTTACCTTGCTTCTTTCCTTGGGCCCTTTTGCTGTCACTCCCTAGGACATTTTAAATGTGACATGGATGGAGCCTCAAAATAGTATTCCAGACCCTTTGGTTTATTTCACAGGGGTTAAGAAGGACTTCAATGCATACATAGCTATTCGAAAACACTGCTAAAATGGAAGAAGTTCTTTTAGATAAACAACAAAATATAGTCTAATACCCAAGAACTTTAGTCATTCCAAAATTCTGATGTTCTCCATGCAACTGTGGGTTTGCCTCCTTTATTGAAATTAGTAGAAATTAAACTAAAACAAGACTGAACCACCTAATGCAAAGAAAACGGGTAGGCCATATTATTTATATACAAGATAGAAGAACACAAACAAAACTCAAGAAAAATAAGGTTTGAGAACTAAGCCATTTACTGGTAAGTTCTCTTCCCACCCTTGTAAATCTTGCAACTTATAAGTCGAAGGGCCAAGCTTTGTCGCAATCTGGAAAGGACCTACCCACAACTGCTGGAACTTCGTGTGTTTTCCTTTCTCATCATGGGGGTGGTCCCACTTGAGAACCAAATCTCCCACCTCAAAGTCTTTTGTTCCCACCTTGTGTTTATCAAACCATCTTTTTACTACCTCTTGTTGTTGCTTAAAGCGTTCTCTAGTTTTAGATCGAGACTCCTTTGCCTTCAGAAGATTATATATCCTCATTTTCAAGACTTCATTATCTGATCCTCTAGATTCTTGAGCTATTATGGAAGAGGGTAGCATGATATTGGGGGTAGAATAGCCTATTTTCCATACATAAGGGTATACGGAGACACACCTATCGAAGAATTGGGGTGACTCTATCAGCCCAAAGGGCGTTTGGTAAAGCTGAGTGCCAACTCCTCTGATTTTCTATCACCGTCTTTTTTAAAATCCTAATTAGGTTCTTGTTGGTAGATTCAGCTAATCCATTTCCCTATGGATAATAATTAGCAGAGTAATGTAACTTAATCCCTTTCTCATGAGCAAAAACAGTTAATTTTATTGAGGAAAAGTAAGTAGCATTGTCAAAAACTAAAGAAACTGGAACACCAAACCTAGTCATAATATGGTCTTGCAAGAAGTCTATGACCGCAGTCTCATTTATTTTGCGCAACAGGATGGATTCGACCCAGTGAGTGAAGTAGTCAATTTCTTTTAGGATATACTTGTGTTGCAAGGAAGAATTCAGCTTTATCTCCCCAATGATATCTAACCCCCATTGTTCAAAGGGCTCTGTTATTATCACAGGATTCAATGGCCCTGCTGCTTTAGCTTGTCTTCCACTACACCTTTGACAAGTGTCGCATTTCCTGACATGAGCGTGTGCGTCTTTGAAAAGCATGGGCCAATAGTATACGGCTCTGAGAATTTTGTGAGCTGTAGTATCTCCTGAAAAATGTCCCCCAGCAAGCTCGTCATGCAAGTCTGTCATTACCTTCTTTGCATCTTCTTTCTCTAAGCATCTAAGAAGAACTCCGTCGTAATTTTTTTTGAATAATATTCCTTCAATAATTTGATAGGAAGCTGATTTAAGATGCAGTGCTATTATTTGCTTAGAATTCCAATGTTCTAGCAACCATCCTGTCTGAAGGTAATGCACAAGACCTCAATACCAAGATTCCGGAGCTGTGACCAGAGGACATACATCCATCAAATGTAATTTAGCCTCGTCTTCCCAGGCATGTTATTCATTGTTTCTATTTTCAGTCATTAGTCTGCACAACCCTTGCCCTTTAACTATAGAAGCTGGCTTGAACTCAATGTCATACTCCTGAAGAGCTGTTACCCAGTTACCCCTTCTTTTGCCTAACTACTTCTATACAAAAAGAGACCTCAAAGCTGTGTATGGGACAATCACCTTGGTTCGGTTTTTTAGTATGTAGGGCTTGAATTATTTCATTGCTTTAAACACTGCGTAAGCTTTTTTATCAATATCTGAGTAATTTAATTCGGCCCCTTGTAGACCAGTGCTCATGAAAGATATGGGGAATTCATCTCCCCCATCTTCATTCTGAGTAAGCATAGCTGCTAGCAAATCATCAGATGCAAACGTGTATAGAATAAAATCTTTATCGAAATATGGGATTTTTAGGGAGGGTGTGTGCGCAACAGTTGTTTTAATCTTGCTGAATTCATTATTCTCCACCTCATTCCACTTGAATTGTACACTTTTCTTCACCATTTGTTGCAGAGGTTTGACAATTTGAGCGAAGTATGGCACAAACCTTTGCACGAAGTTTATTGTCCCCATAAATGATTGCATCCCCTTTATATTATGGGGAAAGGGGATCTATTCAATGGCTTTGATCCTCTCTGGGTCTATGGAGATTCCTTTTTTTTAAACTATGTGACCCAACGACTTACCCTCCATAACAGTGAACATGCACTTTTTGGAGTTGAGTGAGATACCATATTTCCGACAGCGTTCAAAAATATGCTTTAGATGAAACGCATGTTCTTCTCTCCTCTTTGAAAATATTGTGATGTCATCGAGGTATACTAAAGCACTGTAGCCAATCAAACTGTGGAAAGCTATGTCCATAGCCCTTTGGAACATAGCTACAGCATTTATAAGCCCAAAGGGCATTCTTCTGTAAGTGAAAGTTCCCCATCTGGTCCTGAATGTTGTCTTCAATTTGTCTTCTTCGGCTACTAATACTTGATTGTAGCCTAAGAATCCATCTAACAAAGAAAATAGTTCAGAACCTGAGACCATTTGTAGTAGTTTCTCCATGGGTGGAATAGGATAATTGTCTTTATCTGAAGCGTGGTTTAAATTTCTGAAATCCACACATAGCCTGATTTCTCCATAATTTTTTCTCACTGGTACCAAATTTGAGACCCATTCAGAGTGTCTGACCTTAAAAATGATTCTAGCATCCAATAATTTCTTAACTTCACTCTGGATTAGAGGATCCAATTTTGGGTGCATTTTCCTTAAAGGTTGCTGATAAGGTTCGACTACAGATTTGATGGGGATAACATGCTGGATGATACTGGTGTGATCTGTCTTCAGAACTTCGTATGTCCAGGAGAAAACATCTTTATATTGATTAAAAATACTGATGAACTTATCTCTTTCTGCTGGTGAACAACATTTTCCAAGATTCACATATTTTGGGTTTGTCTCAGTCCCTAAATTTATCAATTCGAACTGTAGAGATGAGCTATGAGTCTTCACGTTTGCTGGTATTCTAAATTTTTCATTTAAATCAAACATCCGTTCTAAGGTTCTGACTCCTTTAGGGATGAAATTATCAAATTTCAACTCAGCCTGATGTTCTTCATCATCGATAATCGCCCCTTTAAATACCTCATCATTTGTTAAGCATTCTATAATCTGCTGATCATCGTCGAACACTCGTAGGTTGGTAATCATATATGGAACTGAGGGCCTGAAAACAATTCAACGAAGCACTGATTTTTAGTAGGCAGAATCCTAGCAGCTGATGTGGCCAACAAGTCAACTGCTGCATTCTTAAGTCTTGGAATTGATATAATATTAAATGTGTTAAAACATTTGAGTAAATCCCATACCTCATTTTGATAAGCTTTTAAGTGAGGAGAAATACAATGTATCTGATTCCGGATTTGTTTTACAATTATTTCAGAATCTCCAAAAACTTTCAGATTATTTACCTTTAATTCAATTGCTTTCTTTAAACCTTGAACCAAAGCTTCATATTCCGCTATGTTATTTGTACATTCAAAATATAACCTACATGAAATAAAATGTTTGTTCTTCTTGGGGTCAATGAGGACATAGATGGCCCCTGACCCTTCTAACATTTTAGAAGCATAAAAAAAAGGTGTCCAAAAATCGCTAACTACTGTGCGGGAATTTACATCTACTTCTACTGCTAAGTCTACTATTTTACAATCGATCTCATCAGCCTGTGAAAACCGAAGGAAATCAGGCAGTCCATCTGACGTGTCGCTGGCTTCTTCTACTTGGTAATTTCCTGGTTCCAATTAAATAAAGTAATTTCCCAAAATAGGATCCACTGATTCATTTTTTCCTTCGAGTTGAGTAACATTGTACTTCATGTCAGGATCCCTCAAAATTTTAATTTTATTTGGGCTTCCTTTATACGGCATCCACAGATGTGACCAGTCCGAGGCAAAATATCCATTTAGCTTTGCCAACCAGTCTCTGCTCAGAATGAGCCCATAAAATTCCAGTATGTCAGCCACCACAATATCAATAAATTGGCACACTTTATCATTTGAAGACAGGCAGACTAGGACATCCTCCATTTCCCCAATTACCTTCACATTCGTCCTATCCAACTGAGCAACCCTCTAAGTGGATGGCTTAGGCTACCCATTTATCCTTTTACAGACTGGTATTGGCATGACGTTAACCGATGTTCCTGAGTCTACCAGGCAATTATGTACGTTGTGATTAAAAATTTCAAAAGTGAGGAGGAAAGGTGGATTCTTGTTCTTAGGCTTACCCCCAATGCTTGCTTCCCCGATTTCTTCTTCTTCATTGGGTTGATTGTCAGTGGGAAGCCTCTCTTCTGATGCTTCAAGTGATTTCAATAGTTTTTATTTCTGATGCGGCACCTTACACATTTCAAATAATGAGATATTCGCCCTTACCTTCTTTATATCTTCCACAATGTCATAATCCATCTGAGGTTCGGTGGGATACGGTTTATCAACATTCATTTTTTCTTCATTGGGCTTGGCAAACATATCATTCTTTCTAGGATCTTGACTGGTGATGGTGAATTCGGGAATTTTATCAGCTGAGGAATTATTTTGAAATTTCTTAACATTTTTCTGAAGCCTTTTAATCTTTGGGAGCATGAGATTGTTTTCTTTAGCCAACCCTTGGATTCTTGTTTTTACATTCATTTCCAGGATGTCTTCATGTCCCAACACCTTTTCCTCTTCGACGTCAATCAAAGAAACACCATCCCATAGAACCATGGTTTCATCCTCTTGTTCTTTTGTTGATGTATTGATGTCTTTTCTTTCTTCATCTCCATCTTCTGTCAATTTAGAATCCAACAGCTGATTCATGACCAATGTCAATGAGTTTATCCATTGAGGACAATTCTTCTCAGAGTGGGGTTGCTGATGGAAAGTGCAGAAATTGTCCATTCCTACCTCTGTCAAATTCATAGATGCCGAATTATGCGGAGGGGGTTGGGATTGGTTGTTATCTTCCCTTTTCTTGTAATAAGACTTGTAGAACTTCTGGGCTTCCTTTTATTTTTCCAAGTCTGTGATTCTGTTAGAAAGCTTCTGCATCAGTTTTGCCATTCCTTCAAAATCTGGTGACTGCTCTTCCTTAGGCTTGGTAAACAACAAAGCTTTCCTTCCCACATTTTTCTCTCCTGACCATTCGGGATAATATTCGAGGCTTTCCCTCTCAGCCTCTACCTTTTTTTGCCTCCTTATAGGTCTCTGCTAGAGTAGGCTTGGCCTTTATTTTGGCAAACATGGCCAACTCGGGTCCTAAAGCTGAGGTATAATATTCAATCAGGACTTTATCCGAAGGTCTGTCAGCTTCAGAAAAATTCTTGAGATACGCTGCAAATCTTTGGGTGAGGGTGTGCACCTTCTCTTGTCTCTCTTTATTTAAGGCGCATAGTCCTTTCATGAGGGCTGCATGAGTCTTTTGGGGTGCATACTTACTTCTAAAAATCCTCTCGAAGGTATCCCAATCAGGGATAGATTTTTCAGGAAGACCAAAGTACCATGATGCTGCAGCTCCGTTAAGGGTGTGCGGGAATAGTCTACAAACTACATCCTCATGTTCCCCAGCCCTTAATCCTTCTATTTCCAAATAGAAACTTTGCAAGTGCTCATCTACTAGCACCTTCTCACTTGGGTCAAACTTGGGCAGCATTTTTTTAAAAGATTGAGGTAAATCATGCAAAGGAAGTGTTAGGTCTAAAGGTGACCTGGCTTTATAGGAAGGTGGTGGATTTGGTGGGTTGGGAGGTTGATTTGTGTTTATTCCTGCCATGAGTCTAGGTGGAGAGTGAGGAGGTGAGAAAATAGGAGTATGAATAGGAGAACTATGAGGAGTATCAGAGCCTACTTGATTCAAAGGCTGTACAACTTCCTGTAAGGCTATTTCTACAAGTTCTTCCTAGTACCCAACCAGCACTGAGTCTTCCAATATAGGACGATCTTTCCTTTTATATTCTCTTCTGGGAAATTCAGGGATGATCAGCAATCCTCCAATATTCTTTACATATGCCCTAGTGTGTCTTCTCAAATTATTAACAACTTTGTTGTCAACAGAATACAAATGTTCTCTACCCCCTTCTTTTGGAATTGGATTGGAAAACAAAATGCTTCCTAAACTGTTACCAATGGAAAAGTCTCAGGAAAACGGGTTTCCTTGGCCAACCATGCACTAGCGGCCTTCCTTCTAGCGCCAGAAACTGTTGAGGCCTGGAAATTCGTAGGTGACAATAGCAAGGGATTCTCCCCAGCAACGTTCCCAACTAGCCCATGATTGTTTGGTGTGGGGAATCCATCTAGTTTGCGGTCCGGCTACTGTAGGTCAAGTAACAAAAAATTAAAGGTTTTACCGATTGCGGCCCGGTCCACAATATATATTTTTGTTATTTTTTGACTTAAAATATGATATGCAAGTGCCTATTTAACATGAATATTTGATAAATAATACCAAGAGTATTCACAAAGTGATGCGTTGGTTCTTACCTCTCGTCTTAAACTCTCAAGCATCTAAATCACACACAATTACAAAATAAATACTAACTAGGCTATCTCTAGAGAGCTAGATATTAATTCATGAGTAATGCAATACTATTCACATGTTACGACAAATCACAGATAGTTGTTCTTAGAACCAAACATACAAACATGAATAAAAATATACATGACACGATAGCTCATCAACGGTTAAAACTTCCATTACCCATAGTGGAAAACATCACAGAACATACTAGAGAACATCCAGGTAAGAACATAGGTTCATGAAGTTAGAATGCTCTCATAGTTAATAAAGCACAGTAAAAAATGAAATAGTTCCCCTTCAACATTGTTCATTTATCCCATTGTAAGATTCCACATAGCACCTTCTCCAACAGGCAAAAATGTTTAATTTCTTATTGTAAAACGAAATAGTTCCTCTTACAAAAAATATTTCACAATTTTTTCGAGAGAAAAAGCCTCTGTAACCTCTAACTATCCTATATTTAAATGAAATCATCCAACCGTTTGGGCTACCCCAATCGTGTGACCTTTAGGCTCCCCGAAACTGTCGAAGATCATCATTTTGTCTTTTCCGTGAGCGCTCATGGTCCGCTTCATGCGTTATGTTTTCCGATCTTATCTTACAAAATGGGGTATACTCGATAACTGATGGATCTTTCCAAGCCTGGGCTTTTGTCATCATCCATTCTGCTTTGTCTTTTATTTTCCCTCCTTGAGGTTTCGTTGGTTTTAATACGAGCCTCTCATGGTCTAGCCAAAATTTCTGCTACTTCTCCTCCCAGCTATGCCTTCTCACAGTAATAATTTGTAAAAGTTTCTTGAATCCATCTGCAATTAAACAACATTTATCATTCATTGGGACTGCATTTTCAATAAAATAAAACTACATCAACCAAAACGATTAATCATTAAGAGAGGCCATGTACTGCATTCCTGCTCTGAAAACCTTAACAAGTGCCAGCACCACTATCTCATCCACACACGGGTTTGAAAAACTCACCAACTACGGGAAGAGAAAACTCATCAGTGGCATACAACACTAAACATCGGCCGAGTAGTCTCATTTACAGCCGCATAAGTGGGTTTTAACAGGCGATGGGCACCATGAAACCATTAATACTATCAGAGTCAGAAGGGCTATGACCTAAATTTTGGGCAGACAAGCTTCCAGTCGACAATCGGAAAGACATTGATGTCAGAAGATAAGTGTGTTAAACAGTCGCAAGGGTGGAATAAGAAAGGCTACGACCTCCGATCCAACACAAAGTGACGAAGATCCGATAAAGCATCGGTGGGCAGAATAGTGGCATGTCAGACATTTAGTTTGTTTGAAAGCAACAAGGGCAGAAGATAGATAGACTAACTCCTCCGATAATGTGAACAAGCCAAAACATAACGCAACAACAAAAAGGTTAAGGTCATCGTTTGATTTTCGCAATGAAGGCTCCCTAAGGAAACAAAGTTTCGATAAGTTGTTTAATGACCTCCGAAACAGTGGCTAGCATGAGAAGCAGGATTCCAAGAAGAAAACACAATTCAAAAGGCAGCAAACCAAACTCTAAATTCTGCTATCCACAGTAGTTTCAAACATAAACAATTTTTTAAAAACAGGAGGATACTTAACCTTAACATAGTCCGAAATTAAAACACGACAAAGAGGTCATGGATCCAATGATTCAAAGGAATGCTAAAAATAATAAGGGGGTCCAAAATTTGAAAATTTGGGGAAAACAGTTGCGGCTGCAACACCTGCATAGGTGCAACTTCTTCATTTTTATCTTCATCCTAAGGTTCACTTATATCCCCTACTTCTTGGTCTCTTCATCTATCTATTTCCATGGCTTCCAGACGTTCCCTTAACTCCCTCATTTCATCTAGAAATTTTGTGTTCCCTAGTGGTCAAGTTCTATCACGACCTCTCGCTCTTCCAATGGATGCAACCATCTTCCCACTCTAAGCCTCTACAATAACAATCCTCTTTCACACTATTAAAACTTACCTCACCAAGCCTCTTCTTGGCCCTTGGTCTGTTGGCAATGCTGGTCCTCTATCTAGAACCTCCTAAGCACTATTCCTTTTCTCTCTTCAGGATCCTATGGTTACACTTCTCTCTTTCATGCACTTCTCCTTAATCCTTCAGAATTCTACCCACAACCTCAACTGTAGAATTCCTCAATAGGAAATATTAATTTCCTTCCTTTGATACCAAAATTGGTGCAGGTTGGTCGATCTCGACCGACCCCAACCAACAATTCTAGGATCTGATGGATTTCCCACACTTAGCAGGGCTATCAAATTTAGCCCAATGGCAAATTTCTGCTCTAAAACTGCCTCCCCACAGCTTTACCTCCATAGCTCCCCTTCCACATGTGGGATGCGGGATCTCGATTGCCCAAATTTCTCTCCACATTTCCGTTTCCACAACTCTATTTCCACAACAGATTTTATGCATGTGGGTTGCAGGATGTGGGATTCCAACTATCCAAAGTTACTCCCCCATAACTTCCCTTTGCAAATATTTCCTCGCAACTTCCTTAGTCGTCCGATCCTTGCGGCCTTATCCATGATTGCTGATATTCTTTTTGATGCAGCTCTCAGATCTCTATGGATCTATAAAATTCCTTGCTACTCTTGGTGTAGGATACTTCAAGACCATCAGATCTTGATCTACAGCTTCAATTTCCACCGTTCGTTCTTTGTAAAAGACTTGTTAAGGTAGAAAACCTGCAGGTTGCATCGATTGATCGTGAAATTGATCAATCCATCCTACAATCGTCATGATACTTTAGGCTAACACTCTTGTGCATGAATATACTCTCTACTACAACTATCTAAGAAAGAAATTGATGTGTGAAATCAACACTTCACTGAAATACACAATTGTGCATGAAAACATTGAAGTCTGCTCTAGAAGATACATAGTTCAACAAAACACATACATAAAGGCTAACAACCCTATAAACACATAGTTAATCCTTCTATTAAGAAACAAAGGAAAATGCACACAGCTTGGATCCCTCTCCCTCTGATTCTTCAAAATATTTACAAACAGGAATCAAACACAGATCTATCCTCTTTCTGCAAACTCGAAATTCTAAATGCTAAAGAGTAGAAGCCCTCTTATATCTCTAAATGGTCTATTTAAACTAAAATTGATACCCTATTCTGAGTGGTCCTGCAACTAAAATAAACACTCCTATGACGCATGATGAAACATCCCTGTCTGAAACAAACTAATGGCCATTTGATCTCCACGCATGGATTTGTGATCCGCAATTATTCCCTATGCTACCATTCAAATCATGACTCAGCACAAAATGGTTACAAAATATTCCACATCATGTGACCAACTCATCACATTGCTAGCATGCCACGATGCTCCTGCATCAAACTCACAAGGTAGAAAATTATGAACGCTTGTTCATAAAATCAACTATAGTGAAACCCTTGGCTTCCAACTCTGCAGCACTCATCCAAGTAGAATCCTCCGTTGGTCACTTCTTCCAATTGACCAAATACTCAAGATAGTCCTTCTTCCTTGTACTCTTTGACACCCTAGTGTCGAGAACGGCCTCAACTTCCAATGGTTGTGTCACAGGCATTTGTGCTACCCATTGTAAGTATTCAGTAAGATCTTCACCTCCTACAAAGGTTCCAGTGTCACCTGCTACATAAGGATATAGATCTGCTACATTAAAGATTGGTGAAATACCCACTCCTGTAGGCATATCTAACTCATAAGCATTCGTTGAAAACTTCATGAGTATTCTGCAGGGTCCAATCTTCTTCATCTTTATCTTGTTATACTCTCCTTTAGAAAATATGTCTCTCTTCCGGTATGCTAAGACCAAATCACCCACTTCATAGTTATTTTCCCTTGTTCTTGAATCTTCTCAGGCCTTGTAAATGGTGTTACTCTGTTGTAATCTATTTAAACTAAAACTGCTACCCTATCCTAAGTGGTCCTACAACTGAAATAAACACTCCTATGATGCATGATGAAACTTCCCTATCTAAAACAAACTAATGGTGGTTTGATCTCCACGCAGGGAGTCGTGATCCACAATTATTCCCTACGCCTCTATTCAGATGATGACTCAACACAAAATGGTTACAAAAGATGTGACAACATGTGACCAACTCATCACATTTCTTGCATGCCACAATGCTCTTGCATCACTAATTTATAATAATCACCTATGTTGTTCTTATCTTAGTCATCGCTATCTTTATTGATAACACATATGGTTTCTAATTATTAGCCTAAGCTAAAATCTCAATAAAGTCAATTTGAACAACTAGTGGAAGGTCAACTAAAAGGTTTAAATAAGATAATACTGGGTTTTCTTCTTATTCATATGCTTCAAATGCTACTTTTCTTAGAGTCAAATAAGATGGTATGGAGACTACTAGAACTTAAATAGTTGTTATTTAATTGCTTTAACTTATCAAAGTGGAACCTAAATAGTTTTTATTTATAGGTCAACTATTAGAACAAAAATCCAACAATTAGTACGTTGGTTTATAACCTTAGTTAATTTCATTTGCTTCTTAACATTAAATTGATATGGTTTAGACTTGGAGAAATTCCCTAGGAGGTGAACTGGTTATTTCCAGGCCTTTCACAACTACACCATTTCCATAGTTGGCCAACCCAACACATGTGCACCCTCATTTATTTCGTTGTGGAGCTACATCCTTGATTTTGTTGATCCGGGTTTGACTAGGGGGTGGTTATGTGTATTTTTTCCCATTTTGGCTCTCTTATGATCATTTATTGTCTCCTAGAGCCTCCCACACACCTCTACTTTATAACCCACGCATGAAATGGAGTCATCATTGCCCCAAGACACTTCAACCACATGCACACCTTGGTTGGTGGTTGTTTGGGATGATTTGGAGCTTGTTTGGTCCATCTAGGGGGATTGAGGCCAATTTTGGCCATGTGACATGTACACTCAGATTTGGCTTCCTCAGCCTCACAAATTGATCCATATGTAATATATACCTATTATTAACACATTGATATGTTAGAAAGTTCAATAATACACATTTTTTGTTCACATGTGTATTTAAAAATTGTTCCTCTTTCAAGCCTTTTGCTGGTTTTGCAAGTAATTTGAATTGTGAGAGTCTCTTGGGCTCCTAGATCATGTTGTAGAGAAAATTATCACATGGTATAAGAGATTATTGGAGTTACATATCAATCCTGAGTATTTGAGCTACATTTTGGGATATTTTCCAGATAAAATTTGAATATTTTGAAGGAGCTTTCAGCAAATATCACCACAAACGCAAGTAGAGATGGAGGAAAAGAACATATTTCTCACTCCATTCAATTAATTCAAATGGAAGGCATATATGGTCATCCAACTGAGATATAAGGGTCTCTACAAGGTCACCATGGGTATAGAAGTGGAACATAACTCTCCAATAGAGAAGTCAAAATACCTCAATAGACTTGATGAGGCCTTTGGATTGTTGTGCCTAAGAATTTCAAGAGAGATACTATTTAATGTTGATAGTTTGACAACCCCAAATGAGGTGTGGCAGAAGCTCGAATATCTCTTTGGGAAAAATGATGATTTGATGGGACACCATATTGAAAACGAGCTGATTAGCCTGATTCTAATGCATTTTGACACTATCAAGAAGTTCTTCACCAAAATTAAGTCCCGAGTACTTCAAATCAAGCAACATGGAATTGAAAAGAAGGAAGAGTAGTTGATACTATCAATCCTTTTGAAGTTGGGGCTAGAATACTCAGTTTTTGTTAGCACATTCCTTTCTAGCAAGATAACCATTCGAAGTTGGCAAATGCCAACACTAGATAGCTTCATGAAGTCCCTGGCTAAGGAGCAGGACAAGCTAGTTCAGATGGGCACCACCAAAGAAAGCAATTATCAATCCTTGGCTCCTGGTGTTTCGAATTCCTCCAAAGGCAAGAAGAAGGAAAACAATTCAAAACAACTAGAGAAGAAGAAAGCTGACAGACCCAAGAATCTTGATCGGGGTTCCAATCCTTTAAAGGATAAGGACAAGAAAGGAAAGAAGAAAACCAAACACATCTATTTACACAAGGGATGGCATATAGATATCTCCTACATGAAGAAGACCATTGACATGATGGTGCAAATGCTAGAGAAAAACAACATCCATGTCCCAGATGGTGCAAGGAAGAAAGATGGAATCTCAAGTTTTGAGAACAAGGAGAAATACCATGCCTTGGTAGCAGGTTCATCTGATCCCTCCACCTTCATTATTGATTCAGGAGCATCCAGGAATATGTCCTCTTTGAGAGATCTCTTCTCTTCCATTCATTTTAATAGCATCCTCGCTATTCGAATGGGAGATGACTCTGAGATCTAGACCAAGGGACTTGGCAGGATCAACCTTGAGCATGGATATTGAAATGATGTCCTCTATGTACCTGATTTGGTAGTAAATTTGTTGTAAATATATGAAATGACACATACACAAGCATCCAAGAGAGTAAAATTTACTCCTAACTTGGTAGAGACAGCAGAAATATCCTCCAACCAAGTTGTGGCATTGGGATATGTAGATCACCAAGATAGAATGTATAAATTCTCTAAGTTTCTTCCAAATTCCAGTGGGAAAAGTGCTCCTATCTCATGCCAATGACACCTCCAATATATGGCAATAAATACTTGGACACATGAACTACAAATACCTTCAAGTACTCAACAAGTATGAGATGGTGGAAGGGCTTCCTTCAATCAAATCTTCCAATGGAGCATGCATTGGTTGTGTAGTGGGAAAGCATCTAGAGTGAAGCTATGAGAAGCAAAAGGCAAGGAGAGCCACACAAACACTTGGATTGGTACATTAATACCTCATTGGTCCTATTCCCACTCCCTCCTATGCAGGATCAAGGTATGTGCTCATTTTCACAGATGACTACTTGAGGTTTTGTTGGGTATACTTCATTAAGTTAAAATCTGAAGTCTTTGAGATAATGAAGATTTGGAAGGCCTTAGTCGAGAACCAAAGAGGGAATAAGATAAAAATCCTTAGGAATGATAATGGTAAATAATATTTCGATAAAAATATGCAACATCTTTGTGAGGAATGTGGCATCCAAATGCAACATTCGTTCCCCTACACACCACAACATAATGGTGTGGCAGAGAGGAAAAATAGGGCTTTGAAAGAGATGGCTACATGCATGATTGAGGAAAAGGATATAAGTCCCAATATATGGGATCATACCATAAATTATTTTGCATATGTTCAGAACATGGAATTACCTAAATCAACCAAAGGAAAAAATCCCTATGAGTCTTGGTCTGGCCACAAACCAAATGTCTCACATTTCAGAATTTTTGGGTCAAGGGAATGGCCTCGAATTCCATCAGAAAATAGGAAGGAATTGCAGCCATAGAGAAAATAATGTAGCATGGTTGGTTATACAGAAGAAATAAAGGGTTATAATATCTTTTATACACCCACAAACAAAACTTTCATTGAGAGGAGTGTGCAATTTGAAGAGGAGATCATACCAAATTTTGAGCTAGCACCCCTGGAACGCTCTTCTCCCCAACACCATGATGATGTAAATAATGATTCAAGCTTTGATTTTTCTGATAATTCTGATAATTACATGTATGAGTATGAAATTCCTATACATGAATCACCTTCAAGTCCCAAATTTCCTGAGAAAACTATGCAAGTTGCTGGGAATCTAGCAGGAAATCCTCTAGATCCTAGGAAGATAAGATCCCAATTTCACATTGCTTGTTATCAAAATGAAATTGATCTTGCAGAGAACTATTATATGATTATTGGATATTATCTAGATTCATATCAGGAATATTTTCATTATCCTAGGTGGAAATCAACCATCCAAACTGAATTCAATTCTCTCCAAGAGAATGAGACATGGGAATTGGTTCCCTTGCCTCCCAAGAGGAAGCTTGTGCAACGTAAGTGGGTATTTCGAACCAAAATTTATGAATATGGTTCTTATATTAAGTAAAATGCCATATTAGTTTCTAAGGGATTTTCTCAAGTCCAAGGAGTGGACTACACCAAGACCTTTGCACCGGTTGCAAAGATGGATTCAATTAGGGTAGTTCTATCGATTGTTGCTAGTAAAGGTTGGGAGGCTCACCATATGGATGTCAAGAGTGCATTCTTACATGGTGAGATATAGGAATATATATAAATTCAGTAATCTGAAGGTTTCCAAGAGGATCCTTCACTTGTTTGCAGGTTGGATAAATCACTCTATGGGCTCAAGCAAGCCCCAATGGCTTGGTATGCTAAAATGGATAGTTTTTTGCTCTCAATTGGTTTCATTCAATGCAAGTCTGATCCAAATGTGTAGTTGTATAAAAAAAATGTTTTATTTCATGTTATTGTACTAAATGTATATGACCTCTTAATTATAGGGAGATTCACCAAACAAATTGGATCAATTAAGTCATCTCTACATAGTAAGTTTGTAATGACTAATCTAGGATTGCTAAAACAATTTCTAGGATTGGAAATTGAGAAATATGAAAAAGGCATCATGATAGACCAACATAAGTATTCTTCATACCTACTGAGAAAGTACAATATGGTTTATTGTAAGGAAACCAAGTGACCATTTCTTTCTAGCATAAGACTAGGTGAACTTGGTGATTCTCCTTTGGTAGATTTCTCACTGTACATGTAGCTAGTCAGTATTTTGTTGTAGCTTACACATATTAGAACGGATTTAGATTATTTTTTTAGTGTTGTATCAAGGTATATGAAGAAGCCACATGAGTTCCATTGGAAGGAATCCAACAATATCCTTCAATATGTTTAGGGAACAAAGAGTTTCAGGATACACTATGCAGCTAGTTCTTCACTATAACTAGTTGGATTTTCTTATTCAGATTGGGCTGGAGATCCCAATGACAAAAATTCCACTTAATGTTTTGTTTTTATTCTTTCTAATGGTCCCATTTTCTGGTGTATTAATAAACAACACACAATTTCTCTTTCTTCAGCAGAAGATGAATACAGGGGAGCAGTGAATGTAGCAACACAATGTGTGTGGTTGGAAGGTATTCTTCGAGAGCTTGATGTTGCATTTGATTCATCGAATACCATTTGTTGATGTATTTGTAACTTTGGAAGATATTCTGATGTATATTATCATTGTACGTTATTGTACCTCCATTGGGGATGTGTGTTACCCCTTTACAGAATGTCTAAATTGCATCTAGATCTTGAGGTACAATCTCCATTGTAAGTCGGGGAAATAAACCCCATGGTAACATCATGTAATATGTAATTTTCATCTCTCTAGGAGAAGTGGGCCCCATTTGAGACGACATGTAGGCTCGAGACTTATATTTGGTCAGTGACTTGAAAGGGTATTAATATGGAGGCACTCTCCCTCATTTATACAAACCGCACACACTCTCTAAGGCATTTGAGAGAGAGAGACAATCATAGGAGGAGAAAAAGATCACTGTTGAACATTTCTTATTATTGTTTTTTATCATCTAACTATTCCCAAGAAGTTTGTGGGTTTTCTACTTTATGGTTTCCCTGATGAAAATCCTTTTATCTTGTGTATATTTTATATCTTATGAATTTTAATGTACTTGTTATTATTTTAGATAAAGATCCTATAAAATCTAATCATATCTGAATAAAATCTAACATGGTATCAGAACCTATTTGAAAGAAGGCACTGTGGAGCTGCGGGGACTAGGGATTCCTAGTTGAAGGTGTTCTCTCCATAGATCATCAAGTAAGGAGAGATAGACTAACTCACCTCACTAGGGCGCATCTATTGGTGGTATCAATTTCCGAATCAGAGAAGTTTCATTTTACAACCAAAATACAACTTGTTATCACTCCAGGAAACTCCTCTAGGTTGTAGCTCAAGAATTCCTGGTAACTTAAATGTTTTTATGGTTTTCTAACTGGATCAAGTCAAGTGACCTACAGGACCTCACACTCTCAAGGCATGCATGAAACTTAATTAGGGATAAGTCTTCTAACTACCACTATTCATAGGTTTGATAATATGGTGCAGGGATGAAGAACTTATCATGCTGGCATATTCATACATAAAACAGATATATATAAATGGCTAATAATAACAAGGAAAGTACTTATAATTCAAATCATCAATGTGCCAATAGGAGGACAGCTATTAGACATCAATTAACCTAAATAAACCTGAATAACACATTCAAGCATAAGCACATAATAGACAAGAAATGGAAGTTGAACATATGATAGCCAAAGAGCTTATATTAGGTCATCAACAATATGAGAAACTTGAAAATAGTAATGGTCTACAAGTCCCCAAAGTCAAACCCTTTAAATAACATAAGTATTAGGATTTATAGCCTTTACAAAATAATCAGATCCTAAAAAATTGGATCTGATTTACTAAAAATAGACATAATAATTGTTTTTCTTTATCTCTCTTTCTAAAAATTCCATCTCATACACTTGTCTCAACAACTGATTTATCCTCTGTGTCCTGGGCTTACTAGAGGAATCCTTTTCTACTGGTTCATCTTTCCCTTTTGGTGTAGGTAATGCGAGTTCTTCATTTCCTGCTACAACCTGCACTGCTAGGTCAGCACCTTCCTCTCTTTCTTCTTCTAAATCTGAGTAGGGAAGGTTCAAAATGGGAAGGTTCAAAATGTTTCCAAAATGAGTGTGATTTCCTGTCCCTTTTCACTAAAATCTAGGTTTCTTTTAAACTACTTGGTTTTAGAAGAGGAAGGAGGTTGTTTTTCTATTATTGGGAAGATAGCCCTTCTTTTCCTCTTTCCACTCTTTGGGGTGCTAGACTTTTTTGAAGGATATTTTCCCTTCTCTTCTGGCTGCAGGCCTGTTTCAAAACCATTCCAAAACAAGAAATGTGTCCATGCCATATTTCTCACAAGGGATTCACTCTGTGAATCTCTCACATAGCATGTTCAATCATGGAATATTAAAGAATACCCTTAGTTTATTTAGATATTGGTCCAAACTCATTTTGTTGAAACCCCCTCCCAATACCTGAAACCTCCCCACCACCCCTTTTTATACCCTAATCCTTATAAATCCCCCTACCCCCCCCCCCCCCAAACCCCNTATTGGCATTATTTTTAAGAAATTTAAAACCCGCAATATGAACTAACGTGCTAGGATATTGGTCAACTAGTGAATCCCCCGTGATATTTCTCCTCTTCAACAATTCTTGGATAAGCAGTTGTATAAGGCCATGGTGAGACAACCTTCCAGCATTCTTACTTGGATGAGCCTTCACCTGGTGTGCCATTTTTGCCAGGCTCCTGTGTAAGTATAAAGGTAAATTCAATGGGCTCTTTCCTGTGATGTGGTTCATTAGTTTGAAATGTTAAATCATGGCCTTATTATATATTCCTTCATAACTTATATATACCACAATGAACTTCAGTAATTGCTTCCACCTCTCTTCTCGCCAGGTGGATGGGACACTTTTCTTACACACCACCCCTCTATGTTCAGGCTTCAAATAAGATTTGAACTCCACATTTTTTGTAATGGTGGTTTTAAACCACTTTTCCCCAGTTCTAGGGAGTTCAGTCACCTCTGCAATTAAGGTTTCATCCACCATGAATTATTCCTTACCTATGAGTTCCTTGGAGCCATCGAAAGAGAGAGAAAATTCCTTAGCCACCTGTTAGTGTGAACCTTGAACATTCTCACAAGATTTGTAGCAACCAGCATATTTGAAGAACTGGCAGACTTCTGGATGTGTTTCTAGGTAGCTGATGTCTCCTAATTCCTTCCTGAGAGCAGGCCCTCCCTTCTTCATTTACTGAATGTGCTCCTTAGTGCCTCCAAAAATTCAATTCCAGTTATGTGGAAGAGTTTTAGTAGGCTGACCTTTAGAGATGGTTTTCTAGCAGGATGACTTTCAGAGGTGGTTTTGAGTGGTGAGGATTCATGCAATCGAAGGTGGAGTGTACTGGAGGATAGGGCACTGATTTTGAGAGTTTTAACTGCTTGTGCTTGGTTAAGAGGACGATGGAATTTGGTGATATTTTCAAAACCACTTGCCCAACAATCATTTTTAATTCAAACTAGATATTCAGTGGATATTTTCTACAGTTTGTTGGATAGATGGAGGGAAGAATAGGGTTTTGAATCACATCGGTCCTCATCAGATAAATAATGACCTCCTTAATCATTTACTTATTCCTTGATGTAGTTTCCTTGTCCTTTTAGTGGTTTATCGTGCCCTATCATGATCTCTACTATGCTGACAAGATTTGATTTGATAGGCAGTTAACCGTTTCCTCTTTCGGTGTTTTTGGCAAGTAAAGGCACCCAGGATTTTGTCTTCTAGCTGTCAAAACCAAAGATTTCGGTGGCTAATGAACCGCTGTCATATTCTCCTAAGCCACAGAAACTTTATTTCCAAATGGCCTTGTAAAACTTGATTTCAACAAATTATAGTCTCTTCGGATCTCCTCGTTTAACCGCCGAAAGACAGGCCTTTTGGTGGCTAATGAACCATCAACACTTTCTCCTAAGCCACCGAAACTGAATTTTCCCCAATTCATTTCATTCTCTTTATGTGGTTAATGCCCTCCTTCGGTCGCTCGCTAAGCTGCTTAAACCAACACTTTTCGGTGGCTAATGAGCTATTTGAAAGTCTCACCTAAGCCACCGAAAGTCCCTTTTAACGAATAAATAAACGAGATAGCTTTTGGTGGATAACTATGATCCTATGTTAAAATATTGGCTACCAAAACCAAATGTTTTTGGTGGCTAATGAGCTATTGGAAAACCTGCCTAAGCCACCGAAAGCTAAAACTTTCAATTTTATCAAATATAAAAAAATGAGAGATCCAGAATTTGTTAGTCACCTGAAAATATTTCATAGCATCACTTGAATTCTTCATCCTATCAAAAATAAATTTTCTGAGTGAACATATTGAAAAGTAAATTTATTTTGGGAGATAACACAACTACAATTGTAGCTAATGGAAATTAGGGTTTCATGCCTAAAAACCCTAGAAAACTAAATTTTGTAATCCTAGAAATTTCGCTATAACGTAAGATTGGATAAGGCTCAGAAGCCGAAAGTATTATAGGATGAATAAAATATTTTGTTGTACAATGTACACAAGATTCAGCCTTAGATTCGCTATACTTTAGGATATATGGTTCCTCCAAATCAAGGTTCTTGCCTCCTCCAGAATACAATCATAAACAGGTGACCTATGGATATGTTCTATATCTCGGGCTAGGAAGTTCCAAACAACATTTATTAAGATGTTACAAGTAGGGAATGGACTCTACTTTTTTTGCTACATTTTTAAGAGCCATAGTGTGAAACAATGACATGTGGAATTCTGTACAAGTTTGCTATGCTGAATAGCCCCCAAAATAGTGACCTTGGGAAATGACACATAAGTCCCACTTGGAGATTCCCTTTTTGTTATAACCTATGGGGTTGGAAAGAATACTTATCAGGCTATCAAAAAGAGAATTTATAGACCTTAAAAATCCTAAACTTTGGAGATACGACAGAATCAATATCAGTCATTTCTGTAGAAAAGGATTGGGAAACTAGGATTCCTGCTCCAGAAGCTTCCCTCCACTGTTTTCAGAAAAAGGAGTACATTATATAGATTTCCTTGAAGAGGACAATATTTCTATCCAATCATAATTTTTAAATTCTAAGTTTTTAAAATTAGGGTTTCTCTAACAAACCCTAGATTATCTAGCTCCAAAACGAGGACAGACACCTCAAATCGGTAAGATCTAAATTTTTTCTATTTACATTTGAGGCTATCATTTCAAAATACCTTTTCACACCATCTTGATGACAAGATTGGTGAAGCTGGAAACTTTCGAGTATGGAATTATAGGACCTCCGTGATCCTTGAAGAAATTGACTTCGATCAATATTTCAGTAAGGAAGTTCTAAGAGCTAGATGGAGATGAGGCTAAGGCTAAAGAAAAGAGAATAATTGCAAATTCTATTAAATATCACCTCATTCCTCATGTGTCATCCTTGAAGACACCAAAAGAAAGTTTTTAATGCTATGAAAAAGCAATTGAAGAAGAACAAGATATTGTTATAACCACCTTAAATGGCCTCCTAAGATCATCGGATTCATTCATTCGAGAAATGTGTTCAAGAAGGAAGTGATTACATTCAGTAGACTCTGGCAAGAGTGCACACAAGAAGAATCTTGGCTCATTGTTATAGCTGATTTCACCACTCCAAGTGAATCACACTTTGTATGGCCTTCCCATGTCCCACTATAGAATCCTTAGAACCCTTGGACCATTTTTTGTCCTTTGATGTTTCCTTGACCATCCCTAAAAACATGTGAAAATTCATATACGTGACTTTTAAACCCCTAATCACGTATATACGAAGGTTTGACCACTAAAACCATGTACATCGAGATGTGTACAAAATCCAAATCCATTTGGAGCTTTCCTTGACATGGATCCCACTCACTTGACTCCTGGCCTTCCCTATGCCTTGAGATCGCTCGGATTCGACCTTCCATTACCCCTTTGAAAAGCTATATAAGGAACTCTTTGGTACATTGGAGGCATATGAGAGAATTGAGAGAAAAGAAACTATAGTCCATTGTTGCCGAAACTTATGCTTGATTCTGCATCCCTTTGTCCCTTGGAGCACTTTTGTGTTCTTCCCAAGATTTCCTTTTGCTTGTGAGCTTGCTATCGAGATATGGAGGATTGAAGTGGTGGAGGCCCAAGTGGCGGATTTAGTTTCTCTGATTTTGCAAACGTGCTGATAGAGGTTGTATCTATTGTAATATGTAATTTATATTAATAGAAATATATTTTCCTGTCCAATAATGTGTGTTTAAATGAATATTTTATCCATGGAAGTATGTCAAATGCTTATACATTACTGATTATATATGCTAGAATAGATCTAACACCATGATATATAGAATGCTTGTATTGTTTACTTATTGTTGAGGAAGTAATCTATTAATTCAAGATGAAGTTGGAAAGCTCAATGGGGATCTACTTCAACCGCTCGGAATAAGGTACAAGGTCTGATCCTTTAGTGTTAGACATTTATTTTCTATTGCATATTGGAAAGGATTAATTTCTGGAGTCAAGCTGTCTTTTGTGGTACCCCAAGCCATAGGAATTTCTCTCCGTAATAGAATTGGTGACTCCACTGGGGAGTTCCTAGTAGTTTTCCTTTGGGGGTTGTTCTATCGGCATTTAATGACTTTGAATTGCTCTTTCTCTCTTGTTTTTGTATCGAGTCTAGGGGCATGTTTTCCTGGTAGTGTCTGATTGGTGTGAATTTTGTCTCAGCTGGTCTGTTTTCCTTGATTTTGATGCACCTTTCTTCCTGTACGTGAGTTTTTAACTCACAGTTGCATAGGCACGCAGGTTTCTCTACGATTTCCACGTATACACATGGGTTTACTGTGAACAATCATGTATGCCCTTAGTTTTTCCTTTTAGTGGAAGTTAAATGGTTACTGGGTGAAGTTTGATCATTGTTGAATCTCCTTTGACACTGCTTGAATCTGTTTCTACCTCTGTTTCTGACCAGAGACATTTTTTTTTTAGGCTAATTTTTTTTTAAGAAGGTTCTTGTCATGGCATTTTCGATTTTTTGTTTGGGATTAGTGCATTAGATTTATTTTACCTTAGTACATTTCTTGAGTGCTGTTTGAGTGTGCTTGTAGAGTCTGGGGGTTGTAGAATCATTCTTTTGCTTTTTGTATCTCATTTTATTTCAAAAAATCCAAAAAAAATTTCTTATCATCATGCATTGCATTTTTCATTTTGCATTGTAATTGCACTAGATTTGCTTTGGAGTATTAGTTAGGATTTCATATAGGAAATCTTGCATTCATCATTTGAAGAAAAATTCTGCATTTCACATTGTAGCATACCCTGTTTTTATGGACACAATGCATTTGCATTGATTGTTAGGTGTGCATTTTACTTCATGCTGCATCATAACACCATTAGTTACATGGACATATCCCTCTTTTGAGTAATAAAGCCAATTGAAATCAACGCTTAATTAAAATGAACTACACTCTTTTCTTTTATAGGGTGCACCAACAAGATTAGATTTTAGGATCTTGGAATAGTTCATTGTGAGTAAATTCTCCCTGATCACTAAACAACAACATGTATGTGTCTGTCCAGGTGAGTGTGTGAAATCCTTGGTATAACCAGTGTTTCTAAGGATCCTCCTCTCAAAAGGGAGTTAAGCACGAGGTAGTGTGAGCAGTTATTGATAGGGATAACCCCTAGTCATAACTGAGTAGCACTGGAGATATTTCCAGGATTGTATTCATATCTGGGGGCTCTTTCAAGAGTTTCAGGCTTTGCTACCCTTCCCATACGGTCAATCCCACCTGCGAATGTTCGCCTGAGCATTGATTATATTGAGGTGACCTTAGTGGCCTTACCTAGGATATCGAGGGGGTACTTTGCAGGGGTTATTCTGCGGGTGTCCCGGCTAGGTTGGGGTCGGACAACACATTCACTTTACATGTTGATGTTGAGGGCCATAATAATTGGTTACGTACCTCCACTTGTTGTGTATGGGAGTCTCAAGCCTCTCCTAGGTGAGACATACCTGCTTCATTCGGGAGCTCACTTATCCTACCCTTGATTGCTTGCATTTGGCTTTAGATTTTATTAGTGATTGCTCTGTGCATGATATCTTGCCTAGGGTTTGCGTAAATAGAGATTCTTTTCTATTTTTTGAGTCATTGTGGATTCGGGTACGGCTCCTCGTCGTTCTCGTCGTTTAGTAGGACTTCCACCTTCTACATCTCCTCCTCCTTTGGGAGAGAGACATAGACATTCTAGGAGGACGACTTCACACATTAATTCACACGCCATGGGAGACCATATAGAAGGTATTCCTGAACCAGCTTCTCCCATTCGTGTAGACGATGGGGAGTTTACTCCTACTTATGATCCTTCACCCGACTTGGTTGAGTCAGGTCCTGTGATTTCTAAGATAGGAACCTTTAATGATAGACCCACTCACTCTAAGGTTGATTCCCCATTGACGCATTACTAGTATGGAATGCCAGAGGATGCCGAGACTCATTTTGAACCCGCGAGCACTAGTTATGGTAGTTATTTTATGTCTGGTTTTCCCACACATGATTTGGCATTTCATGTCGAATCTGAGTTCGATCCTAACACTATTCCTGGGGGCACTCTCATTCCTTACCATGTAGAGAGGTTTGGGAGCACTAGCCACATTGCACCTTCCATCCCGACAGTGGAAGTTACATCACATCTTCCTCCTAGGTCTAGGGTTAGTGATCCTATTAGGATAACAAATCCAAGATGAGTGACTATAGGGAATAGTACGTACTTAATCACACAAATGCCTTCATCCTCTGTCCTTAGTTCTTCAAATGTTCACCCTCCACCACATTCACGTGGTCCTTCGAGCCGAAACATTGCTATGAGTTATGTCCATACTGCGGTTACTAGAGTAGTTGTGTCTCAGCTTCATGTACTGCCCGTCATTTCGGGAGGTCATGCTCATACTTCTAGAGTTAACATTCCTACTTTCAGGATGTATATTCCTACTTCCGAAGCGTATGTTCCTACTTACAGAGTGTCTCATGGGACATCTCATGCAATGACTTATGGACCTGTTGCTGCCGCAACCTGTTTCCCCGATTTTAGTCTTTTACTTAAACTCAGGGACCCCTCCTTGTCATTTGTTGCTCAAACCTACTGATTGAAAGTTTGGCGTCTTGGAGCTTATCTTGTGTTTGAAATCGATTGCTCGACTTTTAAGTGTTTGGCCAAGTTAGTTTGAGTCGTGCGTTTTTCCTGGTACCCGTCAAAGTTTAAAATTTTGCATGAGCAGGGGAAAAGACGGTTTTTAGGGTGAAATTTAATCCTAGCTATGATGTTTTCTCTCTTTGGATCGGGCCTCTTTTGGAGGAGGTAGAGTCCGTTTTCACCCGCCGTTGCAGCCCTCAGAACAAAGTCTCCGCCCGACCCACTTCTCTCCGACAACCGATTCGGGTGGTGAATCGCTTGCCCCAGAGTTCCGGTTCACTCAACGTTGCGGCTGGGGAGATAAAGTCGGGCCCCGACTTGAGATTCACTCGACGCCCGAATTACCACCTTTGCAGCTTCCGTCGCCTGTCCGTAGTTTGCATCCCGTCCGCCCTTGCGGGTGGCGGAGCAGTCTGCCCACCGATCCGCTCTCCTACGCCGTCCGATCACCTACGATGCTCGCTTTCCACTTCCTCTCTTCCCATGCTCGGCCGCCGTTGCGGATCCCCGAAACCTACCCATACAATGCTTGATTATTAGCCCACCCGACAGCCGTTTCTCTTGTTAGGTTCCGCCCGTAAAGCCAGGCCAATTTCTTTGTGAATTTTTTAATAGGGTTATAAAATTTTGATGTTCGATGTCTCAAGTTAGTGGATAATGCGCATAAATTACGTGCAGGGAGAATCACAAGAGTCACGAAGGTGACCTGCGGCAAGAAAAGAGACAACCCAATCGGAAGACCAAGGCGCCACTGAAGCGTTTCAACAATTACTGTCATAGGGTAAAACGTTTATTCAAATGATTGAAGAAAATGAAACGGCCAGGAGAGAAGCTGAATCGCCAAGAGCGCTGAAAGGTCACGTGCTGAGGGAACCCAGGGGACATCAGTTGTTGTTTAAATAATGGGAAACCTGATGAAAAGAGGGCTTTTTCCCTTAGCAAATTTTGTAACTATTGACTCGGAAGAGGAACTATTTCGTTTTTCGAAGTAAACTGCAATTTTGCCTGCTGGAAGGAGTAAAGAAGTGAAATGTACCAATGCTATTCAATGAACAATGCTGAAGAAGAACTCTTTCGTGTTTAGCTGTATTTCATGCGCTGTGAGGATAGTTGATGTTTCGAACCTAAGTTCTTGTTAATTATTCTGCAGTCTTTTCTGGGATACATTTTCACTATGAGTGATAATTGCTGTCATAGAATGATTGGTTAACTGGTTATTTGAATATTTGTAGTTCATGTGCTTTGGGAAAAAATATCAGCTATCTGTAGTTTTTTCTTACAGTATGTGATTCTTTATTGCTCATTTAAGATGATAGCCTCGCTCCCTAGGGATAGTGTAGATAATTAGTCATTTCCATGTGTATCTGGTTTGTTTGCTTGTGAGCATAAGACGAGAGGTAAGAACCTGCGCAGCACTTTGTGACCGCCCCCCTGCATCTAAACCAGCCTGCATGGTTTAGATAGGCATATGCATTGCATATATTAAGTCAAAATACAAATTCCGGTGGACCGGGCCGCAACCGGTAAACCCTCGTTGTTACTTTGACCTACGGTGGCCGGACCGAAAACCGGACGGATTCCCTATACCAAACAGTCAGCGGGCTAGTTGGGAACGCTGATTGGGGATAATCCTTTACTGTTGCCGCCTGCGATTTTCCAGGCCTCAACAGTTTTGGCGCTAGAAGGAGGGCCGCTAGTGCATGGCTGGCCGAGGAAACCCGTTTTCCCGAGAATATTCCACTGGTTACAGTTCTCAAAGTAGTGTACCACGCAATTCAATTCCGGAAGAAGAAGAAAGAGAACATCTATACCCTGTTCGCAACGAGATTGTTAACGATCTAAGAAGACACACCAGGGCATACTTAAAGAAGATTGGAGGATTACCTATCATCCCTGAGTTACCTAAAAGAGAATACAAGAGAAGAGACCATCCTTTAATAGAAGATTCAGTGTTGGTTGGAGATTGGCAGGAGCTGGTAGAGACTGCCTTACAAGAAGTTGAACTCCCTTTGAGTCAAGAAGGCCCGGAGACTCCCTACATTTCTCCTGTTCACTCCCCTGTTGTTTCACCTCCGCATTCTCCACCCCGATTCATGGCCGGTGTTAACGCCAATCAACCCCCACCTAATCCTCCACCGCCCGCATGGAAGGCCAGATCACCTCTAAATCTGACCCCACCGTTGCATGACCTACCCCAGGCCTTTGAGAAGCTACTGCCCAAGTTTGACCCAAATGATAAAATCCTGGTGGATGATCATCTACAGAGTTTCTACTTGGCGATAGAAGGTTTGAAAGCTGGGGAACATGAAGATGTGGTGTGTAGACTCTTTCCTCATACCTTCAAAGTAGCTGTAGCTTCATGGTATTTTGGTTTTCCCGCCAATTCCATTCCAGATTGGAACACCTTCGAAAGAATGTTTAGAAGTAAGTACGCAGTCCAAAAGACGCATGCTGCCCTGATGAAAGGACTGTGTGCTTTAAAAAAAGAAAAGAAAGAAAAAGTGCACAGTTTTACACAAAGGTTTACAGCCTATCTTAAAAACTTCTCTGATGAAGATAAACCTTCGGAAAAGGTCCTAATCGAATATTATACATCAGCTCTAGGTCCTGACCTGGCCATGTTCGCAAAAGGTAGGGCCAAACCCACTTTGACGGAAACTTATGAAGAAGCAGAAGTAGTGGAAGCAGAAAGGGAGAGCATTGAAGATTACCCTGAATAGTCAGGGGAGAAAAGGAGAACGCTGTTGTTTACTAATCCCAAAGAAGAGAAAACACCAGATTACGAAGGTATGGCCAAAATGGTACAGAAGCTGTCTAACAAGGTCATCGATTTGGAGAAAGAAAAAGAAGCACAAAAGTGTTTTAGGCCATATTATAAGAAAAGGGAGGATAGCAACCAGACCCCTCCTCCCTCTCAGAAAACTGCATCCATGAACCTCACAGAGATAGGTATGGATAATTTCTGTACTTTTCATCAACAACCCCATTCCGAAAAGAATTGTCCGCAGTGGATAAATTCGATGACATTGGTCATGAATCAGATGCTGGATTCAAGATTGACGGAAGAAGATGAGGAGGAAAGGAAAGAAAAAGTGGCTTTAACATCTACAGAAGAACAGGAAGAAGAGACTATGGCTTTATGGAGCTCAGTCTCCGTACTAGATGCGGAAGAAGAAAACAATCGGGGACGCAAAGAGGTCAGGGAGGCTAACGTCACCACCAGGAGCAAAGGGGAAGTTAGTAATGATAGTGTTCTACTCCCAAAGATTCGAAGGCTGAAAAGAAATATTAAAAAGAAATTTCAAGACAACTCCGTGGCTAATCAGATTCCGGAAGTTACCATTACCAGCCAGGATCCAAAGCATTTTAGAGCACCGCCTGAGCCAAACGAAGAAAATGTAAGCGCTAATAAACCCCAGTCCACTAGACAACTAATCGAATATGACGTCGTTGAAGATTTAAAGAAGATAAAGGCAAACGTCCCACTGTTCGAAATGTGCAAAATTCCTCAATAGAAAGAAAGATTGTTGAAAGCACTGGAAACATCGGAAGAAAAGTTACCCACTGACAATCAGCCGGGGCAAGAAGAAGAAATCGGGGAAGCCAGCATTGGTGGTAAATCCAAAACCAAACACCCACCTTTCCTTTTAACTTTTGAAATTTTTAATCATAACGTGCACAATTGTCTAGCGGACTCAGGGGCGTCGATCAATGTCATGCCCATATCGGTGTGTAAGAAAATAAACGGGCAGCCTAAGCCAACCGCGTGGAAAGTGGTGCAGTTGGATAGAACCGACGTCAAGGTAGTTGGCGAGATGGAAGATGTATTAATCCGCTTGGCGTCTGATGATAGAGTGTACCAAGTCATCAACATTGTAGTGGCGGACATACCAGATGCGTACGGTTTGGTCCTGAGTAGAGATTGGTCAGCCAAATTAAATGGGTATTTCGCCACAGATTGGTCACATCTCTGGTTGCCATACAAAGGAAGTCCTAATCAGATGAAGGTTTTGAGAGAGCCTCATATGAAATACAATGTCACTCAATTGGATGGAAAAAATGTACCAGTTGAATCCGTATTGGGAAACTATTTTCTGGAACTAGAACCGGGGAATTATCAAGCGGAAGAGGCCAGCAGCACATCTAATACCCAGCCTGATCTCCTTCATTTTTCTCACGCTGATGAGCTTGACTGTAAAATAGTAGATTTAGCCGTAGCAGTAGATTCTTTTCCAGTAGATAATGTTTGTTGGACTTTATATTTTGATGGCTCAAAAAC